>CAUYUJ010015750.1:67500-233374 GCA_963575745.1 Prorocentrum cordatum
ACGGAAGAGGGTCTTCATCCTCCTCCTCCTCCTCGTCCTCCTCGTCTTCGTCATCGTTGTCCTCCTCCTCCGCCTCCTCCTTCTCCTCCTCCGCCTCCTCCTCCTCGTCCTTTTTGCTTGCCCTGCACACGGCCCCCTGCATTTGAGCCCGCAGTGCCTGCGCTCGCCACAGTGACCATGACACCGCAACGTCCATATACTACACAATGCCCGTGTGCGCATTCAGTGCACGTATACACCACTCAGCGCCTGCAACTGCGAGAGCCGCGCTCCGACCGCCGCGCCAATGCTTCTCAGCAACATCACAACGCTGCGTCCCTGAGAACACCACGCGGCACGCACGCAAGCGCAACTTTCCCTCGCGAGTGCCACGGCGTCCCTGTGAGCACAACAACATGCCTCTGAACATCACAGTAGCCCGCGAGCGCCACAGGACGTCCGCGGTCGTCACTGGGCGACCGCCGCGACGTGACTACATGGGGGGGGGGCGGGGCCGATCACGCGCGTGGCTTTTTCAAACGGGCTCTAGTCTGGTCCTGGGTCGTGATGGCGGCATGTGGGCCGTCTTGGAGTGAGGGGCACACCAGTCTCATGACCAGGGATCGACTGGAGGGGGGGCGCCCGCCTCGTCGAAAGGAAGTCCCCCCCCTCCCCTAAAGTTGGACTGCCCCCTCCCCACACGCGATCCACTGGAGCGTGGCAAGGTGACCCAAGATGGTTCCTTGATGTTCTCAGACGGACTCAGATGGCCTCCAATATGGCACACTACAGCTCTATGTGAAGTCCATCATGCCTCCCAGAGGAGTGCACCGAGCGGCCCCAGAGCCTCTCAGGGTTTTCCTTGAGAGGTAATAATCCCACCAGCCCTCTGGGCGTCGGTGGTTTAACGAGTTTCCTCTTCCACCCCTCCGTCTTGCCCTTCGGGGAGGGGTTCACCCCTCCCCCTACCCCCTCCCCACTGACCTGGACAGGGGGGGCCGCGGGTAGTTAGAGCGTCCAAGAACGACCCCTGGGAGGGCTAAAATTCGACACCCCTCACGAGGATCGTGACTCCTGAGGGGGGGACTGGAATTAGGGAACCCCCCTTCGTTGATCGATCTCCTCCAAGATGGCTCCGAGGCCCCCCAAGAGGCCCCCAGGAGGCCCCCAAGAGACCCCCAAGAGGCCCCAAGAGACCCGCCAGAGGCACCCAAGAAGCGCCCAGGAGGCCCCAAGAAGCGCCCAGGAGGCCCCCAAAGGCCCCAAGATGGCCCCAAGAGGCCCCAAGAGGCCCCCAGGAGGCCCCAAAGAGGATCCCGAACGGCCCACAGAGGCCCCCCCGAGGCACCCAAGACGCCGAGAAGCCCCTCAGGACGACCTTCTACTCGCCTGGGCGTCGTTTCTGGACGGGCTGGTGGGGATACGCGAAGCGTCTAGAATTCGGTAATAATTGTTCAGCAGCCTCAACATGTTCGGTGATGTTCGTCGTCTCGCCCTTTCGCTGCTGGTGGGCTCCTGGGGTAGCACGATGGCTCCAACATACCCCCAAGAGGGGCCCAGAAGGGCTCCAAGACGGCCCCGTGCGCTCCCAAGAGCGCCAAACATAGCGTTCTAACAAAGCCCCAACATGCGTTTTGTCGGGCTCCATCGAGGACTCCTCCCGTTTCTAATCGATGGTCCCCCATGATGGTCCCAAGGAGGCCCCAAAGGCCACCCACGAGGGCCCCAAGAGACATCAAAGAGCGCTTCAAAGGCCCCTTACAGGGCACCAAGAGAGCTCCAAGATGCCTCAAATAATGTTCCCATGGATCCATGCATGCACCACTGTTGACCTCTATTCTTCATTGTGTTTTTATATACGCCCCTACTCCCGACAGCTCTCCTTGACATAAATTCTGGATGGGCTGATGCTTGAATGCGAGAAGCGTCAAAAGCTTCCCTTATCCGAGTCAACTCACTGCGCGCCTTCGAGAAGTGCAAAATGCGACGTGCGACGCGCGGTCATCTTCACTACCCCGCCCCCCCCCCCTCTGGAGAAGGGCAACTCTCCAGCCCGACTAGGCCTCATTCGCGTGTTTGAGTGCGACAGCGAAACAGGTACATATGGAGATGGCGAAAGTTGTGACTGAATCGTGCACCACCCTCTGGCGGTCACAAGTGAAGGCTCTGTACATTTGAACTTGTGCGCGAGATCGTCGTTCCTCCCAGGCGTGCCAAACATGAGGTCGGTAGCTCGCCCAGTCATCCGTCCTAACTCTCCGTCAGGCGCACTCTCCAGACCAGGCCGCGCAGCGCACAGCGCGGTTGTGCTCTCTCCCCTCCCTGCGGGTGACAACGCACTGCCGCCCAGAGATTGGCCTCGTCGATGGGGAGCTCGCTGTGTGTTTTCCGCTCGCAGCAGTCCTTGGTCAGGTCTGGCGCACTAATTGCACCGATACGCGCTATTTAAATCCGAAGGTGACTTGCCAACAGGGCGGGCCGGGACTGTAGCAAACGGAACCGCTCGTGCCAACAATGAGGCGGGGACATGGGGACATAGGTTTGGCGAAGGCCTGATGGCGCCCAGCAAACGGTCACTCCGGCACAAACGATTCTAGCTGTTACCTACGCGCTGGGGAGTCACACAGTACGCTGCACGGCGTGCGAACATGCGACGGCGTGTACAAGTGCGCACAAGGGCGGCAACTGCTGATGCAAACGCGACCAGGAAACGTGTTTGGACCACTGTAGCCGAAATGACCTTACGAATCGTCAGGGGTGCCTGCCATATGCACTGGGTGGAAGCGTTTACCATGTGCCAACACTGATCTAGAGCGCACACACATGCACGCACACACACACACACAGTCACACACGGGGTGCTCAACCGTTCGGGTGGGGCAGGAGGAGTATCCACTTGCACGCTTACGGAGTACAGATCATCGCCAGTGATCGTCAAATCTCCCCACAGCGAATCTAACGACAGCAACCTTGAGAACAACGCCAGCAGCGAACGAGTGCACACGACTGCCACTTGAAAGATCACAGCATAATTGAAGGGGCCCTGGGACACACAAGTACATACACACAAATAAAAAGGATTCCCAATCTTTTCATATATTTTCTGAGTTTTTGTCTTCCCCCCACTTCCCATATGTTCCCATATTTTCCTGGGAGTGGACGATTAATTGTGCCTGTGTGTTTTTTCCCCTCCTGAATAATAACGATCACATTATTTGATGTAATTATCTGCCGCCGTGCCGCAGGCACGCGCTAAGCGCCCGCATGTCCTCAGCCCTTCGCCGCGTGGAACACTGCATGCAACACACACACACACACACACACACACACACACACACACACACACACACACACACACACACACAAACACACAAGGGCCCCACACCCAACACTCCCGGGCGCTCTCGCGCGCTCCTGGCGCCAGCCTGGCGCCCTGCCCCGAGGCCTCGAACATGGTCTGGGCCCCAGCTTCGAGACCGTGCCCCGAGGTGGCACCAATGGGGCCCCAAGGTTTCGATCTGGGAGCTGTCTCGGGGGCCTCCTCGGCTGCGGCTGCCCCGGAGGCCCTGGGGCCCAGCCCCGAGAGCCCAAGTTTGTTGAAGCACCTTGGGCCTGCAGGTCTGCGCTGGGCCGGACCGCGACATCGGATCGGATCCAGAGCGGATCGAGTCGCCAGCGATCCGTCCCGCATCGGGTCGGTGTCGACTCGCCGCGCCTTTGCTCCCGGCCGGCCCTGGCCGATGCTGGTGAGCAGAGCCGGGTCGCCTCGAGTCGGAATCGCGGCCCCGGCGGTCGAATCGAGTCGCATCGAATCGGACCGTAGGCGGCCCTGGCTTGTCCATAAGACCTGAGCATTCTTTGGGTGCTCGTTCTGGGGACCTTCCTGCAGCCACTCGCTCCACTCGTGCGTCGAAGCTGCTTCGAACGTCAGTCGATGTGGGTCGACCCTGAGTCGAACCTGAGTCGAACCTGAGTCGAACCTGAGTCGAACTTGAGTCGAACTTGAGTCCAACTTGAATCGAACTGGGGTCGAACAGATCCGTTAGGTGGGCTCCAGGAAGGTCCCCGAAACGAGCATCGAGCATTCTCGTCTCTTCGATAGAAGCGCGGCACCACGACCACCACATCATGGGATCGGCGGCGAGCGAGGGGGAGAAGCGAGGAGGAGAGGCCCTCCTAGGAGGCAGGAGGAGGAGGAGGAGGCAAGCGTACCACGACGACGACGACGACGTCCCCTACCCGCGGAGCTCCTCGGCGATGGGCGCCGCGAGGTGCAGCTCGCGGACAGCGGCCGCTGCCGCGTCGAGATTCACTTGCGGATGAAGGAGAGACGCAAGAGGAAGGTGACGGAGAGAGTGATAAATATGACATGCAATGAACACTTCCTCGAGAACGGGAACGGTGCAAATCGGGATCCCCCATCTGGCCAATGGATCAGAGGACAACTGCCTATAACGTAGAACAATTGAAATAGACCAGGCAAGGCGAGGGCAGCTGGCGTAGTGCACTTGACGATCGGGCTCCCCCTCACATCCAAAAATGCATCCCCTACGACCACCTTCATTCAGTATACGATAAGAGGTGAGCCACGCTCCGCTCAAGGTTCTAATCCACGACCAGGCCCAAGAGGGCGGGACAACTCTGAGAACACTCTGGATGCTGGGCCAGACAATGGCCTGGATCATCGCGGCCTGCTCAGGCCACCACTTCAAGAGACGGGACGCAAACAACTCTCCGAGGCCTTGCTGCGGCCAGCATTGGATACAGGCGATTTTGGCAGCACGCTGCGGCTTCACATCATTTGCAGAGCAGGCGGCTGCGGCAGCAACGTGCATTGGTCCTCCGACTCCATGCTCAGCGTCATGCAGATACTCAACGAAGGCACGGCACTTCCAGTGCCGCGGGCACCGTTTTCCTGCAGGCAACACTGTCAGGCGGCATTCGTCCAATTCCTGAGACATGGGCGTGTCTGTCATGCGCACCAGCCAACGATATACCCGATCATATTCAGGTAAAGTCAACTTGGCCGTACGAGCGAGCGAAGCGATGCTGAGCACCTCCAACGGGCACACTCTAGGTGCATTCCACTCACGAAGACACGCCCAGTCCCGCGCACGGAAAGCACCAAGCGGGAGGCGGAACGCCTGAGCCAAGGCACCTTTCTCGGCGTCCTTCAGCTCTGTCGGCAACGGCACAAACTGCATGACGTAACTGAGGACAGACACAGCACGCGTCGTGTACAGCACGGCCGACGATGATGCAGGCGTATTACCAACACCAATTGCCGCAGCACGATCACGGTACTTCTGGCGGGGGAGAGTCCAGGAGTCGATCAGCTCGGCCGCGGGACCAATCCACATACCCAGTTAAAACAGTTTAGCCTCAATTCGGAACTCGGACCACTCGGGAATGAACATGTTCAGAAACTTTTGGACTTGGGCTTTGAGAACAGGGGTAAACGGACCTGAGACTGGAGCCAAGACACACTTAGCTGGCTTGAGGCACAGGTGCGCGATCAGCTCAACGACTTCCATCACGCGTCTGAGCTGCAGCAGCAAACGGATGTCCGACAAGGCTCCACCCACGTCGTCCGCGCAAGCACGATTGATCCCCTGCCGCGGGATCTCGAAACTGCGGTTGAGGTCAATCAGCGCCGGCGTGAGGGCAATCGCGAACAGCGAGCCTGAAAGAGCACACCCCTGGATAATCCCAGAGCGAATCCAAAACGCATGAACCAGGATCCCCTGGACCGACATCACACCTTCGATACTGTCATACAGCGCCTCGACGAACATCAAAAACCCGATAGGACATCCCATTTTCCTCAAAACAAGGATCACGAACTCCTGAGACAGGCTCGGGAAAGCGTGGCCGTAGTCCAAGGCGTACAGCATTGGACAGCGGTCGTCAGCTTCAGGGCGGGCAGAGTGCACACGAGCGAGGGCGTCCACCTCTAAGATGTTCTGGCACAAGTTCCTGCCTTTTATGAACCCGCGCTGGCCCCGAGGAGCGAAACGATCGAGCGGTTTTCGGATCGCCATGTTCATGGTCGCAGTGAGAAATTTGATGCTGGTATCTCGAAGCCCGAGAACACGAACCGACGAAGCTTCTCCGTCGCAGTCGCCCTCTCTCGTGTCAGTGCTGGACTCTCCTTTCGGCAAAAAGGCTTGCAAGGTGACAGTCTCAGCGACAGGGATGCTGCATCCAGACATCATCCACCAGAGGAGGTCATGCAGCAGTATCAGTCCACTCGGGTGGGCCAGCCAGGCCGCATAACATAATCTGTCAACTCCTGGCGCTGAGTCGCTAACAGAGCGTGCAACTCTCTTAAGCATCGCAAGAGACGGTGGCGGGCAGTCGGAGGAGGAGGAGGAGGAGGAGGAGGGGGAGGAGGGGGAGGGGGAGGGGGAGGAGGAGGAGGAGGAGGAGGAGGAGGGAGGAGGAGGAGGAGGAGGAGGAGGAGGAGGAGGAGGAGGAGAAGGAGGGGGAGGGGGAGGGGGAAGGGGGAAGGGGGAGAGGGAGAGGAGGAGGAGGAAGAGGAGGAGGAGGAGGAGGAGGAGGAGGAGGAGAAGAACTTCTCAGAACTCCTCGCGCCTTCTTAGAGGTTTTTCTCGGTGCCTTCGGGGGAGGCTTCGAAAACTCCACGGAAGGCCAGGGGACTTCCGAGCCTTCCGAGAGGGCTTCCTGGGCCTCCTGGGCTTCAAAGGAGGGCCCATGGAGGCCCCCTAGGGCGGCCCCCGGCCAAACGAGGAGCCACCGTCGGACGGCTGCCAGCCTCTCCCCCCCAAGAGGGGCCCAAGACCCCGACGGGGATCCCCCGTGGGGCCTTCCAAGGCACCGCGCAGCCCCCAATCGGGGATCGCCGCCCTAGACAGTGCTGCTTTGTTTGTTGGTTTCGTGTTGTTTTCGTGTTGTTTTCGATGTCCATCGTCTTGTCTTCAATGAACCTGTGCCGCAAAACGGGATCAAAACGAAAACGGTCCAGGAAATTGCCAAAGCACCGTTTAGGTCCAGACCTGTCCCTGAGGGGGGGGCCTTCAAAGCCCTAAGCAGCCCCCAATCGGCCCAGCAGGCTCTCATGAGGCCTCCAAGAATCCTTTAAGAGGGCTCCTCAAAAGACCCTCAGAGGTCTCCACAGAGTCTTTGGTCCACCCACTACTAGAGCGCAATGGCGGGGGTACGCTGGCCAGGATGGCCGAAAGATGGCAGAACTTCTCCGAGCTGGCCCACCGTGACCCAACAGAACAAGCCAGACGCACACTCACAACATCTAATGTGGTCGCCAGTCATGGGCGCCCAACAATATCTCTGCGTGGAAACCAAAAGAAACTAAAACACCCAATGCACGCCGACTCAAAGCACGTACAACTATAGAGCCCACTCGAACATACGCTGAAACAGACTGGCGCACGCACGTGCGCGGATACCTTGGTTAGACGCCTTGGAAAAGGCCCCCTGGGATGAGATGTGAATGGTCTCGTGCCCCACCAGGAAGTGACGGACACCGTTGTCGCCTTCCTGGTCTACGAGTAGCACACGTCGTCAACCGTGCACGCGACTGTCAACACTCCCATTGCTGGCACAGGATGAGCCACAAGCTCAGAAACTGCGCCCGAACCTACCAGCCGTTTCGGCAGTAGGCAGGCCCGAAGCGGCTCGCACGCTCGGCGGGCGCGCACGCCGCAGTGGGGCGCGCAGCCCGCCGGCCATGGGCGGCCTTCGCAGCGAGGGCGCTGAGTGATACGCAGCTCATGTGAAGGGCAATGGGGGGCCAGGGCCCCTGAGTGGGCCCTGGAAACGACAGGGCCGTTTTTGTTACCGGTTCCGTTTTGCCGTGTTTTTGCCGGTTCCGACGCCGTTTTTTTACCGGCTCCGTCGCCGTTTCTTGAACGGTTCCGGCTCCAACTCCGATCCTGGAGCCGTTTTTCCTTGCCGTTTCCGGTCACCGTTTTTTTGTTGCCGCTCCCATTTTCAAGGGACATTGTTCTGGAAACGGTGAAAAAACGGCCCTGCCGTGTCAGGGGCCCACTAAGGTCTGGGGGCGACTCTTTGACGATTTCCCAGAAGTTCGGAGTAGTTGTTTGACCATGTTTAGAGTTTCGCCCAACCGGAAGAGCCCTCTCGGGGCCCCTCCGGGGCCGAAGAGGAGTGGCGCGAGAGAGGCTATACGGTTAAGTCCGGGGCCCACAAAGGCCGGGGCAAGGTCGGAAGGCATGGCTTCGGCACATCGGGTCGGGACGGGGAGCGGGCGTCGGGTCGGGCCGCCCCGGCACGGGGCCGCGACCGCCGGGCGGGCGCCCGGCTGCATCTGCGGGGGGCGCCCAAGAGGGGGGGGCGTCCGAGGTGGGGGGTCGCAAGTCCAGTCCCGAGGCACGTGCGCGGCAGGGGACGTGCTGTACAAACACCTGAGGCGCGATGACACCTGGGGAGATTGCATGGCTCTGGCCATGATAGCCAACCCTCCTGAATCATCACCCCCCTATCAGGCAGCCCACAAAGGACGTACGCGCCCAGACATGTACATGAGCACGGCCCCTCGATCCGCGAGACTGGCCGCGTGATACGAGCATTCGGGCAATGCGTACTCTCGAAACCAGCGCGGATTCATGTACGTGTACGTCCTTCTCTCGCTCCTGACCTCCTGGCCGCCCCCGAGCATCTGCTCGCCGGGATATCGGAGCGGTCGGACCGAAGTGGAGCCTGCAGGGCTGGAGCGAGACGCGCCCCTGCGAGCAGCCCTGGTGACCAAGGAGTCGGCAGAACGTCGTGGTCCCCTCGGAAGGAGGTGTTCGGAAGGAGCACAGGGAGGATATGGAGGGGGAGGCAGCGCAGCAAGGTGAAGGAGGACGAGGACGACGAGGCGCGGGGAGGAGGCGTGGGAGGGGAAACTGGAGGGGCGGGGGCAGGGCGGGCAAGAGGGAGGGAGGGGGGGGTGATAGGGGGAAACAGGAGGAGGAGGAGGAGGAGGAGGAGGAGGAGGAGGAGGAGGAGGAGGAGGAGGAGGAGCAGGAGCAGGAGGAGCAGGAGCAGGAGGAGCAGGCGGAGCAGGAGCAGGAGGAGGAGGAGGAGGAGGAGGAGCCCCGCGCGTCCCCGCGGGAGGGGAGCGAAGCGAGGCGGGAGGAGGCGCGAAACGAGGAGCCGGCGGGGAAGTCAGGCCTCACTCCGCGGGCCTCACCTCCGGGCCAGCGGAGCGGCGGGCCCCTGGCTCCCTTGGCTGCCCGGGTCAGCGGGGTTCAGGGGAGCCTCGGGGAGAGTCGCCAGCTCGACGAAGTACCGTATGCCGTCCTCGGGCGGACTCGGCGCGGCGACATCGCCATCCTCCTCCTCCTCCTCCTCCTCCTCCTCCTCCTCCTCCTCCTCTCCTCCTCCTCCTCCTCCTCCTCCTCCTCCTCCTCCTCCTCCTCCTCCTCCCAGCAATTCCTCTCGATGAGGGGGCCCGGGGTGCATCAGCCAACTTGGGAATTGTAATGTTGATGTGAGCCGGCATTATGAAGGTGGGAGGCCCGCGCGGCTTCAGGTACAACGTTGAGACCTTGCCCCCGCCGAGGCACGCGCGCACGATGGCATTTCTCTTGTCTGCTCCGCTTTCGTCCTCGCCGTCTCGTCCCTCCCCTTGTCATCAAGAATGCGACGCAAGCCACACCCCCAAGGGCGCTCCGAGTATCTCGAGGAGCGCACAAAGAGCCCGATGGCATCCTCCACAGCGATCGGCTCAGGGAGAGGAGGACGTGCGAGGCAGAGGAGCAGTGGCAGCAATGGCAGCAGGCCCTAATTAGCGTCACTCCCCTCGGAGTTCGACGTTAAGATTGGACCTTGCGACCCACCGAAGTTGGAGCCCAATGCCATCAGCCACAGTGCGGGCATCGGGACGTGCGAAAACCTGGGCAGTGGCAGCGGGCGCTGTACAGGCGAGAAGAGCAGGCAATGTGAGAAGTTGGAGGCAAAGATGGAGCCCGATCTAGCAGGCACCAGCGCCGACCACAGCACATGCGATAAGGGCGCGCAGTGGCAGCAGATGCTGGCGCAGCGAGAAAAGTGCAGGCGGGCCACGATCAGAGACAGCGCTGGGATCAGCTCGTGCGAGAAAGGGGCAGGCAGTGGCAGCAGGCGCTGGCGCTGCGGGAAGATGAAGGACGAGCCCGACGCTATCAGCTACAGCACTGGATGCAGGATCCGTCGAGGGCGAAGGCGAAGTTGGGGCCCGACGGCAGCGCTGGTCACAGCACGTGCGACAAGTGGGCACCGCTCCTCAACGAGAGAGGGACGCCGAAGACACGAGCCCAACGTCATCAGCTACGGTGCTGGGATCAGGGCATGTCGGAGGCGAAGCTGGAGCCCGAGTTGGTCACTACCCGCGCTGAGCACAGCGCGTGCGAGAAGGGCGGGCAGTGGCAACAGGCCCTGGCGCTGCGCAGCGATAGGTGGAGGGCGACGGACGAGACCGACGTCATCAGCTACAGCTCTGGGATCAGGCCACAAAGCTGGAGCCACCCAACCTGTTCCCTCCTTACCGCTACTCTAAGGGTGGGTGAGGCGAAGATGGAGCCCGATGCTTTAGTCGTCCACTACGCCGTGCAAAGCGGCGGCGACAAGGGCGGGCACTGGCAGCAGGCTCTAGCGCAACTCAGTGAGAGGTGAAGGCGAAGCACAAGCCAAACGCCATCAGCTACGAAGTGGACGAAGATGGAGCCAGATATCACCAGTTATCCGCCGTTACACTGCGAGTAGTGGGAGGCGAAGCTGGCGCCCGAGCCAGATTAGCTACAACGCTGGAAGCAACTCGTGCGATAAAGGGGAAGACAGGCAGTGCCAGCAAAGGCTGCCAGGCGTGTCAGCAGTGGGGGCACGAGCGTACTGACTCAGCTACAACGCCGAGATCAGCTCGTCTGAGAAGCGCAGCCGTGCACCGAAGGGCCTGCGCGAGGGGGGCTCCTTTCATCAGCAGCTATTGTGCTGGCATCCAGCGCGTGCGAGAAACAGCCCCTTATGGGGGCTTCCCAGAGTTCTGGATCGGCTCGGGCACGGCCCGAAGCGGCCACAATTCCCCCGGCGCGCAAGCGTAGGGGGTCACGATCCGAATTGGCTCGAATCCTCCTCCTCCTCCTCCGCCTCCTCCTCATCCTCCTCCGCCCTCTCCTCCTCTTTCCTTCGCCACACTCTCCACCCTCCTCGATTCTCCGTCCGTCCTACTCTCCCTTCATCTCTTTCCTCCGGCACCTGTGCCGCTGGGTCTTCTTCCCAGGAAAACAAGCGGGTGGCAGCCCGATCATCACCCTGTCTGTGCCTGTCCGAAAGTTGTGGACAACCACGACGTTCGGCAGGAGCGGGCATTGGAGGGACTCCTGCTCCGCGTCGCCCGCTTCAGCCCTTCCGCTCCCCCCCGGCACGGGTCCCGCGCTCAGGCGAGCGTGGGGGAGGGCTGGTCTTGCTCGGGAGTTTACCAGCCTGGAACATATCCCTATCCCTATCCCTATGTTGGGCATCGCCTCATCACGATGGCGATCTTAGGGATCTCCTCAGTTTCTGAGGGGGTATCCCTAAGATTGTCATCTCCGTTTGGCGTGTCAATCTTAGGGATAGGGATAAGTTCGATGCTGGTGAGGAGTGGTGCTTCATGGAGGCTCATTGGGGCGGCACGCCGATGGGTGCGTCGCTGTTTGAGGGCAGTGCGCCTGCCGTCTCGGAGTGGTCAGAGCGCGCGGCGCGCCAAGGTGCGTGCCAACCGCTGCCCAGAGGTCTGTGCCAGGGCGAGTCCTGTGGCGGAGGTGTGCCACTGTGCACGCTTGCCCCGGGGTCAGCGTGCAGCGCGTTCTCGTCGATTTCCTGCCTCTGGCATGCCTAGGGCCTGTGCAGGAATCGAGTTTCGCGCAGCCGTATTTCTTTCTGGTCAGTTCTTCGTGGTGGCCGATGGGCTATGGCTCCTCGCTCGCGGTCAGGTGTGTTCGCGAGTACAGGGGTGTAGCACTTCGTGTAGCTGTCCAATATCACCCTGTTGTGCTGGACTTCATCGAAGAACTGATCATGCTTAGACAAATCCTCTGGTCCTGTCCATCCTCTCCTCCCCTTCCGCAGTCCCACCACGAATTCGAACATACACTCATTCGGGAATTCCGATTCCATTAGATCGACAATCGCCCGGAATCTGCTTCTCACGTGCGCCATTGACCAAACGTGCTCGTTACCAGGCGAAAGAGCTGTCCACGTTCGGTCGAAATCTACACGACGCCCACACGTTCCGAGCACTCGGGCTACGAACGCCGCGGAGCTTCGAAACTGTTTCAGGTTTCGTGCGCTGCAATCGAATGGGGCTCGATGTACACACCACGCCGTCTGGTCGGCCAAAGAGCTCCAGCTGCCCGCCCTGTGGGGCGCTGTAGCGTCTACGATCGGGAAATGTTGCTTGGCGTACTGCGGCGGCAGTGGCGGCCAGGGCGACACGCAGATGTCCTGCGAGCTGATAGCGTGTCACTCCGCCTGGGGTGCGGCCCGCACCCCAGGCGGAGGGACGCGGGGAGGCTGGGAGTAGCTCGGGACGGTGACGCTTGCGAACGGGGACGTGGATAGCGTTTCGCACTCGCGGAGCGACACGCTAAGCCAACATGCCCGACCGGCCGATCCTTCGGATGTCAGGCTCGGCTTGGAAACAAATGGGCCTCGTTTTTTTACACATCGTTCCTTATTTCAGCAGCCCGACTATATAATTACCCGAACGCCTTCGCCGAACTCCCTGGCTCCGCGGCCGACAAAGCGACGTGGTGTGCACATCAAGCCCCTCCGATGTCGGCGCGAAGTCGGTGCTCGATGGGGCCCTCGCGCGAGTCCGAGGCGCCGCTGCTGCGGGCGCGGGACGGGCGCGCAGGAGTGCTCGGCCGCTTCGTGGGCAGGGGTGGGGAGGGGTGGGGGAGAGGACTGAGGAGGAGGGACGGATGGGGGGATGCGAGGATGAGGGCCAGACGCGGCGTCTCGAGGTAGAGAGTAGCGAGAGGGCTGCTGAGGCGGTGGCCAGAGGGCGGCCTCCACTCACTCCAGGACTCGCGGGGACCTGCCCCAGCCCCCTGGCCAGCCTGAGCTGGCAGCTGCGGGGCCCCGCGTCGAGGGAGGTTGGGGGCTGGCCCGGGGTGGGGTGCGGGCGGGGGACTCGAGAGGGGGGGGGGGAGTGGATGGTGGGCTCCGTGGGAACTCCTGGGAGCCTCCCAGTTCCAGACCGTCTCTTGCTGCTCTCGGCAGTCGGCGCTGATCGCCGCCAGCCGGCGCTGGCCGACGCGGGATATCGATGCCACGCGACGCCAAGTCGGAGCCCTCTCGTCGATCACCAGACGCTGGCGCAAGCCACTGCACTCTGATAGGGCGACGAAATCTATACATATCCACTGCTCCCTGGCCAGGCCCATCCTCAACCCCGCAGCGGTGTATACGCCACGCCCTCCTGGCTTGGCCAGGAGGGCGCATACACAGCTCCTGGGTTCAAGATGGGCACGGTCAGGGAGCAGTGGATATGTATAGATTTCGTCGCCCGATCTGAAGGCGGAGTTGCGGGGACGTGCAAGGCACCCATGCCTTGCCGCCCAAGGCGGGGCAGCGGAGGAGCCGAACGGAGCGGCAGCGAGGCGAGGCGAGGCGAGGCGAGGCGAGGCGAGGCGAGGCGAGGCGAGGCGCGCGAGGTCGGCCAAGCGGGACCGGCCCCAGGCGGGCAGCGCGGCGGGGACGGAGCCCTCTCGGGAGCCACGGGGGCGGGGAGAAGCGGGCGCCGACGGCTGGTGGGCGCCGGGAGTCGGAGGCTGGAAGCTGGAGGTCGGTCGGTTCAGATGCCGATTCAAACAGGGCTAGGATCGGGATGAATCGCTCCGGAGCGTTCCGGAGCGCTCTCAGAGCGTTCCGGAACGCTCTGGAGCGGCGGCGGCGCCCAATACATCCTCCAGACCCGCCGATTCTCAGAGATTTCGAGTTATCCCGATCCGATTTTGTCCCGATCTTCGCGTCGTTTTACCGATGGCCGGATGTCGACGGCCAGATGTCGATGGCTGGGTGTCGAACGCGGCCGAGGCGGGGGGGAGGCCGGGAAGCTGCACGCAGCCGCGCAAGAACCAGTTCCGCGCGAGGGCCAGCCTCCGAGCCGCGCGGCCGCGCGGTGGGCCAGGCGCAGGGAGGGAGGGAGGGCAGAGAGTGTGGGGGGGCAGCGGGAGGCAGGAGGGAACGCCGCGTCGAAGCGCCGACGGCAATCGGTCTGAAGAAATGCCTGTGAAGCAGAAGCAGCTCGGCCCACCCCCAGGTGGAACAGCAACCGATACGCGCACTGGGATCTTCCGGACGGGGTCAGGGGAGAGAGGAGAGTAGTAGTCACCATATTGTGTATCAGACGGGCCTCGCATCGAAGCAAATCGGTCCAGAGCGTTCCGGAACGCTCTTGCAGCGCTCTGGGACGCTGCGAGACGGCCGCGGCGCCCGATAGATCCTCCCAGCCCGCCGATTCTCTGAGCTTCTCGACTTCGACCGGCCCGACCCTGTCCCGAGTCTGCCTTCGACTCACGAGAGGCCGCCACTGAGTCCCAGTGGAGCGACGCCACAGAAACGGGGCCGTCTGCGCCGACACCGGCGCACGAGCTGCCCGCGCAAGGCCGCGCGTGAGCGCCCTCCTCGTCTCCGCTGTGGCGCGCCGCGCCGGTTGCCAGCGCGGGCCACCGCGCAAGGGGGCTGCGTCCACTCGCCATGGCTTTCGGGGGCGAAGTCGGGGAGGCCGATCTCTGTGCGCGCTGCTTCTGCTGCTGCGGAGCCACGGGTGACGCCCGTGAGCCCGCGGCTCCCTGAGGCCGGGTGTGGAGCGCCCCACTGGCGCTGCGCTGCCACGTAGGCACGAATGGCATGTCGAGTATATATATATATATATAATTGTGTAAATATGTATGCACGTACGTAAGACTGCATGAATCCGAAAGCATCCATACATATACATGTTTGTACGCATGCATGCATGCATGTAGGTGTGCATGTGCATAGGTGTGCATGTATGGTTGCATGTATGCATCCACATACATATGCATGGATGTGTGTGCACGCATGCATGCCTGCCTGCATGCATGAATGCATACATGTATGTATGAATGGATGCATGCATGCATGTATGTATGGATGTGTGCATGCATTCATGTATGTATGTACATGTGTACAGGTAGGTATGCATGTGTATGTATGTATGCATGCATGTATAGGTATGTATGTATGCTGTTGTGCATGCGTGCATGTGTGTAGGTCTGCATTACGTATGTATATGTATATATATATATGTACATGGAATGTATGTATGCATACATGCATGTATGTGTTGATGTGTGACTGAATGTATGTGTGACTGCGTGTCTGTGTATGCATATGTATGCATATGTGTATGTACATGTGATTGTATGTAAGCATGCATACATGTATGTAGATCTGCACGTATGGCTGGGAATGTAAACATGTATGTATGCATGTATGCATGCATACATGTATGTATGTATGTATGTATGTATGGAGGTATGTATGTGAATCTGTATGTGCATACATATATTTGCAAGCATGTGTATATGTTTGTATGCAGGTATGCCTGTATGTGTCCATCGAGAGAGGGATACACACCAAAGAGAACGAGAGAGAGAGGGATAACGACAGAGAGAGAGAGACAAACAACATAAGGATAACGAGACACACGCACACTGACGGCTAAGTTGGCATGGCAGGCGCACTCGCGGAGGCCGCGTGCTGGACACACATGCGAGAGGCTGGCTGGCGCGTTACCTCCACCCGAGGGAGCGAAGCTGGAAAGGCATACGATCATACGCACAACTGGGTCTCGCCAGGCCTGGTCACGCCATGCATGTGCATCCAACTTCCTGGCACCTGTAGGGGCAGCAACCGAGAAACACTTTTGAATCGTGTAGCAATATTGCGCTAGTATGTGGGCATCCACGGCGTCAATCACTTGTATATGAGGACGCGTCGTCGGGCTAACTTGAAATAAGCGAGCTAACGCTGTATATCGGATCAGGCAGACGACAAGACGGACTTGGGAATCAAACCGACGCACCGTGTTTTAAGGGTAGGTCCGATCATTTTGTGGATCCCTGCTTGTCCAGATCGTTTTCGAACACTCTGGGTAGGAAACTTGGGTAAAGAGAGAAGGGCCCGACGTCTCTGCGGCCAGGTGAGCGGAGTGCAGCTTCCGTGGAGAAGAGCGGCGACGAAACAAGAGCTGCATGATCTCTGCAGAGGGGCAAACCGATCATGTTGCTCTAAAGTCCACATTGGTTGCCGCATCGTAATGGGCAAGACCAGGCGGCTAGAGGGCAACGGTTGGTCCTTCAGCTGCGCCTCCGTCACCTGACAAGCGTCGCAAGCGGGGGCACCGATCGGGAGGACACCCCAGGGAGAAGAGGACCAGGAGGATCTTACGGGTGCGAGGAGGATCCACATTCGAGACAAGCAGTTTGAACCATGCTGGCTCGCACGCACTTTATGAGACACTCCCTCGGCGAGGGTATTTTCAGGATCGGCTCCTACAGCAGTACTTACTCTCGGTGAGAGCCTTGATCTGGGAGGGGATGGGGTTGTGGGTATATGATGGGACCAGATGGGGGGATGATGGGGGTTGCCTTGCCGACGCCTGCAATTCGACTACTCTTTGCCCTCGCGTGCTCTCCACTGTTCCGCCTGCCCTTGCACCTCCTGCCCGCTTAGTTTGGACTCAGGCGCTGTACTGTTTTCCGGTGCCACCTGAACGCTACACGTCGGTCGGAAGAAGTAGGTAAAAACATGAAGTCGGAAGGCGGATTAAGTTGATTGGGTCCAGCCCCCCCCCCAGAGAATAACAAAACACAGCAAAGGCGCGTCGATTCTTAAAGTAGGAAGGCGCTTGAAGCAGATTGGGATCTGGGAATCCAAAAATACTTAATTTCAACGACCGGTCGTTGAAATTAAGTATTTTTTCTTTGGATTCTCAGATCGTTGGTCGTTGAAAGCATGTATTTTTGGATTCTCAGATCACAATATACTTCAAGCGCCTTCCTCCTTCAAGAATCGACACGCCTTTGCTGTGCTCTGTTGTTCTCTGGGGGGCCTGGACCCAATCGACTTAATCCGCCTTCCGACTTCATGTGTTTACCTACGTCTTCCGACCGACGTGTAGTCATCCCCCCCTAGTTGTAAGTCGGGCGTGTCCCCCCACAGGGGGATGTTGGGCGAAAAATAAACAAACACAAAAAAAAACCCAAACGCCCCAAAATGGTCAAAGAATCGTCCCCCTAGTCATCCGCCCCCCTCTTTGCCGCCCCCGAGCCCTGGCCAGGGCCGTCCGCGGCCCCGAGCCATGGCGCAGGCCCAGGCCGGGGAGGTCCACAGGCCGTGTCGAGGGGCACGGGATGGGCCCGCGCTGCCTCGGAGATGGGCGCGGCCTCGCGCGCGGACGCTGCCACTGAGGCATCCAGGGAGGAGCCCGATCTGGGGCCACGAATCGGGGAGACGTACTAAGACCCGGGTACGGGGGACTCGGAAATCCCCGACGAGGTCGTCAAAAAAATGACGAGGCCGAGCCTGCATTTTGACGAGGCCTCCCGCTGCAGACATCCCACGAAACTCCTCCTCGTCAAAATCCGGGGCGCGGTCGTCAAAAAACGATGGCGAACCCGAGTCCTGGCAAACCCGGGTCTTACGCTCCCCCGAACGAAGCGCGCGGCAAGTTCGGCGAAATGGGTGAGGGGAACCGCGCGAACGCTACCACTGGGGCATCCAGGATTGGCCTGCGCTGCCTCGAGATGGGCGCGGCCTCGCACGCGGACGCTGCCACTGAGGCACCCAGGGCTCTACGAGTCCGGCGGCAACCATGGTTGACGGTGTTTCGCCGGCTTCCAGTGAGAAGGAGGAAGAGGAGGAGGATGCCCACTCCCTGCCCTGTCCCTCAGGGGGCGGAAAAGGGGAGAAGGAGGAGGAGGATCCTGTCCCTTCTTTCCCTCGGGAAGAAAGAGGAGGTGGTTCCCTTCCCTTCCCTGAGGAGCCCGATCTGGGGCCACGAAGCGCGCGGCAAGTTCGGCGAAACGGGTGAGGGGAACCGCGCGCGGACCCTGCCACTGGGGGCATCCTGGAACTCCCCATGGGGTCACGAAACGTGTGGGAGGTGTGCCGAAACGGACGTGGGCACGCATGCGGACCCTGCCACTGGGGCCTTTGGTGGAGCTTCATTTGGGGCCGCGAAGCGTGCGAGAGGGGGGGGTGGGGGGTGGAGGCGACGTGTGCGCTGGGACGCATGCAGGTCCGGCCACTGGGGCCCTGGGTGGAGCTCCCCCAACGGGCCACGAAACGCGTGAGGGCTGGGCCGACCTGTGCGCGGGCACGCGGTGCGAAGCCTGCCACTGAGGCCCTCGGTGGAGCTCCCGTGGGGCCCACAGGGGCACGGACACGCGCGCGAGCCCTGCCACTGGGGCGGTCGGTGGGGCCCCCAAGCTTCGGCCGCGCAGCGCAGGGCGAGGAGGGGCGCGGACTCGCACGCGTATCCTCCCACGGGGGGCGCTCGGTGGAGCCTCCTGTGCGGCGACGGAGCGTGAGGGGGGAGCCACAGCGGGGGCGGGCACGCATGCGAACTCTGCCACTGGGGCCTGCGGGCGGTGGAGTTCCCTAAGCGGGCCCCGAAGCGTGTGAGGGGTGTGCCGACGCGGGCGCGGGAACGCATGGGAACTCTGCCGGGAACGCATGGGAACTCTGCCACTGGGGCCCTCGGTGGCGCCCCAAATCTGGCCGTTCAGCGTATGACGAGCACGGGTGGGGGACGCATGCGAACCCTGTCACTGGGGCCTTCGTTGGAGCTCCCTATGTGGCCACGAAGCGTGTGAGGGGCGTGCGGACATGAAACTATTGACTGTGATGATGATGATGATGATGATGATGATGATGATGATGATGATGATGATGATGATGATGATGATGATGATGATGATGATGATGATGATGATGCACATGCGGAGGGCTGAGGCAAGGATGGGAGGGAAGCAGCAGGGGAGAACGCGGGAAACTGCGGATTCAAAACGAGGGACAACCAAACAAGATGGTCGGGAGAAAACGAAAGGATGATGAATCCAGAAGTTCCTGGAACTGCTGCACAGATTCCTGGAGGTCTCTGATCCCTCCGGTCTCTCGCGAGGGGGACGGACCAGAAGGATGAGGAGCTGGCATGCCCTGTAGGCAAAGGCAGCTGTCTGCTTTTTCTTCTTCTTCTTCTTCTTCTTCTGCTTGTCTGCAGAACTCTCCAGGGAACCCCGGCGCGAAACGTGTGTTCGGATCGGCGGTGAGCGCCCGACGTCAGGACAAGGAGGAGGGAGAGGAGGACAGGGAGGAGAAAGACCGCTACACCATCCTCTTCCCCCCCCGGCGTGCAGCTCGACCGCGCGTTCGCCGCCCCGCCCAGGCTGGGTCGCCTGTCCCCTCGGCGTCTCCGACGCGACGTCCACGTCCGCGCGTCGGATCGGCCGGTCCTCGGCGACGGCGCGGGGAGACAGTGATGTCGGAGCCATCCCGTGCGTCTCTTCGTTCTCATCCGGATCAGGAGCGGGGGTCGGGGGTAGAAGGGGGGGGAGGGAGAGCACAGCATGGGAAGCAGAGCGAGGAGGGAGGGAGGGAGAAAAGAGGAGGGAACGGCGATGGGGGAAGAACACATGAGGGGGGAGGGAGGGGAGAGAAGAAACACCCCTCTCCCCTCCCTCGCCCCCTCCACCTCCTCCTCCTCCTCCTCCTCCTCCTCCTCCTCCTCCTCCTCTGCGTGTCTCCCCCCAGCAGTTGAGGAGCAACTATTGCTGCTGCAAAACAGAATGGCCGTGTCCTCACTATGCATGCTGGCCCTGTTGCCCTGCAGCGTCGCGCCTCGTTTCAAACGGTCAGGCTAGGAACGCGTCTCAAGAATGTGTCCTACCTACTGCTACCTCCCCCCCCTCCTCCACCTCCCCCCCCCCCCCCCTCCTGGTCCGTGGCGAGGCCTAGACACGGCCCTTTGAGGGCTGTCTCGGAGCCCTGTCGGAACGTATTGGAAGAGCGCCCGTGTTCAGAGCCCATGCAGAATGCTCGTGCTCGATCCCAAGTTTTTGTTTGCGTTCTTGTTGTGCTCCTGTTGATCCGCCCCTGCCCAGTGTCCCATGGAATTTTCATCTGGAGTGCCCCACCCCAGGGCTCGCAACCAATTTCTCTGTGCCATAGGAAATCCAACTGTTCATGGCGGGCCCTCGGCCAACAAACAACGGCTCCCGCCTGATACGTTCTCGCAGGTTATTCAAAATCGCGCTCTCGCGTGGGACCACCCAAAAAACGTGCTCAGCATTCGGGTTCTCGCCTGGGACATCCTTACAATATTTTCTGGCGCCGCGCCCTCGACGCCCAGGGATCGTGCTCTCGCGCGAGAAGCCCTGGCAAATTGCTCAGGACTCGCGCTCTCGCCTGAGGCTTCTTGGTTTTTCCCGCTGTTGCAAAACTCGCTCCAATGCCCCGCCCAGCCGACCTGCCCGTTGGGCCCCCCCCGACCCGCCCGTGAGGGTCCACCCGCTCGCTGGTTTGAGGCCCGCCCACCCGCTTCAATGTCCCGCCCGACCCGCTCGCGCGGGTCCGCCCGCCCGCCCGCCCGTTGGCGCCCGCCCGCCCGACCCGCCCGTTCGGGCCCCCCGCCCGACCTGCCTGTCACAGAGTCCGCCTGCCCGCGTGCTTGGGAGCCTTCCCGCCCGCTTCCATGCCCCGCACGGCCCGGCAGTTGGGGTCGGCCCGCGCGACCCGCCCGTCAGGGCCCGCGTTCCAAGATCAGTGCGCCCCTCTCCCCTCGCGGGTGCGAAATCTTCTTCGTCCTCATTCCTCCTCCGTCCCTTTGTTCCTCCCCCTCTCTCGTGTACTCCTCCTTTCCTCGCCCTCTCCCGTGAGCTTGTCTCTCCTCCTCCTCCTCATCCTCCTCCTCCTCCTCGAG
This sequence comes from Prorocentrum cordatum, assembly GCA_963575745.1. Lineage (NCBI taxonomy): Eukaryota > Dinophyceae > Prorocentrales > Prorocentraceae > Prorocentrum > Prorocentrum cordatum. The sequence goes on from CAUYUJ010015750.1 coordinate 88,439, forward strand.
CGTGCCAGGGGGGGCCGCGTCCGATGGTCTCAACCTCGAGGTGCGCCTAGCCTCGCGATGGTTGCGGGGCGGGCGACCTGGCGACGAACTGCACTTAGCACAGCTCGACAAGCTGCGGCGGAGATGGGGTGGTCAGGCAAAGTACGGAGAGCATCGCGCAGGCATGGCGCATGGACACAAACAATGAGAGATTCACGGGGGGGGGGGGGGGGAAGAAGCCCGAGACGGGCGATGGGACAGGAGGGAAGAGGGCGCTGGACAGCGAGAGCGAGGGCACGACAGAAATGAAGACAACGCCAAGTATGGGAGAAACTGTGGGGCTCGGGGCACCCAAATATACACGGGTTCTGCTCTTGAAAGCGTGTTGACGTGATCCACCCACCAGAAAGCGTCTTAAGGATTGCAAAGGACCAGGCTGGGGGAAGGGAGGAGAGGGCGGCTCTCACATCGCCCCAAGGAACAGAGTCAATTTCGGCAGCTTTATCTGGAAACCAACGATATAGGCGCTTGCGAAAAAGAATACGGAGATTGTCAGGATAAACGTTAAGGAGAGCTTCTCGATAGAGGATACGTTGGGGGTGAAGAGCGCGCGGGGGAAGATGAGGACGGGCTTGCTGGACATCCCGAAGAGCATGGATGGCCTGGCGGAACAGAGGGTGGAGACGATGCCAGTCGGGGAAACCACTCGCTGCCGCCTCCAGGTTCAGGGCGAGCGCGGGTGCCTGCCAGAATTCAGGCTACGGGCGCCCAGAGATGGCGCGCACAAGGGAATATTCCTCAGCGCAGGTTCTGTGGGGCATCCTCGAGATCGGTTCCCAACAGGTAAACGTGAAAAGCGCAGCCCGAATAAGTTGAACAGCATTGAGGATCCACAAACTCGGGATTTTCGGACCGCCCCACTGGGCTAAGTTGCTCCACGATCCTTGGCTGAAACAGCAAAACGGGAGGCGAAAGACCGAGGCCAGCACGCTGTGCTCACGCTGGCGGAGCTCTCGCGGTAGAACCTGAAATTGGCCGACATAGGACAGCGTGGTGGCCGCCCGTACAGCATAAAGCGAGGCAGCTGTCGATGTCGGGGCTCCAGAGCGGCCGATGCTTTTCGAACGATCCAGGAATTTCTCGAACGGGCTCTTCCAGGAGGTCTCAGGAGTGACTCCAGGGCCGATCCACATCCCAAGATACTTCACCATCGGAACAACGTCGATCGAGGTCCACCTGGGGGTGAGGGAGGCGATGCGGGTCTCGCACATACGTTCGAGCTCATCAGTGTAGGGGCCCGCCAGGGGCACCAGCTTGCATTTGGGAGCTTTGAGGGTGAGGTGGGCGAGCTTCTGGGCGTCCCCGAAAACGTCGGCGAGGAAAGGGAGGGACCCCAGGCTCCTAAGCACCGCTCCCACATCATCAGCACATGCGCGAGATACGCCGCGGTCGGCGTCCTCAATCAGCAGGCGGAACGAGCGCATGAATGGGTCCATGCCCCAAGCGAAGAGGGAGCCACTGGCGGGGCAGCCTTGGATGATGCCACTGAGCACCTGAAAAAGCACGCTGGTGTGGCCACCGATCGAGCCGACGCAGACGACGTCCTGGCACAGAAACCGAAGAAAGGCCATGAGCGGTCCAGGAAGGTTCAGGCGTTGCAAAACCATGAACAGCCAGTCCTGAGACAGAGAAGGAAACGCCTGCCCGAAATCAAAACATTTCAAACTCGGAAGCGACGTCATCGGCGAGGGCTGCATACTGAATACTCGGGCGAGGCCGTCGAGTTCGATAATGTTGTCCCCGAACTGGCGATGTGGTACGAAACCGTTTTGGGCGGGGTCAGTATAACGGGAGAGTGATTTCGTAAGCCCACGGATGCAGAAACCAGCCAGAATCTTGTTGTCGCAGTTCTTAAGGCCCAGGGGGCGGGCATCTCCAACGGCGCGCATGATTCCACCTCCCAAACTGTCTCCTGGTTCCTCCCCTTTCGGAATGAACACCCCAGTGAGGAAGTTAAACCCGTACAAGAGCGAGTGGCCCTCCAGGACCCGCTGGAGGCTCTCGTACAAAATCTCTGCGCCGAGCGGAGCCTTCAGCCAGGCGCTGTAGGGCAGCAGGTCGGGGCCTGGCGCGCTGTGACACAGCCTGTGCAGGTATCGCTTGAAGGGGCCGAACGCCGGCGGCGACAGGGCGTCGGACGGCATCGCGAGGTCGAAGCGATCCAGAAAAGCAGCGGCCGCTTCACCGTCAAAAGTTTTGGCACGAAACACAGGGGCCCAATGACTAGCCAGGGCGCCCAGGATTTGCCGGGGACGATTTTCAACATGTAACTCTCCAGGGGTCCGAACTCCAGCCAGAGGCATCGTTTTTTCCAAATGGGGCCCACAGACGGTCTCGTTTCCGTTGGCGAGCGGCACGCTGTCTCGCACGAAGCAGTCGGTTGGGGTTCATCACCGCACCGTTCTCCGCCTGGAGCTTGCGCTCGGCGGACTGCGCCACTGCCCAGTGGAGCTTATTCGAAAGCTGTGCGAACGCGGCGGGATCGGCGAGCGAGGGAGCGCGGGCGCGGTGGTCAAGCAGGAGGTGTTCACGACTAAGAGGATGAGAACGATGGAGGAGAAGAGCAAGATCCCAATCACGACGAAATACCGCCCTAGCCATCCCCCGCATCATGAGATACTTCGCTAGAACACTATTCGGACGTTTCAGAATGATAGTATTTCTGGCATGTTGAGCAGCAGCTTTCATAAGGGATTTGTAGTAGTCAAGACGAAGAGCTGGAGAGAGATGATCGACAGGAGCCGCCTCCCAAGCCGCCAGCAAAAACTGCCGATACTCGTTAGTCAGGAAGATCTCCCGCGGGATAGGACGCTCCGCAGGAGGGAGGGGAGGGCGCACCTGGATCGTTGCCGACACCGCAGCGTGATCCGATACCCTCGACGCGTGCAGAACCTCGGGATGCTCGACGACCTCGCCCCCAGTGGCGCACTGAGAAAGGACCCATCCAGGGGCCGAACAAAACAGTCTGTCGATATGGGTAAGGTTTCGCTGCGCGTGATGGTAGTGAGACGGGGCAGAAAGCTGAAACTCCACCATGCGGTCCAGGACGTTTTTCCAGGGCTGAGGGAGGGGAACGGGTTCAGGAAGGGAAGGGTCACGATCGCCTCGAACAGGGGCGGGGACATGGGAGGGGAGGTTGAGGTCCCCCGTCACGTACACAACACGGTTCAATGGGTCGTCGGCGGCCGCGTCAAGCTCCATGAGATCTGCTCCAGAACCGCCCTCTTCTCATCCGCAGACGGGCCGAAGTTGCGCGCATTGAAATGCGAAACCCAGGAGGTATCATTGGCAGCACTGATCTTTGTGTGTAATACTCGTCCAGGAACCAGGGGAACCGACATGGTAAGGGGGAGGGGGGAGCCTGTGCACTTCAGCCTGTCCTCAGAGTAGGAAAAGGTGGGGATCAACGTCAACACGCCACCAGCATTAGAGATGGAGTGGGGGGAGAACTCAGCAGAGAAGGGGAGATTGAGCTGGTGAAGCAGATCGGCGACATCTGCAGGGTGGCCGTGCGTCTCTTGAATTGAGACCAGCGATCCAGCCCTAAGAAGAGAGCGCAGATACCTGACCTTTCGCAATCTGATTGCGTGGTCATGGTGGAAAAGGGCACGGGCATTCCAGGTCACAACCCTCACTGGCGTACAGGTCGGTGACGCGGCGGCGGTTCCTGTCAGCAGAACGTGAGCTTGGCTAGGAACGCCACTCAGTCGGCTGCATGTTGCCGCAGATTGCAGCCATGACCGATGCCTCGATGTCGGTGCGCTCGATGCCCACGGCCGTGAGGTTGGCGATGGACCATTGCACCGCGGGAGGCGATGTCGTGGAAATCGGAGAGATCTTGAGCAGCGGGCGCCAGTTGCACGAGACCTCACGAGTGTCCACATCCTTGTAGAACTTCTTGTTGGGGTAGCGCTCACGCAGAAGCTGTACAGCTGCCTTGAGCGCAATCTCCTTCTTGACCGTGCATGAATTCTTGTCCGAACCCACGAAGATGGGCCCAGGCTCGTTCGTGACGCTGTTGGCCATGAAGCGGCGGAACTCCCCGTTGGGCAGCCGCATGTTGCCCAGGCATTGTTGAACTTCCCGAGCTGCATAGCTCGGGGTACCCGCCATCTGTAGCACGTACTTGGTGCCCGTCGGGTCGCCCTTAATCTCGTAATCGTCGCTGGAGATGTTGCACGAGGCGAGCCACTGGTCAAGGGCTGCTTCAGCACGAGCCATGGCGGTCTGAAGCTTGCACCTGATGGTGATGATCGTCGGATCGGTGGGGCGGTTGAAGGACTGGTCGACCGACTTGGGCGCAGGGGTGGCCGTGCGGTCGAGCTCGAGTGCAGAACGAACGTCGCGGATCTCAGCCTCCACCTTGTCCATGGGCGACCCCTGGGACTTCTGAACGTGCTCGAGTGTGGCCATCCGTCCTTCCACAGACTTCGCGATGTTGCCACATGTGGCAGACAAAGAGGACGTAAGAGTGGAAAGGCTGCTTGACATGGAGGATTGAGCGGCTTGAACAGAAGCAGTGAGCTCATCACGCAGAGCAGCAATCGCATCCCTGAGCTGCACGTTCGTGAGGGCCGCGTCGTCACACACCTCAAAGCCGTCCTCGTCTGTCTTGGATCTTTTGGCCGGCTGTCCGCGCTCGGGGGTGGGAATGCCTGTCGATCCACCTGGCGACGGCTCGAAAGACGAGAATGGAGTGGATGGTCCTAAAGACGCCATCTTCGCCGCGGGCACAGAATCTGTGAAGCGGTTCCCAAAAGAGGCGTGGCAGGGCCAAGGGAACTGGGCCGTGGAGCGATCTTGCCGCGGGCGCTGTGCCCCAAGCTGCTCGAGAGAGCAGGCTACGGACGGGCTCCGACCTAATCACTGGTTCTCGGGCGTCTATAGCCCTTCACAGCGTTTAAGTCTTGAGCCAAAATGGCTACGGTCCTCCTCCTCCTCCTCCTCCTCCTCCTCCTCCTCCTCCTCCTCCTATGTTGGAGGCCGCGTTAAGTACACCTGGCAGACAGACAATGAAGATATAACCTCATGTGGTGCACGGTCGACGACGAACAGGCTGGATATACACATACATATATATATATATATATATATATATATATATACATACAAACATTATGAACGACACGCGAACAACGAGGAGCGAGCAGTATTGAAATGTGCATTGCTCTTGTTGGTAAGTGCTCACTGCATCATGTTAGCCAGCGTGGGCTGCAATCAGTGTGGTGCAGCGTAGGTGGAGCAATCCATCAAGCTGCGCAATCCGTGTGGTGCAAAGCAGTGTAGAACAACGAACAGCAATGCAAAGCAGTGCGAAGCAACGCCATGCAATGAACAGCCGTGCAGAGCAGTACAGAGCAGCGCAACGCAGCGCAACGCAATGCCCCGCAACGCAACGCATTGGGAAGCACTGCGCCAGGAGGGGGGAGGGGCACGGGAGGGGCAACGCGGGGTGGTGCAGCGGGGCGGCGGCAGCGGACGAGAAGGGGGGCCGCTGGGCCCGCAGACGGGCCCTTTTCTCTTAGGAGGCATGCGGCGGCAGCGGGCGAGACCGGGGCCGCCAGTCCCCGAGAACGGGCCAGGTTCCTTAGGAGAGGACTAAGAAAACCGAAGTGCAGGCACTGCTTGGGGGAATCATTGTCGGTCCTACCTCACCTGTGTTCCTTGGAACTCTCCATTGGAGTGCCACCCTGGGGCTCGCACCCTGTTTCTGGTCAGGGGAATATGTCCACTAAACTGTGTTGGGTTCCTGTGCTGCAGCAACGATTCCCGCCGTAGATTGCCTCGCAATCCCACCAGCCCTTTAGGGCGTAGGTGGTCTAGAGAGTTTCCTCTGCCAACCCCCTTCTTCCCCTTCGGGGAGGGGTTTACCCCTCCCCTTACCCCTCCCCACTGACCTGGACGGGGCGTTCCGCGACGCGTTGGGACGTCCAAGATGGCCCAAGACAGCTCCAATAGCGAAAAGGCGAGAAAACACAAAACATTGATTTTACCTAGGTTTTGGAAGGATTTTGGCCTCTTGGGGGGGCCCAAGAGGCGGCTCGAGGCACTCTGGAAGGGCGAGGCTAATTGAGGCTACCCCCTTCTTTGATAGATCTCATCCAACATAGCCCAAAGAGCGCCCCGAAGGCTCCCAAGAGCGCCCCAAGAGCGCCCCAAGAGGGCCCCAAGAGACCCCAAGAGGCCCCCAAGAAGCCTCCAAGAGGCTGCCAAGAGACCCCCAAGAGGCTCCAAGAGAGTGCAAGATGGCCCAAGACGGCTCCAAGAGCGAAAAGGCGAGAAATCAACAAACATTGATTTTACTTAGGTTTTGGAAGGATTTTGGCCTCTTGGGGGGCCCAAGAGGCGACTCGAGGCACTCTAGAGGGACAACGCTAATTGGGGACCCCCTCTTCTTTGATCGATCTCCTCCAAGATGGCCCCAAGAACGCCCCGAAGGCTCCCAAGAGCGCCCCAAGAGCGCCCCAAGAGCGCCCCAAGAGGCCCCAAGAGGCGCCCAAGAGGCCTCCAAAAGGCTCCCAAGAGACCCCCAAGAGGCCCAAGAGGCTCCCAAGACGGCCCAAGACGGCTCCAAGAGCGAAAAGGCGAGAAAGCAAAAAACATTGATTTTACTTAGGTTTTGGAAGGATTTTGGCCTCAAGAAGGGCCCAAGAAGCGATTCGAGGCACTCTAGAGGGGCAGCGCTAATTGGGGACCCCCCCTTCTTTGATAGATCTCCTCCAAGATGGCCCCAAGAGCGCCTCGAAGGCTCCCAAGAGCGCCCCAAGAGCGCCCCAAGAGGGCCCCAAGAGGCCCCAAGAGGCCCCCAAGAGGCCTCCAAGAGGCCCCCAAGAGACCCCCAAGAGGCCACAAGAGGCTCCCCGAGATACGCAAGAGGCCCCCGGGACCGCCAAGAGGCCCCAAAGACGGCCCAAGAGGCCCCCAAGCTCGCCATTGTCCTCCTCCTCCTCTTTTTCTTCCTCCTCCCTCCTCCCCTCCTCCTCCTCCTTCTCCTCCTCCTTCTCCTTTTCCTCCTTCTCCTTTTCCTCCTTCTCGTCCTCCTCGTCCTCGCAGTCCTCCATCTCCTCCTCCTTATCTTCCTCCTCCTCCTCCTCCCCCTCCTCCTCCTGCTCCTCCTCCTGCTCCTCATCTTCCTCCTCCTACTCCGACGACGACGGCTCCTCCTACATCCTCCCCCTCTTGGGGTATATGGCGGCTCACCCCGCCCTTTGTTCTTCTGCATGCTCCCCCGCTTCCCTCATAACCTCCACTCCCCTGGGACTCATTTCTGGACGGGCTGGTGGGGATACGCGAAGCGTCTAGAATTTAGTCAGGGATCGCGCTCGCGCCCAAGACACCCTAACACGTTTCTCAAGGATGGCGCTCTCGCTTTGGACTTCCTGACACTCTACTCACGCGCCCAAGACTCGCGCTCTCGCGCGAGACACCCTTACAATTTACTCAGGAATCGTGTTCTCGTTTGAACTTCTCCGCAAAAGCGCGCAATTCGCCCCAATGCCCCTGCCCGTCCGCTAAGGCCCGCCCGCCCGTGACGTCCGACCGTCCGATCCAGGGCCCGCCCGCTCGCCAGTTCAGGAAGGCCGCCCGCCCGCTTCGACGATCCCGCTCGGCTCGCCCCTCGGGGTCCGTCCGCCCGATCCGCCCGTCAGGGTCCGCCCGCCCGACCCTCTCGGCAGGGTCCGCCCGCCCGACCCGCCCGGCACGATCCACGCCTGGAAGCCCGCCCGCCCGCTGGAATGTTTGCAAAGCGTGCCGCGGCGACGGCCCCGGCGACACGCCATGCCATGCGAACGGCTGGCGTATCGCTCCGCTCCGCAGGGCGGGCGGCTCGGAAAAGCTCGGGACGTTGACGCTGGAGCGACGCCGGCCAAGAAGAACCCGACTGTAGAGTCCCGCCCGCGCAGCCCGACCATCAGGGTCCGCCGGCGCTGCTCGCCCGTTCGGGTCCACCTGGCAGCTCTCGCACTGTGTGTCTCCCCCTCCTCCTGCTAAGTCGTTTTCCTCAATACTCACATCTCCCCCTTTTCTTCCGTCTTTCCGGAGGAGGGAGGCGGCAGAGGAGGGCCAAGCACCTGGAGGGCCTCTGACCTGATTTTTTAGGTCGAGTGGATTTGTCCTAGAACATATTAGGACGACCTAAGATATACTAGGTCCGACCTAAAATTTTAGGTCGCGACGGCGTGCCGTCGGGCGACGGTCCACGAGCTGGCTACGGGGGAAGGATGGAAAGGAGGAGGAGGAGGAGGAGGAGGAGGAGGAGGCAGAGGAGGAGGAGGAGGAGGAGGAGGAGGAGAAGGAGGAGGAGAAACAGGAGGAGGAGGACGAGGAAGACGAGGAGGAGGAGGACGAGGAGGAGGAGGAGGAGGACCAGGAGGAGGAGGAGGAGGAGGAGGACGACCACGACGTCGCCGTCGCCGTCGCAGCCGCTGTCGTTTCGTCGTCGTCTTTATCGTCCGCGGTTCGTCGTTTCCGTCCTCCTCCTCCTCCTCCCTCCTCCGTCCACCTCCTCCTCCCTCCTCCCCCCCCCCCTCCTCCTCCTCCCTCCTCCTCCTCCTCCCTCCTCCTCCTCCTCTCTTCCTCCTTCCTCCCCTCCTCCTCCTCTCTGTTTCTTCTTCTCTTTTCTTTCTCCCCTCCCTCCTCGCTCCTCCTCTCCTCCTCCTCTCCTCCTCATTCTCTCCTTTTCCTCCTCATGTTTCCTCCTTCTCCTCTCTCCTCCTGTTTTCTCCTCCTTCCTCCTCCTCCTCCTCATCCTCCTCCTCCACCTCCTCCTCCTCTCTCTTGGCCCTCTCCTCCTCTACCACCACCTCCCCTCCTCCTCCTCCTCCTCCTCCTCCTTCTCCTCCTCCTGTTTATCCTCCTCCTCCTGTTTCTAACTTCCTCTTCCTGTTTCTCCTCCATCCTCCTCCTCCTCCTCCTCCTTTTCCTCCCCCTCCTCATCTCCCTCTCCTCCTCCTGCTCCTCCTGCCTCCTCCTCCATCCTCCTCCTCCTCCCCCTCCTCCTCCTCATGTTTCTCTCCTCCTCGCTCCTCCTCCTCCTCCCTCCTCCTCCTCTTCATCCTCATCTCATCCTCCTCCTCTCTTCTTCCTCCTCCTCCTCCTCCGCCCCCCTGTTTCTCCTCCTCCTCCCTCCTCCTCCTCCTCTTCCTCTCCTTCGCCTCCTCCTCCTCCTCCTCATCAATCACCTTCCCATTAACCATCACCATCACCATCACCATTCACCATCACCACCATCATCATCATCTCATCAATTCATCATCATCATCATCATCATCATCATCACCATCATCATCATCAGCAGCATCGTCATCGTCATCATCATCATCATCATCATCATCATCATGTTCATCATCATCATCATCATCATCATCATCATCAGCATCAGCATCATCATCATCATCATCATCATCAGCAACATCAGCAGCAGCATCATCATCAACATCATCATCCTGTTTCTCCTCCTCCTCATCCTGTTTCTCCTCCTCCTCCTCCTCCTTCTCCTCCTCCTCCTCCTAGTCCTGCTTTTCCTCCTCCCCCTCCTCCTCCTTCTGATTATCCTCCTCTTCCTCTTCCTCATCATCCTCCTCATCTTCATCCTCATCCTCATTCTCCCGTTTCCCTTCCTCCTCCTCCCCCTCCTCCTCCTCCTCTCCTCCTCCTCCTCCTCCTCATCCATCATCCTCATCCTCATCCGCCCCTTCCTGTTTTCTCCTCCTCCTCCTCCTCCTCCTCCCTCTTCCCCCTCCTTTTCCTCCCTCCACCTCCTCCTCCTCCTCCTCCTCCTCCTCCTCTTTCTCTTGTTTCTCCCCCTACCCATCATCATCAGCAGTCGCCCCCTCCTCCTCATCCTCCTCATCCTCATCCTGTTTTTCCTCCTCCTCATCCTCCTCATGCCTCCTCATCAGCATCATCATCATCAGCCTCCTCCTCCTCCTGTTTCTCCTCCTCCTCCTCGTTCTCATCCTCCTCCTCCTCCTCCTCTCCCTTCTCCTCCTCCTCCTCCTTCTCCTCCTGTTTCTCCTCCTCCTCCTCCTTCTCTTCCTCCTCCTCCTCCTTCTCCTCCTCCTCCTCCTCCCCCTCTCCTCCTCCGCCTCCTCCTCCTTCTCCTCCCCCTGAACGGGGACGATGACAATGAGATGCGGACAGCGAGGACGATGCTGTCGGCGAGGTGGGCGATACGGAATGAACGATGCGGATGAGTGTGGTTACGACGGTGATGGTGTGCGTGCTGGTTATGGTGATAAGGATGGCGTTGATGACGATGATGATGGAAATGATTGTAAGGTTTGTGATGTGGTGGTTGATGGTGATACGGATTGGGTAGGGTTTCCCGCCGCAATCTTATCTGCGCCACTCGTCGTGGCCGTCATGACACTGCTCACAGTATCTGATGTATGAAAGCGACAGGCTGTTCAACTGAGCAGGCGCTCCTTCAGATCACGGGCGTCCGACTTTGTCATTTTGGACGCCTGCAGCTTCCCGAAAATCTCCGACGCAATCGATTGGTACTTGGGCGACTGCTTCTTCGTCACCTCCACGATCAACTTGAAGTTCTTCTCATTCGGGTCAGTCTTCCCCATGATGTAGTCCCGCTCGAAACCCTCCGTCGAGGCGTGGACCATCCTGACCTCGACCAGTGGCTGCTTCCACCACTCGTGCTCGCAAAGCGGGATTCTGCCCCACGCCGACTTGGTGCTCCGTCCTTTCTGCTTACCCTTGGCGGCCACGGGGGCAGCCATGAACTTCGTGCTAGCCTTCGCGGCCACGACCTTCTTGGCGTTCGTGGGGGCGTCGGGCTCCGTCACCTGCAGCTTCAGCTTGTTCGGGGGCGTGGCGAGGGCGGGCTCGGCAGCCGCTGGTCTCCCTTTGCGGGCCCTCTTCATCTTCGCGGCCTGCTTGAGCCTGCCAGCAGGCGGCTGGCCGCCTGCCATCGCCTCGAGCTCCAGGCTGTCCATCCCGATCATCATCGGGGATGGCTGGATCGGCGTGATCCCGGTCTTGCTGGTAGTGGACGGCGGGCACGTCGGCGCGCTGGGCGCAGTCGTAGACCGAGCGGGCGTAGCGGGCGTAGCGGGCGAACTCGTGTCGGACGCGTTGCCGAGCAGCGCCTCGAACGCCTCCGCCGTCAAGGTCAGGAACTCGGCGCTCGCGTCGTCCAACTTGCCTGCATCACTACAGGCGGGCTCGGGCGAGGCTGCCTTGGCACTGGGCTGGTTGGGGGCCGCGCCATTCGCGAGCAGGATCAGGTCCGACACCGCATCACGCGTTTCAGAACTCGCAGACGTGGACAACCGAAAGAAGCGGGCAGGCTCTTGCGCGAGCCACCTCAGGTCGTGCAGCATGAGGTGGTACTTGCACGCGAGCATGTTCGTGACCTCCACAGCCGACCCGACTGGGAATATGATCTCCAGGTCTTTCACGGTCTCATGGAGGACCGCCCGAAGGTCACTCATGACGCACTGGCCGTCCCCGTCTTTGGTGATGCCAATCAGTGCCTGAATCAAGATTCTCTTTTTCGCAAGCCCCGCAAGGCGCGGCTTGGGCCCCTTGAGATCCTTATCCTTGTTCTTGTACACGTCGGGATCTAGGAGCGCGACCATCTTGTCATTGCTGTCGCCAGCGTGGTGCTTCACCTGCTTAGCGAGTTCCTTGGCGCTCATCGCGATGTCCATCCTCGGGAGCTGTCCTGGGCGGCGCACCAGCTGCACCCCCCGCGCCATATGGCCCCAAGTGTCGGAAACGCTGTCTTCGAAAGACTTTCCCGCGAGTTGTGCATCGAGCCAATGCGGCAACGGTGCGGGAGGAGGACTGGGCCTCTGGTGCCCTTTTGGGGCCCGCTTAAATCAGGCCTGAGGCTCTTTTGGTGCGCACCCCTGGCTTTCCTGGAGCCCTCGGCGCTCTCTTGCCCCCCCTCCCCCCCCCCCCCCCCCCCCCCCCCCCTCACTGGGGGGCGGTCATATGTTCCACGCGGGGGGTGGGGGGGGGGGGGGCTCTTTGGGCATCTCGGGCCTATTCATGGCGCCCTTGCGCTGCCCTTTTCGGCCTTCTCGTCGCCTCTCTGGGGGTGGGGGGGAGTGGGCAACGGGGCCCCAAGAGGGCCTCAAGAGAGCCCCAAATGCGCACGTATACCTCACATGCCTCTGCAGTGCTCCCAGAGGGGTACCCAAGTACGTGGGTCTCTCGGGTCCTCTCGGTGCCTTCTTGGGGCCGTTGCGCGGCCCCTTTTGGGCCGTCTTGGAGCTTTTCTGGGGGGCCATCAGGGCCCCAAGAGAGCACCGCCGCGCATGCACTGCCATGCTTCTGCAGTGCTCCAACGGGGTACCCAACTACGTGCGTCTTGGGGTCCTCTTGTGGCATGGTTGCGCTCCTCTTGGAGTCCTCTTGGAGCCCCCCTTCTGTATCTTCTGGCAATTTCACGGGCGTCCAAAAGTGACGCATCGAAGGACCCTCTCGCGGGGCCATCTTGAAACCCCTCGTCGTCGTCGGCGCCGTCGTCGGCGCCGCTGCCCCAGGGCCGCCCCGAGGTGGAGGGATGAGGGGGGGGGGGGGTGATGATGAGGAGAAGGATGTGCTCCAGGACACCCCCACCACCCGCCCAGGATCCTTAGGGTGGGGTTCTGTCAGGGGTGGGGTTGTGCGTTTCCCGTCCCTGGGCATCAATATCACGTTGTTTCTCGGTGGGGCATTTCTTCGCACACATATATATATATATATATATATATATATATAGACAAGCAAGTTCCCCGACACTTTCTGGGCCAAGTCGGGGCCCTTCTGGGCCCTCCCCCGCAAGTCAGCGATGGGTAATGTTTTGGGGCTCTGTAAAGTTGACGCCTATATCCTGCTGCTGATCTTGGCTGTTGCCAATTCCCCAGACCAAGTTACCCCCGCGGGAACAGAGCGTCGTCACCCCCAAAGGGGGTGGAAGCAAACTGCCACGTTCCAACGGACCATGGGCCAGTTGGCCCAGAGGCGTTCCAAGCAGACCATGGGCCAGATGTACCAGGGGCGTTATCACCCCCAACAGAGCTGGTCCTAGACACGGCCCAAACGGACCATGGGCAATTTGGCCCAGTGGCTTTCCAAAGGGACCTTAGCAGCAGAGACGCATCAAATGGGATGGGGTGTTTTTCCTGCGGCCGCACGCCCTGCTAGGGCCACGCGAAAAAAAAAAAAACGAAAACGGACTGCGCGCCTGCGACGCCCGCCCACATGTCAGACACTGTCAAAGCGCACATATTCTCGATATTACTTGAGGGCGGGCGCGGGCCGCCCAATTTGCGCCAAACTTGAAACAGCCAAACAGTGAGCCCTAAACGTGGACCCTCTAATATTGAGCCCCAAGCTTGACCCTTCACGTTTGAGCTCAACTGTGGCGACGAGGGCATCGTTGGGGCCTTCCCCGTGGAGGTCCCACTGAGCCTTTAAGGACAACGTGGGATCGAATTGATCCCCTCCTCCCCCTGCCCTTCCCCCCTCCTCCCCCTCCTCCTCCTCGTCCTCCTTCTCCCCCCCCTCCACCTCCCATGACCAGCCCTCCTCTCCCACGCCACCCTTCCTCCTCGCCATCGTCCTCGCCCAGTCGGCCGACGCCGCTGCGCGGGCTGGCAGCCCGACAGCGCTCCGAGGCCACGGCCCCAGCGACCTCAGAATCGAGCTCGGCCACAACCCGCAGATTTTGCCAAAACAGGTGCAGACTTTGATAAAACGGACGGGCCCAGGAAACCACGCATTGTTAAAACAGGTGCAGATTTTGATAACACTAACGGCCCCAGGAAACCTTGTATTGTTAAAACAGGTGCTGGTTTTGATCAAACGAGTTCGTGCTAGGTGAGCGACCGATTACATATTTTATCAAAGTATGCTTATTCTGAGGCCTAGCACCATGCATATTTTATTAAAACGTGCTTTTAGGCTGCAGGAATGATTAAAACGCGTTTTCTAGTCTGTCGAAGTTGATAAAACCTGTGGCTTTTTTTGCAACCGTACGTTTTTTGTTTTTTTTTGTTTTTGTACCTGTTTTGTTAAAATCTGCGTTCAGTCCAAACCAGGATTTGTTAAAACATGCACCTGTTTTGTTAAAACGTGTTTTCGTATCAAAACATGTTCTGTTAAATCTAGCACCTGTTCTGTCAAAATATGCGGCCTCTGCGCGGCGCCAGAAATGCGCAGAAAATTGTCGCGCGCAGCTCTCGCTCCCGCCCCCCCCCCCCCCTCCCCTGCCCTCCCCTCCCACCTCCCCTTGTGCTCGGGGCGTTTGTTCCAACGCTGCTCGGCAAACGGCCGAGGGAATCAGAGTGCATGCGCAGTGACCTGCCAGCGATATAATTATGCGCGATGCCGACCGACCGTTTCGCGGCAATAAGGCCATGGCGATTTGACTCGCCCAGGCCTTTCACAAGGCCCATGAAATCCTCATTGTTATAACACCACATCACACGCAGCGACTGCCATTTGGCCTGGTCACCGCAATGCCAACTGCGATGAAATCTAGTCGGCATGTTCCACAGCATGCGCGGCGGGTCAGCAGCCAAGCTGTTATTGCACAAATAAGCATAGTGCAACAACAGCTTGTCAAAACCATCCTGGATTCTTTCAACGATCGGCATTGGATACACAAACCAGCGGTCGCCATCTGTATCTTTAGATGGAATGCGCTCGTACGCTGTTGTCATGTTGGCCAGGACTCCGGCAACGTGCTGCTCATATGAATTGCCTGGCCTCGCAACCGAATGCCACAACTTACTGAGGATGGGGGGCAGATGGCGTATCTGGCCAGCTCTGCCGCCAAGAATCGGGAAGTTTGAGTTTGGCTTGGATGGGTCACAGAAATCTCCAACCATCTATTTTGGTGAACTGCGATGGCGTTTGTTCGTTGTGGTACGTTTCGTAAATGTAATCTGCAACCCCTGACATCTCACTGTGGGCGTTGCCATCGCCGATAATATCTGCAAATACCAGATGCCACAGCACGTTCCCGCATATGTGCGCCGATATCCCCAGATCTAGGCAATGAAGAACATCCAGGAATATAAACAAGCTTGTCAGGCCAAGGCCTCGACGATCACGCTCGGCAAATATCGGTATTGGTTTCTTTCCAACTGTCCTGCAATGACTGCGCCAAGCCCCAACGGGCCTTATGCTGAACCTCGTCGCTTTCCAAGGGGCCCCAGGCAAGACATTTCGAAAATTCAGCGGGCCCACCGCCAGGGTGCATTCACAGTCCTTACACGGATGAGCTGCACCCCAATGGCCTGGCACGTTTAGATAATTTGAAACATATTCGTAATCGCTTTTGATCCCAGCCACAACTAAGAAGTAGCCACCAGCAATCTGTTCACCAGCGCTCTCCAAATCTGCGCCTGGGAACACTCCAGATTCGGCCGCCAGGAATGATACTATGATAGGTTGCCACAAACGTTCCTTTGTGCTTGCCCCTGCATTCGCGTGTTGAACGACCTCGGCGTGGCTCTAGTAGCCGCCGATGTAATGAATGTTGTCGGTGGCAGAGACGTTCTCAATTGCAGTGAGTGGTTCCCAGGCTGTGGCCACGAACGTCTGCCCCTTCACGCATGGAACACCATCGCCATACAAACAAACTGGGATCCCTCTGGTGCGCAAATCGTGACGGGCTAAGGCGGGCATGCGTGCGCGTCGAGGGTCGCCGATGCGAAAGCTATCACAGAATTTCTCCAGCGCTCTAGTTGGTCCCCTGATGACTCTTTCGAACTCGTCTGGGAACCGTGTGTATAGGAAATTCATCCACCTGTGTGGCTCCACGATGGCGGCATCAAATTCGTGCTCTCCTTTATTGGGGCCTTTCGTTGCGAGGAGCGGCGCCGTGAACGTCGTCGGCTCGAGCATGTCTGGGATAAGTTTGGCAATGTATCTCAGCAACTCTTGTCGGGCGTGGCCCGACCACTTCCCGCGCGTGCCCAGCGAAGCTAGTTTGCCCATCATCGCATTTGGAGCACCCCCCGATCGCTGAACGTCGTCGCATGCGATTCTCGCAAACCTCTGGACCTGCGATGCCGAAATGTGCCCGTGGCCGAACTCAACCAACGAACTCTCGCCTGGAGCGGACCGAGCCTGGGTTGGCGGGGTGACTCTGCGTTTCTTTCGACTCGCATGGCCTTCGAGGGCGTCGAGCCAACTGCCCGAATCCATTCCCGAGCCCAAATGGCTACCGAGCGGAGGAGGAGGGGGGTAGTGGAATAGACGCTTGTTCGCCTCATGGGCTCTTGCGGGCCTCCGAAGAACTCTTGCGGGCCTTCAAAGAACTCCACGAGGGTGGGGGCGTGAAATTAACCACTGAGGGCCCTCGAAACCATCCAGGGCGACGAGGTGGGCGGCAATGAGGAGTAGGATGAGGATTCAGATTTGGAGTCGGAAAGATTGCTGAGCAATAGACGTGACCATCAGACGCCCCAGGGAACCGTGATTCCAGATTTGATGCCACCAGACGCCCCGAAGCAATAGACGTGGCCATCAGACGCCCCTAAGCAATAGACGTGACCATCAGACGTGATTGCAGGTCACCAAGAAGAGTCATTCACTCTTCTTTTTGGTGGCCTGCATACAACTCCGAGGGGCCGACCCCGCAAGCAACGTGTTCTAATCTCAGAACATTCACATCATGTGACCTCCTCCTCCTCTTCCTCCTCCTCCTACTCCTCCCGCCTCCTCCCATTCTAAACACGAGCTTGTGACATCCTCCTCATTCTCATCCTTCCTTCCATTCCTTCCACCCTTGGATCGCGTGAACTCCTCCTCCTCCTTCTCCTCCTCCTCCCAACTCCTTCCTTTCATCAATGGCCCATGGCCCGTTTGGAACGTCTCTCCTCCCCCCTCTTCGTCGCCCTTCTTTAGCCCGATTTCTACAGGTGGCACTGCGGCGCAGCGAAGGGCATTGCGCAAGTATCCACGCGCGCACGGAGGGCGCCTACCCGCGAGGCCCGACGCGTTTAGATCAGATCGTCGAAGTCCGAACCTTGGAATCGTCGCAGTTCGACTCTTAGGATCGTCGAAATGCGAACCCTGGGATCGTTGAAGTTCGAACTTTGGGATCGTCGAAGTTCGAACCCTGGGATCGTCGAAGTTCGAACCCTGGGATCGTCGAAGTTCGACCCCTTGGATCATCGAAGTTCGAACCCTGGGATCGTCGGATCGCGCTCAGTTTCGACTGGCACGTCGGTCGAACGAGAAAGAGCCGCCATCCCCAAATAGCCTACTCCTCCATCGTCTTGGCCACCTGGATCGCACTCGCGATCTGCTGGCACAGTTTGCTGTCGATCGCGATGGCCTGCTTGATCAGGGCAGGCGTCGTGGCCGATGTGGCCCCTGGAAGGCTCTTGGTGCGCAGGAGGGTGTCGTACTTCGCCAGGATTGCCTCCAGGGGGGGCGCTCCTGTCCCCCGTCCTCCCCCCTCCCCCTCCCTCCCCCTCCCCCTCCCCGTGTCCTTTCCTCCTCCCCCTCCCCTCCCTCCGACCCCCCTTCCACCCCCTCGGGCAGATTAATTTGGAGGATTGTACCGGTACTCCCGTTTTTTTGGGGGGGGGCGGGCTGGGGGGGGGCAATTGGTTTGCATAGCCATGTTTTGTTATTGTGTTTTATTCTGTGTGGTGTCTCACAAATGTGCACGTGTAGCTGTGTATAGATAACCATATTCGAATACATGTGAGCTTATGTATGCAAATGTGTATGCTGTATGCGTAATAGTATGGCTGCTTCTAAGCTGCAGTCTGTTTTGCCGCCGAGCCTGAATCACAGACTCCTTGTCGCTCAAGTGCGCCTTGACGAACGCGTCGTGCTTGCTGCCGTGCGTGCTGCCCGTGCACTCGAGGACCTTGAGGCGGAGCTTCGACAGGTTGCCCGATGCGATCTTCACCTTCTTGAGCGCTGTGGTCATCGGGTCGTCGTCGGCGCCAGGCAAGCGGTCTTCTTCGAGACGTGTGGGTCAGTGATGCTCAGGTCGTAGCCGTCCTCGATGCTCTCGAAGAAGCTCTCCATATTGAGCAGGAACCCCGATACGTCGCCAGACACGTTGCCTGCTACCGTCAGGCCGCGGGAGCGGCGCATGTCCTTCCCGTGTTCCACGATGACGTCGTCGTACCTGTACCAGGGCTTGCCGTCAGGGTCCTTCGGGTTGGTGACGGCCACCGCGTCGCCCTCCTCGAGCGCCGCGATGGCTGCCTCCTCGCAGTTGTGGAACAGCTTCGCCTTCAAGATGCTCCAGGGCATCGCCTTGTTACGCTCCGCCCTCTTCTTGCTCTCACTGTACTGGATGGTGTCCTGGAAGGTGGGATGGTCGAAGCCCTGCTCGACCCAAGCGCTGATCTTTTTGTTCAGTCTGGACATTTTGATCTTGCCGTATCCGAAATCCTGGATGTTCTTGATGTCGTCCAATATCGCTTGGTGGGCACGTCCTGCTTTCACGATCAGCATGAACTTCCACCTGTCCGCAGGGGTGGGCAGGGGACCCTCCAACTCGCTGACGTCCGCTGCCGAAGGCCTCGGGCGAATCGGTGGTGCTGCCGCAGGCTTCTTATTCATCACCGCCTTGGCCTTGGCCTTGGCGAACTTGCCCTGCATTCCCTTCACCCCCTTCGGTGCCATCTCGCGGACCAGTTGAAGTGTGCTCTGCAGTCTTCGGATATCTGCAAAGATGCACGCGTTCTCCCGAGCAGCCAAACGGCTAAGCACGGAGTGCGGCAAGCCTAATCAGGGAAAGGACCGAAGGCATGTCCATCAGAGGAACACTGAGACGACGGAACAGCACGCTGAGGATGCGAAGCCATGCGTCGCAATCCCATGCTTAACCTAGCTGTGTCAAGCTGCGCAGTGCTATGCAACGCAATGCAACGCAATGCTACGCAATGTGGTGCAATGCGACGCTAGACGCATTCCCCGAACCGACAGCTTGAACGACCAATCCGCGCGGCGCGTGGCCGACAGCACGTGAGATCTTTTCACTGACACGAATCGGGCCATACGACGCATGGGTTGTCATCCGACCCGAACGCCTTTGCGATCGGGCCCAAGGCACTCGCTGGCCCTTCGGGCAACGTGGCTTGCGAGCAATCCTCCGACCCGAATGTTCCTGGGATCGGGCCCAAGGCGCGCGAGGTACTCCCAATGCAATGCTACGCTATGCGATGCCGCACCATGCCACGCTATGAACATACATGCGCGTGTGTGCGTATATCGGTATGGTTATTTGCGTTCCGTGCTTTGATGCACTTGTAAACGTATATGTAAATGTGTATGTGTATGCACAAAAAATGAGTATGCACGCGCGCATAGATGCGTACATGTACATGTAATTGTAACCGTGCATGTAAGTGCCGTCCAACTATTACTGTGCTTGCACACCGCAAGTTGTAACAGGTCTAAGTACATGTAACCATAACTGTAAGTGTAAATGCGAGTGCACATGTTTATGTATGTGCATATGTATATCTAGGTGCGCATGTATTTGCACGGAAATAGCATCAACCCGATCGCCCAAGCGGTCGGATCGAATGCGCGGGTGCGCCGACCTAGAATATTAGGTTCCACCTAGAACATGTTAGGTTGACCTAAGATGTTTTAGGACAGTTCGGCCTGACCTAGAAATCTAGGTCAGCGGCCCTCCAGGCAGAGCCCGAGGCGCGCGGGCGACGCTGCCGGCAGCCCCCTCTCTCCGAGCTCCCTCTGCGTAGGCCCCTTGGCGATGCATCGGCGACGTCGGCGTGGGACCAAACCTTTGTGGGCCCCGGAAAAGGCAGGGCCGGTTTTTCATCGTTTCCGAAAAAAACGCCCCTTGAAAATGGAAACGGCAAAAAGACGGCGACCGGAAACGGCAACAAAAACGGCTCCAGGATTGGAACCGGAGCCGGAACCGGCCAAAAAACGGCGGCTGAACCGGCAACAAAAACGGCGTCGGAACATGCAAAAAACGGCAAACCGGAACTGGTTAAAAAACGGCACTGTCGCTTCCAAGGCCCACTGAGGACCAGACACTGGCCCCACATCGAGCCGAATCGCCGATGCATCGGATGAGGAGGAGGAGGAGGAGGAGAAGAAGAATGAGGAGGAGGAGAACGAGGAACGGAACGGAACGGAAGACCCGAAGGGGAGTGCACAGCACTAAATATATAAGCAGGGCTTAAAATATTCGAACAGAACAAACTTATATTATGGAATTGGCCGCTTTGGCCTGTTCCTTAAGACGGACCATTTCACATAAGGCTGACGCACGCTGCTCATAGGAGGGGGCCGTCCAGGAACTTGAGTGCGAGGCCCTCGCAACCGTCGGAGCGTCTGGGACAGGAGGGGCGGCGGATAGGCCAAGCCTAGCAAGAGGAAGCGCACGATCGAGAGCAGCCCGCACTCTGGGGTTCGGGCAATGGCCCTTCCTGAACTCAAGCAAAATCTCCAAACCTTTGCGAGACGGAGCCTCACGCTGACGGCCTGATTTCAAACCCCTCCCTTGGGACCAACCCCCGCAACGAAGACAGAGGATCTGCCCCCTGGACGGGCGCCGACACGACGCAGGCCTCGCACCAGGATGCGACCTAGATCCGACCATGGCGACGAGCTTGTGGCCCATGGAGTCAGGGAGCAGACCGCGGAAGAACGGCGGCAGCCCGCGACAACCATCCATCGGGACGGTATCGTAGCTGCCTTCAGCAACCCTGAAAAAGTTCCTGCACTGGAGGCCAAGCTCACTCTTTTTCCAAACGTGCCACGACACTTGTCGCCGCGACCTCGGGGCACTGGTTCGGTGAGGACTTGCCCACCGCACCCCGTTGTCAGAACAGGGAAGAACACTCGCTGCAAGCTTCATGAAATGCCCCGCTCGTTCGCCAGCCAAATTCAAATCATTGATGAAGTCTGGCGTGGGGGCAGGGTGCATGCTGTCAGCAGCGGCATTGGCAATGGCAAAGACCTGTTCTTCGCCATCTAGGCCCTGAATCTCTGACTCATCTCTATGAGCCTTCACGTGCCGGATTTCCTGAATCAGGGCTGTGCCTTCAAGCTGCTGCGCAAAAGCTCGCACTCCAGCGTGCTAGCTGGAGAGGGCGAGCAGGTCATTCACATTTTTCTGACACAATCTGATGGCGGCTTCGCAGTCGGCCCCGAGAACTGTAGGGCGCGAGGCTATCTGACCGCAAATCGCAATGCCACAGTGTTCGGCCATGGCTGGCGTCTGCGGCAGCACTCCTGGGACGATGCCTTTGACCACCGCCACAGGATCCTCTCCCTCGTCTGGGCAGACAGCTACTGCCCATGCAGCCCGCTGCAGCGGCCGAATCCAAGGCTTCGTGCTCGAACCATCGGACGCCAATCGCAGCGGGAACTGGGAGGTTAAATCAGCGATCGATTCAGGCTCCATGTCCACCTCGTTTCCCTGCCCGTCATAGAGATACACCTCAGACGACATGGACGGGCAAGGCAGCGAGCCATCTCCATACGTGTACACCGCGCGCGTGAAAATTGGGTTGTCGGGCTCGTCGCGCGCAGCGCTGAGGAAAGAAGCAGGCACCTCAGATGTTGCGCGCGCCTCGAGAACTCGGGGAAACGCGCAGGAATAGAGCCTGTGGTGGACTGCGTCCTGCTCGCCACACCCACACAACCCGTCACACAAGTAACACGAACGCCAAGCTCGCGCATGGGTCCGCAGTCCACCACATCCGCAGCTCTTGACTATGTACGTCTGAAATCGGTTTAACTTTCTGGCTTTCGGCCCCACGGCGTCCCGAATCAGGTCCCGAGTGGCCCTGGTTCCTGGGGGAAACCCGAGCTTCCGAGCAAAATCCAGCTCCCTCTCTCTCTCTCTCTCTCTCTCTCTGCAGTCCAGCTTCCATCTGTGCTGCTGAGAGGGCAGGGGGCGTCGCAGACAAATCAACTTGGAGACCTTGGTGGTCTATCCAAGAGGGCGGACCTTCAGCGTGCCAGCCAGCGTGCTTCAAACTCAGGACGGCTCTAGAAATATGCCCCTGGGACTTGTTCCAAGAGGGGCACTCGAGAGGCCTAGACAGCTCCCAAAGTTTCACAAGCTCAGCGTGTGAGACAAGAGATACATCAGTGCGCCGCAAAGCGGTCCATATCATCCTGCACCATTGCACAGCTGGGGCTATTGCAAAGCAGGCACTTCCGTCAGCAAACAAAACACCCTTAGCCGTTAGCGAAACGCCAATACCAAGGCATGCGACACTTGTCTTGCACACTGACAGAGGTAGGTGCAGTGCCGTGCACACATCTCTAGCAGGCTCCTTGGATGTGGACAGGATGGACGGCTTGCCTGGGTGCAGCTCAGCTTCCAGCTTAGCGCTGGCGGCCTTGAACTGGTTCATGCCAGCGACGGCCACCGACTTGGCTATCACGTAGTCGCTGGGCGAAACGTGGAACCCTGCGTCATCGATGTAGTTCTGGAAATCCACGAATGGTGCCAGCTCTACGAAGGTGTCGAAGGCATCGACAGCATGGACCTTGATCGCAATGTCGCTGTAGCCGTCGCCTGCGAGCAAGCCGCGTGTGGCCACTAGAGCCAGTTGAGCATGGTGCCTCCCGAGTCGGATGATCCTCGGGCACGCCCACATGTTAACGACGAGCTTCAGCCAACAAACTGGGGCTCCATGTCGCTGGAACTTGATGCGCAAGTCCTCCAAAGGAATCGACTCATAATATTTACTCCAGTCTGCAACAATCAGAACTCCGTACTTGTGCGCGGTCTGGTTGCTCTCAGACCGCGCCGCCTGCAGCCAAGCGCAATCAGTGGCAGAACGCCCACGACTAGCACCCCTGTAGCGTCGATCAAGTTCAGAGTGCATGTGGTCAACCATGGGTTTGCGTGCTCGCTGCCACGTTCGATATACAGCTGCGTACAATATAATTAATCGATTGCCACCCGACGGTTTGCCTAACATCGGCATCTGGATCCAGCACAGCTGCTTGGGCAGCATCCCGATGGCCTCCGACGCCGACAGCAGCAGCGCTAGCGTGTCTAGGCCGTCATCGTCCAGCAGCATCAGGTGCCTGGGGTGGAAGTTATCGTGGCTCGCGGTCGTCCTTGCAGGGAAGGACTGCGCTGCCCGTCGTAGATCATCTGGCTTGAGTCGCGGACACATGGATCGATCAGTTGATTAGAGACCGCGCCTGAGCAACCGTGGCATCCATACGCGCATTGAATCCTTGCCCTGGATAGGGCGAGATGGCAAACGTGGCGATCTCCTCTGAACACGTCATCATGGAATCATTCTTGCCATACAATGCTTGAATTGTAGTGATGGCGTTCTGAAGCCATTGCCATCCGTGAGAGATACTTTGAACATCGCTGCTGTCTTTGGTCGGGTGGGAAACTTTTACCCATCCTGGCTCCAGGTTCCTCGCATAGACTCCTGGCTCGCGCAGCTCCACTCCCGTGTTCTGCGCTATGTACCCAGCGAATGTCGGAGGAGGACGAGGAGGACGAGGAGGAGGAGGAGGAGGGGATGCAGCGCCATGGGAGGAGGAGAAGGAGGAGGAGGAGGAGGAGGAGGAGGAGGAGGACGAGGAGGACGAGGAGGAGGAGGAGGAGGAGGAGGAGAAGGAGGAGGAGGAGGAGGAGGAGGAGGCGATGCAGCGGCGATGCGGCGCCATCCTCCGAGAGGCCCGGTGCGCGGCCGAAGGCCACGCGCCGGGGGGGGGGGGCGAGCGGGGAGCGCACGCGGCGCGCGGGGCTCACCACCGCGGCGGCAGCCGCCGCTGCAGCTCCGCGAGGCCCGCGTCGACGTCGCGGAGCGCGCGCGACTTCGGCGGCGGAGGCCCTGGCGACGGAGAGGCACTCGGACGGGGAACGACCCCACATCACTGGTTGTAGGGGCCACATGCGAACCCTACCCCTACCCCCCACGATTTCTGAAGGGGAGGGTGGGGTTCACTTTGCTCGGGAGCTCCCGAACGAAGTGAACCCCACCCTGCCCCTCAGAAATCGTGGGGGGTAGCGGGTAGGGTTCGCATGCTGGAGGCGGAACTAGTTACTTGCTCGCGTCGCGACGCAAATCACGGCGGGACATCGTTTGCCGTCTCCGGCCCCTGCGGGCCCTGAGGCCGTCACACACACAGAGCTCGGCGGTAAGCGCTGGGGGAAAGCGAGAAGGGGAGCGCCTTCTCAGAAGGCTCGGAAGCCCCCCGGCCCCCGAGAAGTTTCCCGAGCCTTCCCAGAGGACACACAAGAGACCTCTCTCAGAAGGCGCAAGGGCTTCTGAGAAGTCCCGCTGCCTTCTGAGCAGGCCTTCTCCTCCTCACCTTCCCCCCCTCGCTCGCCGCAGAAACAACGACGGCGGGAGAAAGCACAACAAAAACGGTCCCAGCCGTGACGAGAGGAGGGCTCGGCGCATATCCGCGGGCCCGCCTCCGACCGCGACCGCACAAGGAGCGGGGGGGAACTGGCCCAGACGGGGGGGGAGCATCGAGTTTCGGCGGCGGGCGAGGGGGGGAAGGTGAGCAGGAGAAGGCCTTCTCAGAAGGCGGCGGGGCCTCTCAGCAGCCCTCGCGCCTTCTGAGAGGTTTTTTGCCTGTCTTCGGGGAAGGCTGAGAAAGCTTCTCAGAAGAGGGCCGGGGGACTTCCTTCTTCTGAGACGGCCTTCTCCTTCTCACTTCCCCCCCTCGCTCGCCGCCGAGAGCTGGAAGCAGCGATCCATCGTCGACGACAGATCGGCGATGCTTACTTGTTGCACCCTGTGTGCTCCTACTTGGCCTTCGCTCCTGGGCCGCCTTTGGCGGTCTTCGGACGATGCTCGGCGGGATCCGACGGTCTTCGGCGCTCTTCGCACGGTCTTCGGCGACCTTTGGCGGCTGCCTACGGCTTTCGGCGCGAAAGCTGGATCGTTGCGGTCGACTCGGGCCGGGCGAAAGGAGGGGATAGCAAAGGGGGGGCCCAGGTTGAGAATCGGCTTACGTAGCTGATTGTTCCGGCGCCTCCCGGCGCCAGGAGGCGCCCATGTATCGAGGAATGGGCCCCTCGGTGGGGCCGAAACCAGCTGCATGCAGCACATCTCGTAACCCCACCTTTCCCAATCCCCCCTTTCGTCCGGCCCGAGAAGACCCAGAACCCGGAACTGTCCCCTCCTATAGCGTTGCCCCAGAGCCTCTACCCCTCCAACGTTGCTACCCATTTCGGGCGTCCAGAGCTGGAAAGCACCCCGAGGCCGGAAAGCCGCCGGGAGCCGACGAGCACGCGCGAAGACCCCGAGCCCGAAACTGTCCCCTCCCAGCGTTGCCCCGGAGCCTCTACCCCTCCAACGTTGCCACCAAAGGCCCCTCGGGGGGGAAGGGGCGGGCCGGGCACCCCCGGAGGGATCCCTCGGCGAGGCGCAGCCGCTGGAGAAAGCACCCCGAGGCCGGAAGGCCGCCGGGAGCCGACGAAGACGCGCCAGGACCCCGAACCCGAAGCTGTCCCCTTAGGGGGCCACATGCGAAGCCTACCCCTACCCCCCACGATTTCGGAGGGGGAGGGTGGGGGTCACTTCGCTCGGACCCTCCCCCTCAGAAATCGTGGGGGGTAGGGATAGGGTTCGCATGTGGCCCTACCCCTCCTATCGCGTTGCCCCGGAGCCTCTGCCCCTCCAGCGTTGCTGCCAGAGGCCCTTTGGGGGGGGAAGGGGGCGGGCTGGCGGCCCGGCCGTGCAGAGAGGAGAGCGAAGGGCAGCATCGCGGGCCGCCTCGGGTCGAGACCGCGGTGGCGTTGCCGAGCTCTGTCTGAGCACATGCTCGCCATCGCTCGGACGTCCATTCCCTGTGTTTGTTCGGTTTCGTGCGTGGTTTTTCCACCAAATGATCAAGGATGCTCCTCGATGGTCCTCGCCGAAGGAAAAATGCACACGCCCGAGCGATGCCAAGCATGCCGCAAGAAGGGATCCTTTGGCAACCCATGGGAGCCTCCCGTACCATCTCGGTCGCTCTTGCGAATCCACGCTCATCGCCACTAACTTACCCGGCGCCAGTCGACGCCAAATCGACGCCGAATCGACGCCAGTCGATGCTACCTCGGCGCTATCTCATTGACTACCAGACGCTAGTCGACGCTAGTGCACTCCACTCGAAACACCACATTGCGAGGGTATACGAGGCTCCACAGGCCCGCAAGAGGTCCTACAACTTCTCCTAAGCGGGGCCCCCGAAAGCGCCCCCTGAGAACTCTGACCCGCAACCCAGGCGCGGTGGCTCCCATGATTTACTAACCTATGTTTTGATATTGTTTTGGTTTCTCTCTATCCCTCTCTCTCTCTCTCTCTATTCGTCCTCCCTCCCTCCCTCCAAATCCGTTCCGCGTGTCCTCAGTCGACGCTCCTTCGCACCCTGCCAGCTGCCATGGTTCTGCAGGCGTCTTCGGCAGGGCTGGATCGAATCCTCGAGCGCATTCGAAAACACCCCGGCACACCGAGAGCCAGGGCGCCGTGTACACCGCCACTGTTCGCACATACTGCGCGAAACTCGATCTTAAAATCCGTGAGAGTTATAAGATGTCGACGATGTCCAGCATTCGCGCGAGACGTCGCACGCGTGCCACTTCTGTATACCTGTTGCAAGGGACTGTTGAGCACTGACGATTTGTGCTAAGCGAGTGCGCGCGCAAAGCAGGGTTTGTCAAGGATAAAGAGGGGAGGGGGTCGGTAAGGGCCCCCCCCCCAGGGATGATATGAATTCACACTGAAAGCGAGGGATGGGGCCGACTCAAATGTTGCACTATCCTGGGGGGGGCGAAAAAAACCGAGGGTGGGGAATCCAAATCCCACAAGCTCTGGGCGTAGGTGGTCTAAAGATAGATACGAGTTCTTTCCTCTTCCAAAAACCATCTCCTCCTTTGGGGAGGCGTGTATCACTTTTCCCTATTAATAAGCACCCCCTCCCCCACCCAGCCGGCGGCCAACCCGGAACAACGCCATCCCCCCCACCACCCGTCAAAAAGCACTACAAAACACACTCTGCTGCCACATTCAGAGCATGCGCGGCCGCCCCGTGACCACTTTGCACTGATATTTTACAAGGACGGCCGGGGTGAGGAGGAGGAGGAGGAGGAGGAGGAGGAAGAGGAGGAGGAAGAGGAGGAGGAAGAGAGAAGACCCAAGGAGGTCCAGGACGTCGGGGGCGGGGGGCTTCGAGTCAATGGCCAGACTCGAGCCCTGTTCAGTGTCGACGATATCTCTACTGAGCACTCCCCGGCCGCGATTTCGAGAATGCCGCTGACGAGTTTGAATTTCGTTATGTACGCATCTCTGCACCAAGACGGATGGGCATGGTACATGGCCCCCTGTTTCGCGAATTGATCAGCGAGGCGATGTCCTTCCTACCTCGAGAGGCCGATGCGCTGCCGCTCAGCCCTCGTGGCGCGGGCCTCACCATGCAGAAAAACAAAAAAAACGGCCTCGGGCCGACGCCGCCGACGCCGCCGACAGCGGCCCAGATCTGGTCCTACAAGTCTTGGTGCTTGCGGCTCCTCCGATCCAGCGCCTGCGGCCCCTTGGCTAGGCCGTCCAGCGCGTTCTGGCAGTCCGTGAAGATACGCAGCGGCGTAGTGGCAACTTTGATCGCCTGCAGCACTGCGTGCAGTACCGCTCGTGGAATGCTCTGCGGCCCTGGCAAAGGCCCGAAACAAGCGCGCTCCAGCTCGAGGTCGTCATCGATGCGGATGAATCCCCGGCCTGCGCGCCGCAGCGGTGCGAAGTCGCCGAACTGCCACGAGCCGCCGGTGTAGATGTCACCCGTCGCTAAGCCGCGCCACTCGCCCTCGGTGAGCCACGCGTCGCATGACTCGAGGTTCCACAAGCTTAGCTCCTCCGCAGGGTCACTGGTGATGCCGCGCCCCCACAATGCCTCGGCCCCTGGTCCAGGCCAAGGGTTGAACGATGCGTCGGCCTCCAACTCGCTCTCGATGTGCATGTCGAGCTAGACAGGCAAAAGTACGGTGACGTTCTGTGCCTGCTGCCGTCCAGCATGCTCTGCAAATGGCATCTAGCGCCGCCCCCATCGCGTGGAGGCGCGCCTGTGGCCATGATCCGCCGCAGAACAGGACTCGTGCTCGTGCGCGGAGAGCTTGTGTCCAGCGTCCGCGTAGCGGCCTCCGTAGCAGCGCCCTCGCGGGCTCGATGAAGATAGAACCGATGCCGTGGATCTGGCCCCACTGCTGAACCAACCCGTCCTTCAGCTGCTTCTCCGTCGCCGTGCGCACGAGGTGGTACAGCTCCTGCAGCAACGTGTAGCTCAGGTCGTACACCTGCCCGTCGACCGCGATGCTGTGGTCGGCCTGCGCCATCCAGCCGAGCCGCCTCACCGCGGCCACGAAGGCTCCAGCAGGGCCACGCACAATCTGCCAGGGCACCTTGCTCTTGGCCACCTTCATGACCCGCGTCCCCCATGCGCTCTGCAGCTGATCCATTAGCTGCTTGTCGGTGTTGGCCTCCTGCCACGCGGTCACGATGATGGGCCCGCTGTTCAAGAGGCATCCTGGATCCACGTCGTCGCGCTCAGCAGCGTGAGGTTGGTGGACCTGTCCTTGGTGCAGCCTGGCATGGCGGTGGCCACTCTCGTCCGCAGCTCCTGCAGCTTGGAGTCCGCCATGCCCACCGTCGCCGAGCCGTAGAGCAGCGCTGGCACCTTGGCATGGCGCACCAGCATCTGCGTTGCTCCTCCTGCCCTTCGCACTACTGCAATCCGCGACTGCCTCGCCGCAAACTTCAGTGCGCGCATATTGGTGGCTCCAACTCGGCGTCGCCTGTCAGCCGCCGAGGTCACGCCGAGGTGCTTCTCGTGCATGACGACGCGCACCCCCAGGCGTCTGGAGCTCGTGTTGATGATGTCGCCCAGCGCGGTCTTGGAGGTCAGGGTGACCGTCATGACCTCCGCGCCGCGCGAGACTGCCATGTCCAGCCTCACTTCGAACATGTAGATCACTGCCGCGGTGAGCTTGGGGTGAAGGTGCTGGACAGACTCCCTGAGGCCATGCGTGGCCATGGCGAGGTCGTCGAAGAATAAGCAGGTGCCCGCCCAGGGATACCGGTTGACCAGGTCGTCCAGCTCCAGGATGATCACCATCTTGAGGCAGAACGGCGCGTAGTGGCTGCCGGCCACGATGCCCCGCTGCCGCGCCTTGCCCGTCGTGTAGCACCCGTCGAGGACGATGCGCCGCACCATGTTGTAGATCCTCAGGACGACTCCCATGATGATGGGGTTGAAGCGCCACCGCCTCGCCGCCGCCCAAACCTTCTCGTGCGTGACCAACTCGAAGCACTTGACCGGGTCGACGTAGATCACCGCGTACTCGTAGCCGCCAGCTCGCGCTGCCTCGCAGCACAACGCCTGGAGCCAGGCTGCGCGCTCCGAAGAGCGCCCGCGCCGAGCCCAGTCATGGGCTATCTGGCCGGCCGCCTCCCAGCGCCTGGCGTACGGGATGCGGATGGTCTCCCACACGCGCGCCAGCTCGGGGATGAGGCCGAGGTTGCGGTAGCCGCCTGCAGGTTTCGCCATCAGGTAGAACAGGATGGTCGCCTGTGCCAGCGGCCACGGCGCGCCTCGCTCCACTGCATTTAGAACGCTTCCCACGCGTGCCGCTCCGTGAACTCCTCCATGTCTCCAAAGGCGCGGGTGCCCGTCTTGGCGCGAAAGCGCCCGCACGCGTCCAGTACCTCCTTGGGCGTGATCCTCGGGACTGCGTACTCCTCGCGTTCCATGTCGCTCGGTGGCTGGCAACAGGGCGCGTCGGGGTCGTATTCGTCTGGACAATGGGGGAGGTGGAGGAGGAGAAGGAGGAGGAGGAGGAGGAGGAGGAGGCGGAGGCGGAGGCGGAGGCGGAGGCGGAGGCGGACGAGGGGGCGGGTCAGGGGACGCATCGAATGAAGAAGCGATGGCCGTGAAATCTGGGGAGATCTCACGGCCCTGGCCATGGTAGGCAACCTCTCCCCTGATCATCACCCCCCTCTTTCGACGCCTGGCAAATTCGGGCCATAAGCAAAGCCTCCGGCGGCCGTTCGGGACGATCCACGCGCCTCCGCAAAGCCCTCGACGAGGCGCAGCTGCTTGGAAGCATCCCGAGGCTAGAAAACCTTGCTGAGAAAATGCGAAGTCAGTCGAGAGCTTCGATCTCCGAACGCCCGAACGCCATCGCCCGTCCCCCACCCCACACCGAGTCAACACCCCCCTCCTTGGACGACCCCGCACTCCCCTCCCCCCCGCCCCCCTTGCCATCGCTCTCGGACGTCCATGCCCGATGCATGTGTCGGTTCCGTGCGCGCCTTCCTGTTTTCTCCCTAGATGGCCCAGGATGCTCCTCGATGCTCCTCGCCAAGGAAACACCCACACGCCCGAGCGACGCCAAGCCCCCTCGGGGATCTCCTGACCCGGGTCAATCTAGACCCGGGTCAGCCAGGCCTGCAAAATCCTGAAAGATCCTGCAAATCCTGAAAAATCCTGCAAGATCCTGCAGGATCCTGCACCCAAGCCCGGGTCAGTGCACCCCTGGCTCTGCAGGATCCTGCAAGATCTGTCGCCCTGGCTGAACCCCCGTTTGCATTGACCCGACCCCCCTCTCAAGGCTCCCGCCCCCCCCGCCCACCACCCGCGCCTCCGGCGCCCGCGCTCGCCCGGGCGGCCTCGGGGCCCCCGGCGGCCGCGCACGCCGCAGCGAGCCGCGCCAGGTCTCCTCCGCGGGGCAGGGCCGGCCAGCGCCGGGCCGCGACGGCGCGCCGTGCTCGGAGGGCCTCGTCGGATCGGTTCTGAGGCCACTGCTGTGTCAAGGGCTCCCAGCTTCGCGCTTCGCCCGGCGCGAAGCGCGAAGTGCGAATCACTTCGCGCTCTCGCCCGGCGCCTCCCAGGAGAGAAGAGGATGATGAGGAGGGAGCGGAGCCGGACCGCGAAGCGCGAAGCGCGAATGACTTCGCGCCCTCGAGGGCGCCCTTGTGTGTCGGCGGCGGGCGGAGGGGGGAAGGGAGAGGGAGAAGGCCTTCCGAGAAGGCGGCGGGACTTCTCAGAAGCCCTCGCGCCTTCCGAGGGGCTCTCTCTATGTGTTCGGGGCGGGCTTAGGACAACTTCTCAGAAAGGCCCTGGGACACACAAACAAATATACACAAATAAGAGGATTCCCCATATTCTTCCATATTTTCGGGGTTTGGGTCTTCCCCCCCACTTCCCATATTTTCCAATATTTTCTCGGGAATCGACGATGAATTGTGTCTATGTGTTTTTGTTCCCTCCTGATTCTCGGAAGGCCGGGGGTTGTCCGAGCCTCCTGAGAAGGCCCGCCCCTTCTCAGCCCTCCCCCCCGGGCGCCGGCTCCTATACTGGTCGAGGTCTTCCGCGGAATGCTTGAGGAGGAGCAAAGGGCCATTGGGGGGCTGCTGTGCGTGACTGAGCCGCGGATGACTGAGCATTCGCCTAAGGTGGAGGGCTCAGGGTGAAGTCCACATGGGCTTGTGCACCTCGAAGATCCATGTGTCTTGTGGTTCACCTCTGGCGAATTCAATCCTGGAACATCCATGGAAACGGCATTTCAGATGTCACCCTATGCCCTCCAACCAAAAAAAATGCTCGGGATGAGGCGGGACCAAGCCGGATGAAGCGGTGCTGGGCAGGATTGGGGAGAATTGCGCGGGATTGGCCCGGACTGAGCCCGAGTGCGGGCCAGGGCAGAGTCAAAAATTGGACCTCCCTGGAGCTGCATCCGAAAGACCACCGGGCTGCGTCGGTACGGAATCGGGCTCGAACCGGATCGGCTGCGCCGGGATGCACAGCGTTGCCATGCAGACATCGGGCCGCAACGGATCGTCGGAAGAGCAGGATCGAAGCGGATCGGGTCGACCCAAACCGACATCGAATCGGATTGATCGGATCGAAGTGGACCCTCGCCATCGCTCGGACGTCCATTCCCTGTGTTTTTGCTGGGTTTCGTGCGTGGTTGTTTCGCCAAATGATCCAGGATGCTCCTCGAAGGTCCTCGCCGAAGGAAAAATGCACACGCCCGAGCGATGCCAGGGGATTGATCGGATCGAAAGGGGCCCTGCGGAGGGGGGAGCTCCCAGAGCAGCAGGCTGCCCAGAAGCTGCAGCCAGGAGCCGCGCGCGAGCCTCCGGAGCGCCGCCGGGAATAGCCGAGGGGCTGGAGCCGAGGGTCCAGGAGGCGCTGCTTTTGTCAGCTGCGCAGGCGCTGGCCGCCCAAGTGTTTGGGAGCGGTTGCCAGCACACGCTGCAGCTTCCAGCAGCTTTCTCCGAGGGTGCCAGCTCGGCGGCCGTGAGAATGACGCTGGCTAGGCTGCTCCCCTGTGGCGGCGGGTGGCAGGTGGGCGGTTCCCGAAGAATCACAAGACAGCTGGCCGCTTGGGCCCCGCCGCCAGCCCAAACGGCGAGCATAAATCGGGCGTAGCCCCGCACGCATTCGAATGCCAACACTTCATCCTCGTACTACTCGTATTCCTCCCCGTCCTCCTCCCCATCCTGATCGTCGTCGTCGTCCTCCTCCTCCTCGTCCTTCTCATCCTCCTCGTCTTCCTCGTCTTCCTCCTGCTCCAGCTCCTCCTCGTCGCCCTCGTCTAGGAACGTCTGCGTTCTCGGTGGCGCGTGAAATCCAAGCCGGCTCGGGAGCGAGCGGAGTCGTCGTCAAAGTTACGTCGGCGGCTGCCGAGTTGGGCATAGAGCGCGGCAGTGGCGTGAAGAGTTCCAAGCCTCGCCACTCTAAGCGCATTGCCTCGGCGCGTCGGCGCATGACTCGCATTCATAAGCTGGCTCGAGTGGCTTATATGACCTCCGAATTCAAAGAGGAAGTGTTCGATCGACGCACATCTCTGGGCTGGAGCCTCCAAGTTTCGCAATGGTCTAGGTGCTGAGAACGGCGTTGCTTTCACGGTCGTTCGCTGTCATCTAGCTAGCTTGCGGAAAAAGAATTTCCAGCAGGCTGGCAATTTGCGAGCGATTCTCACAAGCGCAGTACGGACCCGCGCTCGCATCATCAGTGCGGGGGGAGACTCTGCTGAAATTTGCCCGAGATGTGGAGTTTCAGTGGAAACTGATGCTCACAGGTTCTGGGAGTGCCCTTGCAATTCGGAGTTCCAAGAGATCTCGGAGGCCTTCGCTCGACGAGGGGTCGCAGCTGCCAACGAGTGTCCTGTTCTCTGGCTCCGCGGCCTCACACCCAAGTCTTGGACCCACGTTCCTCCTTCCGAGTCGCCTCTCTTCGCTGCGTCAGGTGCCTTTCCCCAGGTGGAGGGGCGTCGCATCTGGGGAGCGGGGGACGCCAGTGGAGGGGAGTTCTCGAGGGATCGCAGGCTAAGGCGGGTGTCTTGGGGCATCGTGCTTTTTGGGCACAGTTCCGAGGAACTCCCCAATTCGGTTGCCGCGTCCAGCCTTGCCCTTGTCGCTGGAGGGGGCATTGCGGGTCAGCAAAGCGTGAACCGTGGGGAGCTCTGGACCCTTTCTGAAGTGTTTGGAGCTGAGCCCTGTGGGATCCCAAGGTGGCCATGTGGCCGTCTCGGCCAATGTCGCCCGAAATGGTCTCTCGCATTGCGGCTGGCACGTTTGCCAGCGTTTCGACCCACCGTGAGTTGTGGTCGCGTATGCGTGAGCTGCTTCGCATTAGGGACCTGCTCCTCGTCCGTGTGCCGAGCCACATTGAGACCAACTGACCGGACCTTCGGGAGGGCAATCCAGCCGTGGCCACGAGACACAGCCCCAACAGGCACGACAGAAAAAGCTCCCGAACCTAGATCCTCGGTGCTCTATATCCGCCACCTTGCCCTTGAGGCATGAGTTGGAGTGTCCCCAGGTCCTGGGCTTAGGTCGGGCATGCCCCCCTACAGGCGGATTCTGGACGAAAAGTAAAACATACCCCAAACATGCCCCAACCTATACCCAGATATAATCCAAACAAAAATCCCCCGATTATTTTTTGGCTACCTTCGATCGAATGTTCCTCCTGTAGAGGGACAGGCCCGACTTGGTCCTGGGCCCGAATGAGGCCTCAGTCCTCAAGGGGGCCCGGGCCCCCAGCAGTGCCAAATCTTCTGGGGCGCGAGGCGCGGCCCCGGGTGGGCTCCCCGCAGCTTCAGGTCGGGCATGTCCTCCTACAGGCGGACGTTGGGCGAAACTTACTGAAGATAGTCAAACAGCTACTCCGAACTTCTGGGAAATCGTCAGAGAGTCGTCCCCAGAATATTGCTTGACTATGTTTGAATCTTCCTTCTGTAGAGGGACAGGCCCGACTTACCCGTAGCCTCTCTCGCGCCACTCCTCTTCGGCCCCGGAGGGGCCCCGAGAGGGCTCCTCCGGCTGGGCGAAACTCTAAACATGGTCAAACAACTACTCCGAACTTATGGGAAATCGTCAAAGAGTCGTCCCCAGACCTTAGTGGGCCCAGGAAACGGCAGGGCCGTTTTTCACCGTTTCCGAAAAAATGCCACTTGAAAATGGAAACGGCAAGAAAACGGCGACCGGAAACGGCAACAAAAACGGCCCCAGGAGCGGAACCGGAGCGGGATCCCGCAAAAGAACGGCGACGGAACCGGTGAAAACACGGCGTCGGGACCGCCCAAAAAAACGGCAAAACAGAACCGGTAACAAAAAACGGCCCTGTCGCTTCCAGGGCCCACGGAGCCCCAGACTACTGCTTGACTCTGTTGGAACCTTCCTCCTGTAGAGGGGCAGGCCCGCCTTCACCGTCGCTTCTCTCGCGCCGCTCCCCCCCACTAAGCCCCAGACTATTGCTTGACTATGCTCGAACCTTCCTCCTGTAGAGGGACAGGCCCGCCTTAGCCGTCGCCTCTCTCGCGCCGCTCCCCTTCGGCCCCGAGAGGGCTCCACGACGGCCCCCCGAGAGGGCTCCACGACGGCCGGGCCACGGACCGCCGCGCGAGCGGCGCCAGACGCCCCGGATCGCCGCACCGATCGGCCCCAGACGCCCGAGATCGCCGCAAGATGGGCTCCAGACGCCCAAGATCGCCGCGCGATCGGCCCCAGACGCCCAAGACTGGCCATCGCTCAGACGTCCATTCCCTTTTTTTTTTGTTTTTTTTTTTAAAAAGTATTTCTCGCCAGATGATCAAGGATGCTCCTAGATTGTCCTCGCCGCAGGAAAAATGCACACGTCCGAGCGATGCCAAGAATATGGCCCCAACACGACCCAAGAAGCCTCCGAGGCGCCCCCTTAGAGAGCCCCAAGGGCCCTCCAGAGAGGGCGCCGAGCCAGAATCGGAGACGTTCCCCAGGATTTTCGGTGTTGCCGGGTTCCTCGGCGTTTCGAGCTTGTGGCGCTCCAAGACGGCCCACCAGGACGGCCCCAGAGGCGCCCAAGACGCCCCCAAGAAGGGCTCAAGATCAGGAACACTGGCCCACAAATCCGAATCTTCTGCCCCAATGTGATCCCAGGAGGCCCCAAGGAGGCCCCCCAGAGGCTCCAAAAGACCCCCAAGAAGGCCCCCAAAGACCGCCAAGAAGCCCCCAACACGCTCCAAGAGGCGTCAAAGCAGCCGCCAAGTAGCTTCGCCACGGCCCCCACCAAGCCCGTGAGATGCCTCCCACGACATAAAAAACGAAACATCCGAGAGGGTTATGACTCACAACCCAGGCACGGTCGCGGGATGGGGCGAAGGCCATTAGATATCCTCCTCCTCGGAGGTGGCTAGGCCAGTCTTCTGTGGCAACTCATGGGAGATTCCCATGCCATCTTGCTGGCTCTTGCGAGCCGATGCTAACCGACGCTAGCCGACGCTAGTCGACGCGAAATCAACGCCCATCGACGCCAAATCGGCGCCTCCTCATCAATGGCCAGACGCCAGCGCACGGAATCGTACGAGGACGTACGAGGCCCCCGCGATCTGATACCGAACCCGTCTCCTTGTATCTGCCGGAGCGCCTCCGCCCGCCCGACGGCCTCCAGCTCGAGGGGAGCCCCCGGCACCCGCCGGACAGCCTGCGGCTGCCGCAGGAGCTCTCCCGGGGCCTGCCGCGCGGACCGGCGACTGCCGCCGCCGACGCCCCCCCGCCAGGCCATCGCCGTCGCCGTCGCCGCCGCCGTCGCCGTCGCCCTCGCCGTCGCCCTCGCCGTCGCCCTCGCCGTCGCCGTCGCCGTCGTCGTCGTCATCGTTGTCAGAGCTCCCCCGCCGCTTCCTCCTCCGCCTCCTCGCAGGGGCCCTCTCTGCCCCCGCCGCCCCCCGTCCCGCCCCGGGAGGCGGCCCGAGCGGTGTCAAGGAGTGCACAGGGCAGTTTTTGATACATGGGTTTTGTTAACCATCTAGGATTTCTGATACATGACTAATGTATGCATAAATTTGTGCATGACCTCATCGTTGTTTTTGATGCTGAACCCCTGCACCTTCATACATGATCCGCATGCGGAGC
Source organism: Prorocentrum cordatum (assembly GCA_963575745.1). NCBI lineage: Eukaryota > Dinophyceae > Prorocentrales > Prorocentraceae > Prorocentrum > Prorocentrum cordatum. The sequence goes on from CAUYUJ010015750.1 coordinate 124,813, forward strand.
ACGCAATAAAAATGGCACTGTAGATCGGCTCCGCTGGTCGCGGCGCATCGCCGATGCACGGCCGCTGCATCGGTGATGCGGGACCGACCTCTGGGCGGTGGCACGCCCGAGCGCCACACTGTGCCGGGTGACGCTCGGACGCGCCACCACCCAGGGGTCGGCCCCTTGCCGATGGGTTCTCGGTGGCGGTGGTGCATCGGGACTGGGAGGTGATGGGAAGGATGAGAAAGAGGAGAGGGGGGAATGAGTGCGGGTGGCCCCACCCCTCCTATCCCCCCATCCGGAACGGGACCGTCCATGCTTCTCCTCTGAAGAATGATCCCCCCTCCCCCCCCAAGAGATCCGATGCATGGACTACGTGGGTTCCTGGAGGCCGCGGCCCCTTGACCAGGGCCAGATCTGCATCCAGAATTGTGGTTTACGGCCCAGGTTTGGGCGACCCAAAAGGGGGTCCAGCTGAAAGGGGTGTGTGTAATAGATTTGGGGCTATTGCAACTGTATTGCGCCGGATGATTCCATTGCACTGTATTGCAAATAGCGCATCGCACGCGAAGATCCAGCAATACACTTGCGCCCCGAAACGCACTGCACGCCCCCACTGTACTGCAAGCCCACAAATCTATTGCACCAAATCCATGGCACCACCCCCTTGTCGCTGGACCCCCGTTCTGGGGCAACCCGACCCGGGGCCTGGCGAGGGGGCCCCAAAGAGGCCCGAGGGCTGCGAAGCACCTCGGCACTGAATTGCTCACTGCGCGTTCGAGGTCGGGGTTCCCCTCGGGGCCCCTGCAACGCAGGTCTTCGCAAACCCGGGTCAGCCAATATGCGCGGCCGCCTCGCGGCCATGAGCGGCTCGCTAACCCGGGTCAGCCAGAGGGGGTCTTCGCAGGATCCTGCAGGATCCGGTGCCCTGGCTGACCTCCGTTTGCAGTGACCCCCGTCTCAAGGCTCCCGATCCCCCCCTCGCCGCGACCGCCCGGCGTCGGAGCTCTCCCCATCGTCCTGCCCGGGCATCCGCCGAGACAGTCCTGCTCGAGCCGCGGCCCCAGAAAAACAGGGGGCAAACAAACCGACCTCGCTTTTGACCACCCTCGCTTCCAAGAGATACCAAGCGATGCCAAACTCCGGCCTCTACTGGTCAGGCCGCTTGACGAGGAGGCGCGTGGCATGACGTGGTTTTGCCTGGAAGCGAAAGCGGGGTAGGTAATTCACGCTCTGAAGAAGGCTCTCCGGACCCCTCCTCCCCCGGGGGCCCGCACGGCATGGACGGAGGAAGCCCGCCACTGAGCATGTGCTACCAGATTTCTGGGCGCGCGCATCGCTCCTTTGGGGTTGACGCGCACGTCGTAGTAGCACATGTGTGGGCGATGCCGACCAAAATGCATCGGACCGTCGGGTAGCACAGCCGAGTCGCACGATAAGGATGCGCCCTGATTGCGTTACCTCTTCCTCCTTTCCCCTGGGCCAGTGTTGCACCCCGGATCCAAGCGCTGTGGCCCCCGAGCCCGATGACGGGCCCGGGAAGCCGAAATCAAAGAAAAAAATGACGACCCCGTAGCTGGAGATTGCTCGTTTGATGAATGCTGTGTCGTCTTCGTGTTAACCCTATGTTTTCTAATCGGTCGTACTTGCGTACGGAGTATAAGGAATGTTGGTGTAATTATTTCGAGTTTGTGCTCTGGTTTTGTTTTGCAAAGAGAGGACCACGGCGAGGTCCTTCGTCTTCCCCAGGATATTCCAAGGAAAAGAAACACCGTATGAGATCCCGAGGAGAGCCCAAAGAGCTCCCAAGAGATCGATGCGGTGGCGGCGAAATCCTGGGGAATACGAAGTCGGAGAGTGCGAACGCCTTAGAGCCTCGGGAAGACGAGCAGCAGACGCAGGACCACCGCGTGCTGCCAGATGTGCTGTTAGGAAGTGCTTGACCTCCTCCACCTCCTCCTCCTCCTTTTGCTCCTCCTCCTCCTTTTCCTCCTTTTCCTCGGTTGATTTCAAACTCGTTTGGACAATAATTTATATTATAAAAAAAGACTGCCCCACATCCTCCTCAAAGTCTTCCTTATCCTCCTCTTCCCCCTCCTCCTCCTCCTCCTCCTCCTCCTCCTCCTCCTCCTCCTCCTCCTCCTCCTCCTCCTTCCTCTCCATACCTCCTTCCCCCTCCCTCCCTCCCCCTCTCTCTCCTCTTTCCCTCCTGTTCCTCCCAGTAGCACTGCCGCTGTCACTATCCATTGCCTTGGTCACTGCTGCCAGCGCCGATTTCCACGCCCGCCCACCGCCACAACCACGGCGCCAAAGCCTCTGCGCACCAGCAACACTGTCACAAGCAGCCAAGTCTAGCACAACGCACGACCTAGAGCACGAATGCAACTGCGACTTCAATTGCCTCAACCGACATTCCGAATATAGCCACCATTGGAAGCCCTACTCCAATGACACATGCACGATTGCAACAATGAGCTCGCGATCCACCGCTGCCACCCCTACCGCTACCCACGACTGCCTACTGCCACTGCTGTCGCTACAACAGCCGCCACTGAACATGCAACTATCATCACAACAACTACCACGATAATCATCCTTGTTGCTTCCACCTCGATCATACCGATGACATTGAGGAGGGAGGCGCACTCACGAAAATGCTCTGCGATGGCCCCATTTCTCTCAGGGGCGGAAGCCTCAAGACTACACCCGTGGCCCGTTTCCTCTACGTGGATGTCTGGTCGACGCGCGTGCAACGCCCTGCCACCGAGCGTAACCACACCTTCGTTGTCGTACCAATATTGCTCTCCTCATTGTAGCGTTGCAGAAAGCGTAAGCTCACACTTTGTGAAATCAATGGGATGGGGTGCGTCCGATGTATCTCAAGAGCGACGCTCCACGCCAACACGTTCACTCGCCGAGCAAAGCCCCTGCATGTCTGGTGGCTGCGGCCAAACTCTACCACAATTGGTTAAGCCTCTCGAGGGCGGGATCTGACATGCACATCGGCTCAAAGCAAATGATCGCATACAATTATGCGGGACACCGCGTGGCTGACATGCAAGCTTTGTTATATTTTCTAATTCAGCCCATGAACGATCTTATGGAATATCGGTGCCGCAACCCTGGTGTTCCCAACTTCCACCGCTAGGCCACGAAAACGAAGCAAACCATCTACATTGAGGGGTACTGGCTGGAACTTGGGCAGTCGCTCTCAAATCCGTGAATGGTCTCTCGCTTCGGTTCGCCATGCATTCGCTGCGTGGCCCAAACCCACTGTAGTGAGGCAGGCCGATCTCGTTGCACCTCTCTTCCTCGTCCGCTTTTGCCACGAGCAAGACCCCTTTCCGCGTCGCGCCGTCGGGATCTTCGAGCTGCCGGCCACAGCACCCGCCGCCGCCAAAGCATCGAAGTCGGCGAGTATACCGGCCCAGCTCTCGGCACAGACCGCCGAATGCTGCTTTATGCCAAATGCGAACAAGGCTGCGTGATATTCTCGTCACCATGCGTCGCAGCGAGGCGAAAGATATGCACATGCAACTGTTAAGTTTGCGAAGGCTGAGCGGGATTGCGTGGATGAGGTCCTCCACGTCCTTCCCCTGCAAGCATGGGTGGGCATTGGCCCACGCGCGCGATGTGGGACGGCTCAGAAACTCATTCCAAAACAAACAAGTTTTTCATTTCAAGGCCCCGAACCGCATACCAAAATCTCGCTTATGGCGTTGGTGGAACGCACAAAACCATGTCGACGGATGGATGACGTCAGTGACGATCGCCCCCGGGGACCGAAATAATCAAACCATTGATGCAGCATTTGTTTTCCAGATACGCGTTGCCAGTCCATTGCTGACATTCTGTGCAGCACCAACGCTTGCGACAGTGAACATCATCGGGTGGTTGAAACCGTCGTCCAAAGCGCGTTGCATGTGCTGTCGTACTTGGGATGCATACGTGAATCCGTCGTACCAATTCAATAGATGGCCTGCGGCCAAAAAGGGAAATTGAAGCCGCTTCCCGAACGTGTGTCAAGTTCTTAGAGCCAGCCTCCGACGTGTCGTTTTTTTCCAGCAGGGGTCTTGCACCCCACCAGACCGTCAACACGATGTAAGCAGAGACTACATTGCGCAAGCACGCGTGCATTGTCAGATATGTAGTATCTTGTTTTTGAGCTAAATGGAATTTAATTGTTCCCCGTTTCGCGCTCATGGCTTTCCGTATCGTTCGCGTTCCTCGTTCCGTCCGTTTCCTTTCCTTTCCCCTCCCGTCCTCTCCTCTCTTTTTCTTTCCCCTCCCCTCCCCTCCTCATCTCTCTTCTGCTCTCCCTGACCTGTTACTCTCCTCGTCCTCTCCCCCTCCCTTCTGTTCCCCATCCCTCCCCTTATTTCGCCCCTCACCTCGTTCCCTCTCCCCCCCCCTGATTGCCAAACTCAGACTTATCCAGAAGTGGTCTCTTTCTTGTCTGTAGAAAAAGGACCTGGGTTGGAGGGAGGCGTTGGCGCCCGCGGGGGAGGGAGCGACTGGGCGAGCGCGGATTTGGGGCCCAATGCTTTTCTGATCTCTCGAGCAACCCAACCAGTTGCAACCCGCGTATCTTCGGGGGGGCAGCCTGGATCCAATGCCACTTGAAGTGGGGGGACAGGGGTCGAATGACATGCGAAGCTCGCTTTAGGGGTCGGTGGCCACCCCAGTGGCAAATCAACTTGGATGCAATCGTTCGTCCCGGACGTCACCCCTTAGACGGACGCGGTCGTTTGGAGGCGGTGGCAAGCCGGAGGCGCAAAACGCCAGTGCACGCACCGATCCCCCAATCGCGCAGAACCCCACATTACCGCGTTATCTGCGCAACCCAGCCCTGAGGCGCCTCCCGACGAAGATGGGTAAGGGATGCGGAAGGACGAGGGGGAGGGAAGGAAGAGGCCGATCGGACATCTTGAAGGTGGCGGCGCAAACGCTTGGAATATTTGAAAGACATTAAACATGTTCAGATTCACGCATAATTCGCCTCCCGTTTGTTGGACATATGGCGCCTGTTCGGCCCTTCCCGTCAGAATAGGAAGAGGAGGAGGAAGAGGAGGAGGAGGAGGAGGGCGAAGAGGAGGAGGAGGAGGAAAAGGAGGAGGAGGGGGGGGAGAAGGTGGAGGAAGAGCATGGCGGGGAGGAGGAGGAGGAGGAGGAGGAGGAGGGGGAGGAGGTGGAGGAGGAAGAGGAGGTGGAGGAAAGGAGCAGGAAGCGAGAAGGTGGAGGAAGGGAGGAGGACGGGAGGAGGACGGGAGGAGGAATGGAGGGGGAATGGAGGAGGGAGACAGGAGGAGGGAGGAGGAAGGGAGGAGGGAGACAGGAGGAAGATAGCAGGAAGGAGGAAAAAGCCTTAAAAGAAACTCAAACAAAATTCGGAAATCTGATTGTTTCTGATGTTTCTTATTGCTTGCATATGTAATGTGAGATATCTCAGTAATCTGGAGACATCTGAATCTAAACGGCAGCCCAATCACCACCCCCACGTCTCTGGGCCAACACTCAGACCTCGAGTGCACCCCCCGTTGCGCACTTGGCGCAGCCTCTGCTTTCCGTCGCCGACGAAGCACGATTTCAGCGCCTGGCCCTTCTTCGCCGCCGCCTTCATCAGTGCCAGGATTTCCTCGCAAGCGCTGGCGGCCACGAGCGCATCATCGTCCGTCAGGACTTTCTGGTTGATACATTCCGTTTTGATGGCGACAAGCTTGGAGTCCAACAGGGCTTCATCGAGGATGCACTGTTTCATGTCGGCCTCGAACTCGCCCCCCTTGGTGACATCGCACTCCCCGCTCTTGGCGATAAGAGCTTGGTAGTGGCGCTTGGTCCAATCACATTCGCTGTGGGCCTCCCGCACTGATGTGATGGCCTCTTTGCCCCTCTGCTCGTTTGGGTTGGTCCGCGGCGGCTGCGGGCTGGGGGCCCCGCAAGCCGCCTGGCCAACCTGGCGCGGGGAGGGGAGATTGCTCGATATAGCTCGGACAAGAGGGGTCGGATCCCCACTGCGGCCCCTTCCCCCGCCCCCGGCGAACCTTAGGCCTATGGGAAATGGAAAGGGAATCTCAACCAACGAAGCCTCGTTAAGGCTGCTATCGCCCTTTGCTGTCCCCCCTCCCCCTGGGGCCAAGCAAACTCAGGACTGCTCGTCGCGTGAGCGGTGCTTGTGGAAAGGCCCCTGGTCCTCCCCTTCGTCCTCTCCTCCTTCTCTTTCGTGGAAGTTTAGCCCCTGTCGCCGTCGACGCCGCGGCAGGGGCACCGAGCTACTTGCTGGCCCGCTGTCTCAACCGGCTGCGGCCTCCGTCCGAAGCCGCCGCTGTTCCCCGAAGCATTTCGCCATCGGAACTCACGGCCTTCCTGTTGAGGATGTCTTTGGTGAATTCGGTGAATTTGACTAGTTGGTTACTGGGCCACGGGATTTTCGTGTCGTCGCGCAGCTTGGCGTTGAGGCGGGGCTCGACTGTCGGCGGTTTCGCCTTGACAGCCTCCGGCATCGCCTCCCCGCCGTGCTCCTCGCAAGCCTCCTTCCAAGACATCCACTCCCCCTCGATCCCCTCCTCCGTGACGTTCGTGATTTTGGTGACTGTCTCGAGCAGGCTATCGGGCACCCCCTCCTTCGGCTTGAATGCGAGGATCTCCTCCACTAGCGCGCTGAATTCCTCGCTGCCGGGGTATTTTTTGATTTTGCCGTAGATCGCCGGATAGCATTTTTCCAAGCGGTAGTTGAGCTCGTTGCGCGTTTCTTTCGGGATCGTCGCATGCCGTAGGAGGTGTGTTGCCCTGGCATCGCAGGCGTTGCGCCTGCCAACGGTGATTGACCATCTTCAACTCGAGGTGCACGATGCACGATGGTCGCTCGCTGAAGCAACCGCCTCCCGTGGTTGCTCAAGCTCCTCTCCGTCAGCCTCGCGCTTGACACCGCGTGCCCCGAACAGGCACGGCGAAGATGTTGTGTTCAAACTGGAGTTCCATCAGAACGTCGCGCAGCAGCTTGAAGCATGGGGGACCAGTTGGTGCAACCTTCGAGAGAGTGAAGAAGGGTCCTTTGTGTTTCAGTAGGCTGTCCTTGTCAGGCGTGCCGGTGCGAGGACTCCTGTCGTAGAGGCGGCAATCCCACTTGAACCCGGAATCGCGTACTTGGGCAAACGCCGACCATCCACGGACAAGCTCTTTGGAATCGAAGTAACTCGTTTGAGGTCGTGGCGCACGCGCCTTCGTCTCAGACCACGTCCTTGCGGGCCAAAATGGCGATGGCGACGTGACATGACGAAAACCGTGCTGCGGATACAAGGTGGTTCGCGACTGTACCGGCTCATGCTATACTAATGCCTACGTTTGCTTCACGGCCCGAAACCACGCGAAAGCCCCGCCCGAAGTAGTCCAAAGACCGAAAGGCCACCTGAATTGGCAAGCGCGTCCCCCCCGCCCTAGTTGACCAAGCGCCTACGGGGACTGGGATACCCTGAAGAGAGCTCCAGACACCACCCACGCACTACATCACACTACTCATGATATGACATACACCACAAGTGTTTCTTTCGTTTTCGTGGTACTATCGTTGCTTTTGAACAAGTTACACATCATACCGCTATCCAGCGCAGCTGTCAACAACTTAGGCTCTAACCTGACATGTATCACGTTGACCGTGCGCAGCTGCGGGGGATGGGGAGGCCGACCAACACCGCGAATCCCCCGGGCCTCTCCCAGGGTGCGTTCTGATCAAAACCTCGAAGCGAACCAAGGAGTGGCGACGAGGGCCAGCCGGGCCCCAAAATGCAACGAGGCACGGCAGCGACAGTGGTGCCGTGTCCCAGATGAAGGCCGAGATCGAAGGAAAAAACGCCCCATTTGAAAAACATGCCATTTGACATCTGGTTTTTGGGCAAAAGCCCAGCTTTGTCTGCCGTTCGGGACGATCTGGGCACCCCCAGAACGCTCTGGACGAGGCGCAGCTTCTGGATAGCGCCAAGAGGCTGTAAAACGCGCCTGGGAACCAACGGAGGTCTTTGAAAGCGTCCGTCGAAGATCGTCTGAGACCTGGGTTGTTCGCCCCCCTGAGCCACCACCCCACTCTTGGCTTAAGTCGGGCGTGTCCCCCTACAGGGGGATTTTCAACGAAGAATTAAGAATACACCAAAAATGCTCCAACATGGCCGAAAAATGATCAAACAATAGTCCCCTGACTATTTCTTGACTGTGTTTGAATATCCCCCCTGTAGAGGGACAGGCCCGACTGAAGCCCAGGTCTTCAGGGCACAGAGCACTCCAAGCGCGAAGCCCTTTCTCAATGTGTTCGGCCTCCGGGGGCCCCCGCCCGGCCCCTGGGCCGTCAGGAAGCCGGAGCCCCCGGGGAAGGGGGGTCGAGGCCTCAAGGGCCCCGACGGGAAGCATCCGCATGGGCCTCACGAGGACATCGTATAGTGCGATGTGTCCTCCCCGGAGGCGTGCGTCGGCTCGAGCAGGCGACACATTGGCGGCCTAGAAGTTGGCACCAACACCAACACAGGGGGTTGCCTCCGCAGGGGGAAGACGATCCTAGATTTCGGTGTTGGTGGTAATAGTTTGGCCACCTTGGAAGCCAGAATATTACCACCATCACCGAGATCGTGATCGTCTTCCCTCGGTGGAGGCACACCGCCGATCTTGGTGTTGGTGTCAACTTCTGGGCCTGCGAAACACAACCCTCTTGTGCTAGATCGCTGCCCTGACGGCATGGACGGAACACGTCGGCCACTGAGCATATACTAGAAGACCTCTGAGCGCGCGCAGCGCCCCTTTGGGGTTGACGCGCACGTCGTCTTAGCATGTGTGGGTGATGCCGGCCGATGCATGGGGCCATCGGGTAGCACAGCCAAGTCGCACAAGAAGGATGCGCGGTAAGGATGCAAGGGCCTTGGAGGGCCATGTTGGCGTTCTCGAACGGGGCTGGCCAGCGCAAGTCGACATGGATGGGCCGAAGGGTTGAGTATGCAAGGGTACCCCTTGGGGTCACCAACAGGTGCCGATACCGCTACTCCACGGACCTCTCCCGGGGCGCGTTCTGAGCAGGACTTCGACGCGACTCCAGCCGTGGCGACGAGGGCGGCCACCCAGGAGGCCCAAAAGGGCAAGAACGCGAGGAAGGGCGCACGCGAGGAAGGGCAGCGGTGTCGGTACATCTGCGCCGTCCGAGGGCAGCCTTAGAAAATCGCCGAAGGGCAGCGATAGGGGGGGGGACTGGTGCAGGGGGGGAACACATCGACCTGGCATCGGCAGTGCATCACCGATGGATCGGCGAGAAGTCTCCTGTGGCAACGCCGCACGCTCCTGGGTGGGGGTGGGGCTATCAGACCCCTGTCGGCGATCCACGTGGGCGCGTGGGGTCGATGCACTCCCCCCATTCCCATCCCCCGCTATCTCGGGGGCGCGCAAACATGGGTTAGCGATCCATGGATTTGGCGCGCGGTCGCCAAATCCATGGATCGGGGGAAGTGCCCTCCGCAAAGTGCGGCCGGTGCCGCCTCGCTCGGCGGCAGAACTCCAGGACTTCCCATGGAGACGGGACCCGTCGCTGATCCACGCCCCCTTGCTCCATGTTGGCGATCGCCTGACATTTGAGCAGGGACCGACCGTCCTGGCATTCCTATAAGTCATACCACGAAATTCTTGGAACCCAAAAATGTTCCAAGAACAAAACACTGTTCTCAGAACAGATTCCCGATGTGCTAAAACAAGACGGTCCCAGCCAGAAATGTTCTGAGAGCATCTCCTGGACACCACAGCAGGCTCTCGGAACAGTGCTTCGTAGGGCTATATAGGCGAGCCAAGCCGCTTCGCCACAGCTTGAGACAGACTACTTGGACGCCCGAATTATCCGGGGTAACTCGGGTCCGGGGTAACTCGGGTTTGGGTTCCCGAAAAACGAACCCGAGTTAGCCCTGACCCGAGTTACACCTGATGATTCGGGGCTCTGGACGCCCGAAATATCCGGGGTAACTCGGGTCCGGGATAACTCGGGTTCGGATTCCCGAAAAACGAACCCGAGTTAGCCCTGACCCGAGTTACCCCTGATGATCCGGGGCTCTGGACGCCCGAAATATCCGGGGTAACTCGGGTCCGGGATAACTCGGGCTCGGATTCCCGAAAAACGACCCCGAGTTAACCCTGACCCGAGTTACCCCGGATGATCCGGGGCTCTGAACTACCGTTGCCCCCGGACTGCTCACCCTCCCGGTGCGACCTGACCGCGGCCAGCGGGACCCCGCCTGACTACCTACCAAACCACCCCAACCCAACCCGAAGACCCGAATTTGACCCGAATTTCGGGTTGGGGGGGGTACGGGTTCCATGTGTTTTTTCGACGTTCCCCGACCCCCCCCCACTGGAAATGGAGGGCAAATGGAGGCCTTCGGGTTGGGTTGGGGTGGTCTGGTAGGTGGTGACCGCCGGCGCCGGCCCGCGCGCGGGGCCCGAGCCCGCGAGGAGGCCGCCCGCTCCAGCGAGCCCGCCGCGGGCGGCGGGGGCCCCGCCGGGGGGCCCTCGGGGAGCGCCCGCCGCCGCGAGGCGCTCTCCTGCAGGGGGGAGCGGCAGCCCTGACCTTCCAGGAGGGCTCCAACCAAAAAAAAATCGGCGGCGAGCGAGGGGGTGGGGAAGCGAGAAGGGGCGGGCCTTCTCAGAAGGCTCGGAAGTCCCTTAGCCTTCTGAGAAGTGTTCTGAGCCTTCCCCGAAACACACACAAAAGAGTCCTGCGAGGGCCAGAGGGCTTCTGAGAAGTCCCGCCGCCTTCTGAGAAGGCCTTCTCCTTCTCACTTCCCCCCCTGGCCCGCCGCCGGAAAGAGCACCAGGACCTGGACATCTGAACTCCTGTCGAGGGTGCTAGGCGGCCCAGACGGGTCTGTCGGTCTGAAGGGCTACTTTGTCAGCACTCTTGGAAGGTCAGGGAGGAGGGCGGGGGGGGGCGACCTGGCCCAGGGAGGGACGAGGAGCCCATGGAGGTTCGAGGTCTCGAGGTCTTCCGACGCCTTCGCGGGCCCCCGAACAGGTTCCCCGGCCTCGGGATGCCGTCCAGCGGCCGCGCCTCGCCGAGAGCGTTCCAAAAGGGGGTGCCCGCATCCTCCCGCACGGCCGCCAGAGGCCCGAGCTGTGGCCCGGCAGCCACCGGAGGGCTGGCTCAGTGGGGGGGGGTCGACCCGAGCCGGGCGGCGCCTCGTCGGGGATCTCCTGCCTCGGGTCATGGAGGGGCCCTGGGACACACACATAAGTGCACACCAATAAAAAGATTCCCCACATTTCCCCGTATCTTCTGGGTTTTCGCCTTCCCCCCCACTTCCCATATTTTCCCACATTTTCCTGGGGATCGCCGATTAACTGTGTCTGTGTGTTTTTTCCCCTCCTGAGGTCAATCCAGACCCGGGTCAACAGGAACCCAAAAAACGGCCATGCGGGAAGGAAACACTGCAGCGCAGGTCTTCGCAAACCCGGGCGCCCTGGCTGACCCCCGTTTGCACTGACCCCCGTAGGCCCCGACATCGCCGATGGGCGATAGGACGCTCCCGGCACCGCTGCCCCGGCCTTTCCGGGGAGCTTCCACAGCGCCCCAGGAGGGCCCAAGACGCCTCCCAGGAGCCCCCAGAATTCGAAAGGATGGTCCAGGACGCTCCCAGGCAGCCCAAGTCAGCAGGAGCCCCCAGAATTCGAAAGGGATGGTCCAGGACGCTCCCAGGCAGCCCAAGTCAGCCTTCCGACGGCTCTCGAGGCCCCCGAGGGAGCGACTCCGAGCGTCCCCGGGCGGGCGGGCTACATGTGGGGCCCCCGCGGCCGGGAACGCCTGCTTCGCACGTCGCGCCACGCCGGCTCTGGCCTGCCGTGCTTCGGGGCGGCACGCTGGCTGGACCAGAAAGCAAGCGACAGCACTCGGCGGTGGACAGACCTCCCCTTAAAGGAAACGGCCTGGGACCGAAACCCGCGGACCTGGACCTACAAAACTGACGGCCGCGACGCCCTCTCGCGACCCGAAAACGGCGAATTCCTTCATCGACGTGTCAGGGTAGGAGGTCTATCCACCTCCGAACCACCCCACCTGCGGCCCCACGGGCCGCAGCGTGTACCAGGGCGTCTGGCGTGGGTGTTTGCAGGGTGTACGCGGCGGCCCGCGAGGGGCCGCGGCGCAACATTGGAGGGCCGTATAGGCGGGGTGGTGTCGCTTGCTTTTTGGCCGGCTGCGGTCGGGAACTCTTGCCTCGCATGCCGCACCACCGGCTCTTGCATGCCATGCTTCGGGGCGACGCTCGGCGGCGACGATCGGGGCGAAAAGCCCAGGGCTGGCATTACACGCATTCGCCCGGGAGCCTCTTCAAGGACATAGATCATCGGCGCACCTGAATACATGTATTTCTCCCCTGGGCTATTCACCCCTATCGTCGCCTCTGAGACACGCTGACCACGCCCCAGCCCCCCCCGCGCATCCACGCCCCGAGCCTTGTCCGGCCTCCAGCTCCGAGAAGCGGCACGCTGCCGGCTTGCGAGGCACAGCGCGTCGCCAGGGCCACCGCCGCGACGCGCGAAGCAAACGCTCATGGCCAGAGATCGTCGATGGGTGGGGGAACAGGGGTCGATGCCTCTTGGAGGCGGCTGGAGGGGTCTAAATTATTGGATGGACCTCGAGACACTTGGTCAAGAAGAGGGGGTAGGGCAAGTCCGCTAAACATCTGTCCCCAGACCCCTCCCAAGGCCCAAATGGATAAATGTTTCATTCCGGATCCGTGTTTGACGGCCCCGGGCCCCGAACACGGCCCGCGGAGACTGCCAACGTCAAGCAACTCGGTGGAACCCAGAGGCCCGCACCTCTCTGCTGACTGGAGCGGGTGCTGGGCCACCTCGGACCCCTGGAGGAGGAGGAGGAGGAGGAGGAGGAGGAGGAGGAGGAGGAGGAGGACGAGGAGGAGGAGGCGGAGGAGGAGGAAGAAGAGGAAGAAGAAAACGAAGAAAAAGAAGAAGAAGAAGGAGGAATAATAATAATAAGAAGAAGAAGAAGAAGAGGAGTGGAGCGAGTGCTGGGCCACCTCGGACTCCCAGCTGCCTCCAAGGCCCCCCCCTGAGCCAGTCCCTCCCCTGGCGTTGGCCCGCAACTCCGACAGCGCGGCGGCCAGGCGCGCCGTGGCGGCCTCGAGCGCGGCCCGCTCCGCCTCCAGGCCGCCCCGCTCCCAGAGACCCTGCGGCCGCAGGGGGGGGGGGGGGGCACGGCCAGGAGCTCGTGCCCGGCGCGGCGCCACGGCGGCCCCGGCGACACGCCATGCCCAGGGCAGCGGATGGCGTCGCGCTCTCCGCTCCCCGGGCTGGGAGGCCGGGCCAGGAGGTCCAGCCAAAGAGGTGGAGTTGGAGGATCGCGCCGCATCGCCGATGCAGCGGGGATGCGCGATCTCGAGCCCGAATTTCTCCATCCCGACGTTGCCGACGCATCCCCGATGCATCGGCGATGCAGTGCGATCCTGGGACCCCACACACCCTGGCCCAAATTGGGAGGCTTCCAGGTGAGCACACGGTCTTGTGAGCAAAATGCCGTTCCTGGGCCCCCTCAATTCGCATCGCGAAGCGCGTAATGCTGCAGTCGTTTGCGCCCTCGCGCCTCCTCAAGGAGAAACTCTCTGGCCCAGACTTGGAAGATCGATTGCAGTTTCGCCCCTGCGGGTGACCAGAAAACGCGCTCCTGTGGAAATTTCCCCAGGCGTCTCTGGAGGCTCCTCCGGCGTCGGAGAAAACGGGGTGCCCCGAGACGATCGGGGCACCGACCGCACAGTGAGGCCCTCAAAGTCTGCACGTCACTGGGCCGCCCGTCACCTGACGCGGCACTGGGACTCAAAACTCCTGCTGGCCACCAGGGACAAGGGTCCTGATGGACGGGCACGCGTCCTGGACCACCAGGCTTTCTCCAAGATCAGCTGCTCGTCCAGGGCCGTTACTTGACGGTCCTGGGGCCCAGGAAGGGCCCAATGCTCACCCTCCTCATGCTCCTCCTCCTCCAATCTCCTCCTCCATCCTTGTCCATCCTCCTCCGCCTCCTCCTCCTCCACAATGCTGGTCCTTCTAATCCTCCTCCTGCTCCTCCTCCACCTCCGACTCCCCTCTCTCCTCCTCCTCCCCTCTCTCCTCCTCTTTCTCCTCCTCCTCCTCCTTATCCTCCTCCTCCTCCTCCTCCTCCTCCACCTCCTCCTTCTTATCCTGCTCCCCTTCCTCTTCCTCTTTCTCCTCCTCCTCCTCCTCCTCCTCCTCCTCCTCCTCCTCCTCCTGCTCCTCTCCTCTTCTCCTCTGTCGTCCCCTGCATCCACCCCCCCCTCCCGACCCTCTCCTCCTTCTGAATGAAAGCGTGTGTCAACTCGCGGCGGTAACGGTCCTTCGGGGGAGGCGGCGGGGAAGGGGGGGTGCGCCCGCCCCCCGCCGTGTGAGTCGGGCACAACCGACTGTACCAGACGCACTGCTGCAGTGCCAGGGACACACTGGGGGGGGGGAGCACTACAGTAGCGGGGGGGAAGGGGGGGAGGGGGGGGGGAGGGGGAGAGGCTGGAACATCACGGGCGCTAAGGCCCAGAGGGTGGACAACAAAAATACTCTCAGACTCTCGATCCTCCCATCCTCCTCCTCCCCCCTTCCTCGCCTCGGGCGGGTGGAACTGGGGGCTGACCCAAACGGGGGGTGAAGAGAAGGGCCCTGACAGGGACTCTTTAGAGCCCCTCGCGGGCTCCCGGCGGCTCCAAAAGGGACCCTAAACGGACACCCAGAAGCCCTTTAGGGCCCCTCTGGGGCCCCTGAAATGGGCCCCTGCAGTGGGCCCCTGCAATGGGCCATTCAAGAGCCCCCTTTAGGCCCTGTTCGGTTTCCTAAGGGCACCTTGTGGGCACCCCAGTGGGCCTTTTTCTTCATCCCTTTTTGTTGGCTACCCCCCCCGAGGAGGAGGGGAAGGAGGGGAATGAGGAGGGGGAGGAGGAGGGAGGAGGACGGAGGAGGAGGAGGAGGAGGAGGAGGAGGAGGAAGAGGAGGAGGAGAAGGAGGAGGTGAGGAGGAGGAGGAGGAGGAGGAGGAGGAGGAGAAGGAGGAGGAGGAGGAGGAGGAGGAGGGGGGAGGAGGACTGCCGACCGCCCCATCCCCCGAGGGGAAGGCAGACCCAGGCCTCGGCCGCGGAGCCGCACGCGGCGTCGACGCCTGCGGGGCGCCGACGCGCGGACGGCGGCGGCCGCCGACGCAGGAGGCACTCGCCTGCCGAAACGGAGCCCTCGCCTGCAGAGGGCCCCCCAGAGCTTTGTGGGCCCTGGAGACGACAGGGCCGTTTTTTCACCGGTTCCGTTTTGCCGTTGTTTTGCCGCTTCCGACACCGTTTTTTTACCGGTTCCGTCGCCGTTGTTTGACCGGTTCCGGCTCCGGTTCCAATCCTGGAGCCGTTTTTTGCCGTTTCCGGTCGCCGTTTTTTTTGCCGTTTCCATTTTCAAGGGACATGTTTTGGAAACGATGAAAAAACGGGTCTGCCGTTTCCGGGGCCCACAAAGCCCCAGAGCCTCCTTTGATGAGCAGCAGAGATGCCCCTCATCTCGGGCCGGGCGAAAGGGGGGGATAGCAAAATGGAGGGGGTTGAGAATCAGCTTACGTGGCTGATTTTCCCGGCGCCTCCTGGCGCCCGGAGGCGCCCATGTATCGAGGAATGGGCACGGCGGCGGGGCCGAAACCAGCTGCATGCAGCAGATTTCGTAGCCCCCCTTTCCCTATCCCCCCCTTTCGAACGGCCCGATAATTCTTCGGGCGGGAGCCTAGGGTAGGAGGGCCAGAAGCATTAAGGAGAAAGGGGGGTGATTTGCAGATGTCTCGAACGAAAACACCCACACGTTCAGGGATTACACTAAAAAGCCATGACCGAAGTTAAGCCGCGAATTCAGTGCGTTATTGGGTTAAGAGGTTGTATTACGCTGAATGGTCTTTTCCCAGTTGATTCAGGAAACAACTCTTGGAAGGCCTTCGCAAGATCGACTGGGGACTAAGGCAGCATTCAGCCAGATTGGCCCAGCGTAGCCCCAGGATTGAGCCCACGACTGAACCAGCTCAATCGGGATCAGCAGGAATTGATGGGACTGTTTGGATGTTCGTTCTGGGGACCTTCCTGGAGCCACTCGCTCCACTCGTGCGTCGAAGCTGCGTGGAACGTCCATCGATCTGGGTCGAACCTGAGTCGAACCTGAGTCGAACCTGAGTCGAACTTGAGTCGAACTTGAGTCGAACTTGAGTCGAACTTGAGTCGAACTGGGGTCGAACAGATCCGTTAGGTTTGGGCGCCCGAGTTATCCGGGGTAACTCGGGTCCAGGGTAACTCGGGTTTGGATTCCCGAAAAAGGAACCCGAGTTAGCCCTGACCCGAGTTACTACTGATGATTCGGGGCTCCGAACGCCCGAGTTATCCAGGGTAACCGCATGCCGATGATAATAAAGGGACCCCCCCCCTTCAGTGTTTAGAGTTGATTATCGTCGCCCTGTACAAAATTCAAATTGGGCGGCGAGCGCTGAGGCCGAACTTCATTATCACCTCGAAACGCTATGTTGAGATAGCAACATCAAGCGATGTTGATATAGCAACATCAAGCGAAGCGATCACACTTTTTCAGGATGTGTCAAGCGAAACCAATAATTTTGGGAGGCAGACTCAAACGAAACGAGCAATGTTCTTATTATTATTCTACTTTCCTCTTCTTCTTTTATATTTCTATCTGTCCTCACGCTCGCCTGAACTTTTTTATCCCTGGGGTTGATTATCCATGGAAAATGAAGCACATGAGCTACCCTACACGAGCACTTTAAAAAATCAATTTTCATAAAGCGTTTGTGAACTAAAATTGATAGATTTGGAACTTTGGATTTTTCCTTGCTTCGTCCTCTTCTTATTATCCTCTTCTTCTTCTTTCTTATTATTATTATACTGTATTCTTCTTCTTTTATATTTCTCTCTGTCCCCACGCTCGCCTGAATTTTTGTATCTCTGGGGTTGATTATCCATGGAAGTTGAGGCACATGAGCTACCCTACACGAGCACTTACAAAAAACAATTTTCATGAGAGATAAGCCATTGTTGAGGATATTTCTATGAAAACTAAACGCCAAGGATGTCTCAAAACGTGCTCGGCTTGGTCTCCTCTTGATCATCTCTTACTTCGAGATTATGCTGAGGTCTGCTGGGCTACTTTTATTATCTCTCCCTGAACCCCGAACTTTATTATCCCCTAGTGTTTATTCTCACGGGCATGAGGTTAACTCGGGTCCGGGGTAACGCGGGTTTGGATGCCCGAAAAACGAACCCGAGTTATCCCTGACCCGAGTTACCCCTAATGATTCGGGGCTCTGATAGGTGGGCTCCAGGAAGGTCCCCAAAACGAACATCCAAGACTGTGCTGGGTCGGGCCGGCTTCGGCCACGGACGTGCCTCCTCGTTCTCCTGCTGGTGTCCGCGCGGGCCCCCAGGGTGCTGCGTGCAGTGGGCGGCCGCCCCTGCTCCTGGAAGCAGGAGCGCCGGACGAGGGACGGAGCCCCATTCCTTGACCCCAACCCTTACCGGCCTCGAACTTATCCCTATCCCTAAGACTGACACGCCAAAAGGCGATGACAAGCTTAGGGATTCGCCGTCAACTAAGAAGGGGAATCCCTAAGATTGGCATCGTGACGAGGAGATGCCCAGCATAGGGATAGGAAGTATGTTCCAGGCTGGTAAAACCCCGCCCGCGCGGACGAGGCACGCTGGAGAAACGGCCGTGGAAGGACCTGATTACTGAATGTGAGGAGCGCAAAGGCCCTTCCAAACCCGCACGGATCCTCCTTTCGGCGGAGCGCGCCATCATTGCTGAGGCAAAAAGGATGGGTCGCCAGAAAGAGCCATTCTCACGCGCGTCGCCCTCGGCTTGGCGAAATCTCAAGGTCAACAGAACACTGCATGACAACCGTCATTATCCCTGGCCGTACATGTCCAGGCCCTGACGCCTGTAAGACCTGTGCAGATCTGGATCGTCCTCTGGACGGTCGTTGCTGCGGCTGCTGTCCGAGTCCGAGTAGCGCTGGAAGTTGCGATTGCGGCACGAGTCGGAAAGGGCGCTGTGGTCGAAGGTGCCATCGCTGCGACTGCTGTCCGACTCGTGATCGCTGGTCGACTCGACGGAGTGCCAGTCTGACTACCTACCAGACCACACCAACCCAACCCGAAGACCCGAATTTCGGGTTGGGGGGGCAAGGATTCCACATGTGTGTTCTCGATGTTTCCCGGGGCCCCCCCCCTTGAAATCGAGGGTAAATCTGAGCCTTCGGGTTGGGTTGGGGTGGTTTGGTGGGTGGTGACAGTCGTCGTTACCCTCAAGGTTTAGAAACGGCACCGTCGGCTCCACCAGTGGCCCGCAGCCGGCGAAGAAGGCCACCGTGCGCACGCACCCTTGTCTGTTGGGCGCAAGCCATAGAGGGGCGCGGCGCGACCATGCTGCGCCGCAGGGGCTGCTCGACGTGGCGCAGAGCCCAACGAATTCTGCTGCACAGCTGCAGCCGCCAACTCCCCGTCCGCCCTGGGCGTGCAGGCCGCGTACTTCAGCGCGCAGCCCTCGATTCGCACGGCCTGTCCTCCTCCTCCTCCTCCTCCTCCTCCTCCTCCTCCTCCTCCTCCTCCTCCTCCTCCTCCTCCTCCTCCCGCAAGTGGGGGGCGGACGGTACAGAACGCAACAGGGCAGACGCGCGAGCAGGGTGCCCCCCATCCGAGCCGGGCGGCGCCTTGGTAGCGGCCGCGAGCCTGGACGCCGTCGAGGCCCATGGGCAGCTGCGGTGGCAGGGAGGTCGAGGAGGAGGAGGAGGAGCAGGAGGAGGAGGAGGAGGGGGAGGAGGAAGCGGCTCAGCAGGGACAATGACCACAAGGATGCGGATGATGAGGCACGGGAAAATGAGGAGGACGAGGAACAACAGGAGGAAGGGGAAAAAGGGAGGGCGGCGACGAAGGCTCGAAGGCAGCCCCTCAGCATCCTCGCGGCATGCGGTGCTTACCTCCAGAGTTGAGCAATAACTCCACAGAACGAAGGTCGAAGTACTTTCCTTGGAGAACCTTCGAGCTCGGGGTGGAGGATCCAGACCTGCCGCCCAAACGTGCGAACCCCAGCAGAAGGCCCCCCGGAGGCCGAACAGACCCCCTCTCGCCCAGAGAGAAGTCGTGACTGCAGCCCGACACCAGAGGGTCTCGGGACGGACCCTTCGAGCCTGGCCTCCGTGACCAGCCAACCGAAACCTCCTGGCGAATCTGGCCGTGGCCCGACGCCGGCTGGTCCGAGCGAGAGGAAGGACTGACCCTTCGAGTCTGGCCCCAGTGATCGGCCAGGATCGGACGTCGGACATCGGCCTGCATCATGCACCGCGAGGGTGCCGCGGGGCGGGGCCGAAGCGCCCAGAGACTACTGGCTAGCGTGCAACAATTCACACCATCGCACAACGACAACATGCGTGCCAGGTACGACTGACCAGGATCTGCTAGCGAACATGGCCGCGGCAACGAAGACCCCCTTTCCGTGGCCCGGTGGCCACCCCGAGCCCGCCCCCTGACTCACCGCACGGTGTGGCCACCGCACGGCCCTGGGGCACCCCGACGGATGACCCCCCCCAGCCGAGAGGCCGCTGGAAAGGCCTCCAGAGGCCTGTCGGCGCGGCCAAGAGAGCTGACCGCCTACCAGACCACCCCAAACCAACCGGGAGACCCGAATCTCGGGTTGGGGGGAGGGGGGGGGCTCCATTTGTGTTTTTTTCAAAGTTCCCCGAACCCCCCACACTGGAAACGGAAGGCACATTGAGGCCTTCGGTTGGGTTGGGGTGGTTTGGCGGGTGGTGAAGAGCGCGCACAGCGCGCACACAGCCCTCCCAAATGGGTCCGAGTTAACCCGGGCGATAAACCGGGTTATCGGGCTTGCCCCCCCCCCCCCCCCCAGGAGAACCTGACATTGCCAGTTGTGCAGGTCCGCGGGAGGGGGGGGGGGGGCGCGGACATATGCAGGGCTGCCCACAGCGCGAGGGTTAGGTCATCGGCCAGCCGATTCAAAAAAAACGGTCTCCCGATGGGGTCGGAGGCTCGGCGAGGCGGCTCGATGCGTGTTTGGAGTCCCCAGACGGTGCGGTGACAGACCGTGCGGTGACCTCGAAATCCCCCAAGACCTCACCGCACGGTCCGTCACCGCCCGGTTTCTTGGGACCCTGGAGGCCCCCGTCGCCCGAGACGTCCTCGGAGAGGGGCTCGAGTCCCAAAACCGTGCGGTGGCCCCGAATCCCCACCGACTCACCCCGCGGTGTGGTCACCGACTTTGAGGGTAGGTCTTTGGGATATGTTATAGTATCGGGAGCATAGCTCGCGCGCGCCGTTGCCTTTGGCCCAAGGCACGCGCGCCCTATTTGCCCGGACACCGCGAGTGTTCGCTATGTGCTGGAAAGATCACTACATCGATCTTATCCTATCTTATCCGTCCACCCCTCATACTGTACCTTCACAGCAGAGCGATGGACGCAATTTGCCAGGCTATATGCCATATTTCAGCTACCAGGCTCACTTTCGACTTGGTAGCGGAGCTGGCCGCACTCTCGTGTGGTCAGCTCTTGCTCTTCTTAGCCTCATATTCTTCGGCACGATCTTCGTGACCACCTACCACCCTGCGCCACCACTCCCAGTACGTTTACGAGGATCTATCCAAGAGCAAGAAGCAACACGAGAGGTACGACGTCTAGACGACCAGACTGGTACCATATACGCTTCATCATTGCGTTACCACCAACCGCTCGGCAACGAGCTAACAGCGCAATACTTGAAGCAGGGGCGGGGAGACCCGCCAGACAGAGCGCCTCGAAGACTCGACAAGGCGCTACCCCAGCGCGACAACGCGCATCATAACCGTCCTTCTTTACACATTCTCGGGCTAGTCGTTTTCGCTATTATATGGTTCGCGCTGGGGGCAGCAATCGGACACATGCGTCGTGGAGAAAACAGCACCGATGGGCAAACACATGGCCCATATTGGGACCCTCAAGGTAATGTACCTTTTCGTGAGTACATCTACGAGGTCAACGCATGGCTCAACGTTACAAGCGGACGTATGACGCCACAGGCCCAAGCGGCCGCAATACAACGCGGCCTAGGTGGCCTAGCGAGGACACTCGCCATGAGGGTACCGCCTGACATTATAAACTATGGTGCTGACATCGATGGGGTCCACACCGACCCAGTGACCTACATCATGTTCCTCCTAAGCATGAAGTTCGAACGCCTGGAAGATGAGCGACAGCTCACTTCCGGCACACAACTCATCGACTTCCACGTGCCCCACGGGGAACGAATCGATGTCACCCTTACCCGATTCGAAATGGCCCGACTTGAGGCACAGTCGGTGGGATTCGACCTTCCCAACTTCCAACTGCTAACCACTATCCTATTCCGCGCCTTAGGCGTCGGCAACCAGCGAGCCATGCAACTCTTACAGCCACTCAATCACCAAATGCCCCGAACACAACAACAGTATGATGAGTTGCTGGAGAGGATGCGTTCGATAGGCCACCTATCTGAACGGTCTCCTGGTAACATAGGATCTGTGTTTGGAAGGGGAAGGGGATCTGGTAGTGGAAATTTCTACACTACCTTGACTACTGAAGCCCAGCCTGGAAACGGGCCCTCAAGCATATGGGCCGATGAACCAGGTGAATCCACTGCGTTACTAGCAGGGGATCGATCACAACCAAGCTGGGCAACCAGCCCTCCTTCTAGAGAACCACAACCACACCGTTCTCTATGGGGGGAATCAAACCCCCTAACCGACGGTGTATCCACCTACTTGGGAGACGAGGATTTCGACTCCGGCACCGATACAGACACTATATCATCAGATGGTGTTGAAGCTTTAGATTGGTCAGATATGATGAACATGGATAACGACAATCAGCGTGCTGAACATTTGTTCTGGTTATTACAACAGGCTAAACGAAGGTGGAGGAGGTTCACACGAAAACCAGTGCGTCGTGTTAGAAGGAGGATACGTAGAAGTTTTAGAGAGGAAAGGGTAAAGGCAAGCGAGGTCGTCGGAGGTTGAACGGACGAGGCATCGCGGCATTTCTCCAGAGGCTCTCAGATGAACAACATGATGAGATATTCTTTGGGGGAAAAGGCCGTGGTAAAGGCCGTAGAGAGACCTCAGGAAAAGGCAAAGGTAGGCGGGGAAACCCGCGAGGTAGAGACGGCCAGGTTCTTAAATGCCATGAATGTGGTAGTTCCGATCATCTTGTGCGAGATTGTCCAGTGAAGGGAAATGGAAAGGGCAGGTCGACCGAAGTCCATTTTGGCTCAAGTGAACCATCCATTGAGTATCTGAGCCTCCAGGACTTTGAGGCTATGGAGCAGATATTTTTCACTTGGGTTGTTGGCATGGACAACGTCGACGAGCTCGAGGCGTATGGTCATGGATTGTACGCGTACTACCTCGAGTACGTCCGCCGGTTCGTTATGGGCAATAACGAGCTCACTCCCGTGGACCACGGTGCGCTGGGAAACCAGCCTCTTTCTTTCTTCGACTGGATGTTCGGGAACCCAGGCAACATCATGGCCTACGAGAGCGACGACGAGGACACCACTATAGAGGCTTCGCCTTCCGAGGTTCAACGAAACCTCGAACCTCCGCCCGAAATCCCGCCTGGAAACAGGCCGTCTTTGATGGGAGAATATCCCCAGACCACTGAAGACTTAATTGAAATGGAGTCTCAGGCATTTGTTCAGGCCTTCATTGCAGGCGAACCAGATACTCCGTTCATACCTCCTGGTTCGCTTGCTCCAGGCGAATATGGACCACGCACCCTTTTGCAGACCCTCATGAGGATGCATGAGATACTTATTACTGGTTATCCTGAGAGTCAAGAACATATCGAAGCTGACATTATGATAGAACAGGATACTGATGCTTGTGGTAGCTCAGAGCTGTTGTTGGCAGCTCTGACTCTCATTGACAGCGCGCATCCTCAGGACGTGCAGAGACACTTGATATACTCCCGTGGTAGATGGCGTAATGCTCTAGAAATGGCTATTGCTATGCGCGGTCATGATCTTCCTCCGCCAGGATGGGGTCTCCAGGCGGTGGGAATGAGGCCAAACCATACGGCCATGCGCAACATTGCTGGGCAGCCTGTGCTCGGCAACGAGCCTGAGCCGACAACAGTGCCTCCTACCCCGGGACAGCCGAGCGACGCACAGACGCCGGCTATGCAGGGAAACCTGCCTGTACCAGATACGCCAATGGCCATCATCATCGGTAGTTCGACATCAGAAGAAGTAGAAGGCGATGGTTGCGGGTTAGATGAGGATGACGTCACCATCCTCATGATGGACGTGAATTGTGAGGAAGAGGTTGACTTCGATCCTGACGAGTCTGAATCATCATCACCATCGGCACAAGCACCATTTGCGCCGAGCTCCACCCAGCAGGGAGACCTGCCTCCATCGGACGATCCATCTGGGATCGCACAGGAGCCTCCTCAGGCACCTCCACCGGGTGCCGCTCCTGCTGCTTCGGCAGCTTCTTCTGATGAGAACACCAGAAGGTCTCGTTCCCATACGCGCGTCAGAGAAGAGCCACATCCACAGGCTCGACTTCCTCGTGAGTGGAGGCAGGCTGGCCCAAAAGAACACGCTCTCAGGAGAGGTGGCCAGCTACTTCCGTACAACGACCCAAGACGCCGAAAAGGGGAACACTCGGCCTTCGGCAAGGGCAACCCTGCCTGTAGGGACAGTGATGGCAAGGCCATCCGCGGAGGCTATCAGCTTGCAACAAATATCCGCCGCCCTGAAATTCAAGCAGCGCGGGCTCAGTTGCGAGACATTATCGCGGCGCGCAAGCAGTATAGGCCTCACGCAGCATGCGGACCTTGTTCCCAGCCGTTCCAGAACCACAGGCCAGGATGCCTCGTTGGCAACAACGAAGGCCTGAGCCCCAACAGGGGCAAAACCCCTCATAAAGAGGGCCATCCGCAACTTATCCCGATGACACAGGAAGAGATCGCAGAAGTGAATCGTCGTCTCGGGATCTTGAGCCACTTGGATCCGAAAGAAGAAGAGAAGCCTACTCCGGTTCCACGGGGACTGGTAGCCATGACCCAGGAAGAGAAAGACGCGCTCTTTAGTCTTCCTAGTATGCGAGGAAACTCGCCTGGCGTCTTTAGCCAGTCCCAACAACCAGAACCGACAATCAAGGATGAGAAAAAGGCTCAACGTGTGGCGGAGGACGAGGAGCGCATGCGGACAGCAGAAGAACGCACTCGCGAGGCAACTCGCAAGATGTTGGAGGATTCTAGTAAGATCTACATGAAGAGGGCTCCGAAGCCCCCACTCCCACTAACTTCGAAGGCCAAGAGTGAACCCCCGACACCTAAGCCGTCCTCGGTGCCGAAACCGAAGACGAGCCCTCAGGGCCCTGGGCCAGACGTGCAGATGGAGGTGCCTCGAACTGAAACCCCGAGGCCGCCGATTGGCGCAACTCCTACACAAGCGCCTGAGCCCAAGCAGCAACCTCAGGACCCTATGGAGGAACGAAGACGCCCGCCTAGTCGCAGCAGCTCCATTGCGAAAAAGGCGGCAGCTTTCGAGCGCAGTGGGTATGCACCTGCGCCAGCTTCGCCTGTGGCGGCCCGTTCCAGGAGGTCCGATGAAGGTGCTATGTCGAGGGGTACCTGGGTGCCGAAGATCAGGGGCAGCGCCAGTCGCGCATCTCCGCGGGGAAACCCGCCAGGCGCTGCCGCCGCAGCTTCCTCCTCTTCAGGAGCCGCAGCCTCTTCAGCAACAGAGGTTCCGATGCGGGGAAACCCGCCAGTGGTTCAGCTGCACCACCCAGGTGACACGTCCTTCACTAGTGGGACTCCGAATGTGATCAGGGATAGACTTGCGCTTCGGAAGCCCCCACCGATACGCTCGGTGGATGAGACATTCATGAAGGAATGCAGGAAAGCTGGAATCCTTCCCACATCCAATGATATTCTCAAACAGCTGAGCAAAGCTCTCAGCAGGATATGCAGACATGCGCCAGACAGGCAACACAATCCTGTGTGGAGCCTGGAATCTTTCGATGATCATGATGGTTGGGTTAACCTAGTGGAACTCGTGGACCGTTACCCGTGGAACACAGGTCAATCAAGACACACTGGGTATAATCCAAGATATGACGAGGCCAAGGTCATCAACGAGCATCTATGTAGGCGCTCGGTTGACCAACTAGCAGCCATCATGATGGAAGTTGTTCATGTTCGTGAACCAGACGGAGAAGAAAAACAGCGCCTACAGTTCAAGGTGTTGATGCGGGACTCCGGAGAGCCCGCTATCTTCGTCCGCGCCTCTCAGGGGCATTCATGGGAATTGAAAGCTCCATGGTCGCTGTACAGCTACATTGTGCTGTGCGACCAACCTGCCGGGAGACCGGCCCCATACCCCGATGTTGCTATGCATGGCACTCGATGGCACGCCTTCGAAGGGATTACGTGGCACGGCCTGTCCTGTAGACCTGAGCATAACACGAAGAAAAAGGGGACAGGCCGGTCGCACATTCATTTCGTGCCGACAGTTCGCCGCCGTGCCGTGAACAGTGGGTGGGACCCAGACTCAGACATCATCATCTTCGTAGATTGGCGTAAGGCCATACAAGATGGCATGAAGTTCTGTTGGTCCGATAACGGAGTCCTCTTGTCCGAGGGAGATAACGGCATCATTGAACCGTATTATATCTCTCATGTAGAGGACCTGTCCACAGGAAGGCACTGGCGTAATCCAGAGTATCTGGGGAGCCGCCATGCGCGAGTCTCTGTCGCAACGATGTCTGCTCCTGACAGGTGGGCTGACGTTGGCACTGCTAGCGTTAAGTACCAGTGGTCCCGAGACCAAGGGGGCGTTGACCCCCCTATGGGTTACCTCCACAGGGAAGTTGGGGACCACTACAGCCCCACCAAGCTGGGAAACCAGCCTGAGATCTATCGGATCTTCATGATTACCGAGAGTGAGGCCGGGAGCGCGGCTCCAAGCCGTGCCCCAAGCCAAGGGCCTAGTGCCGTGTCTTGGCAGGCCATCAGTACCTCGGACCTGGATCAGATCGCAGCCGCGCTGAACCCTGACCAGGTAGAACAGCTGGCGGACAGGCTATACCAGCAGGACCCCTGGGCCGCAGGCCAGGGAGCAATGTCCGCTATGGCTACGAGAAATCGTCAGGCCATGCAGGGAAACCTGCCTACAAGCGGACCTGCTCGGTTTGAGCCAATGCATGGAAGCCCTACTCAGAGCATGCACACTCCAAGGGGCATGACTCCATTGGGCACACCACCGGCACAATCCCCAGTCGGGACACCTGTCCGCCCTGCCACAAACGGCACTCTCATGGAGAGGATAGCTGCGGCCAGGGCTGAACACAGCACAGCCCTCCTCAACATGATGCCGCCCGGCACGCCAACGAGTCAGCAGGGGAACCCGCCTGGCACACCAAGCCACCACAGGGCGGGTGTACCTGACGACTGTCGCTCAAGAGTGGCGGCCGCGGTGCAGCACGTGCAGAGCCATAATCTGCCTCACCCAAGTGGGCAGAGGTGGAGGCCAGCCTGGTCCTGGGAGCCTGAGGGTCCCAACCCACGGGATCCTGCTCGGCAACGAGCCTTTATCCCGGCGTTCAATGCCCATCCGAGCATGTCTCAGGGCCAGAGGCCACCACCAGCGCAGATGAACCCGCCATTATACCCTGATGGGTCAAGGGTTCCGAACAAATTTGTTCGTGAATTGGCGGATCAGATGCATAACCTCACTAATGTGCGCTGCAGTGACCATTCCATGTACCCGCACATGGCCTTCATGCCTTCACCGACATCACCAGAGGTGGTTGTCCAGCCCACTGCCCATTCAATATCGTCTGGCAGTAGGGGCGTGCCTGACTACATCAGGCAGACGCACCACACTCAGCAGGCATGCTTCAGGAGAAGGCAGGCGGTGCAAAGTGTACGGGATCAGTCACGTGCAGCTGCACTTGATGTGGTGAGAAACAGGGGCTCACCTTTGCGAGGAAACTCGCCCGCCGCGATTCCTACCACTTCCATGCCAAATGTCGACGTGCAGGAGGTGCTGAATCCAACGGGGACACCCCCATCAGCCTTCATGCCCTCCGAGACGGTACTGGAGAGGCAGCGGCGGGTATATCCCAGGGCAGCAGACGTAGAGGTCTTTACTGGGATGGAAGATACCTGTGCGGTATGCCTCGAAGAATTTCAGCCCAGGGACAGCGTCTACCGCCTGAGGTGCAACCACTTGTTCCACGAGGGATGCTGGAATTCAGATGTGGTGGGCCACGTTGCAAACCAGCGTGAGGGAGATCCCAGCAGCCACCATGTGCTATCTGCCGAGCACCTGGCATCATAGCGTCATCCTTCCCATGGACCGGCTCCTTTAGTCAGACTCCTGAGCAATCAGCGAGAGAGCTGCGGGAGCTGAGGAGCATGGTGGAGGAGATGACGTCTAGGATGCTAGCTATGCAGACAGCTCCGTCACAACAGCAGGGATACCTGCCTGAAGAGGTAAGGCCGCCTATGGAAACGGGATATTTTGATCAGCTTATCCCGATGACGGCGCCTCAGCAGGGAAACCTGCATGATACTCCTCAGATGTCTCCCCAGAGTGGAGGCGAGGCTGAGATGTCACTGGACCCTGATCAGCTGCGTGAATTGCGTGCACGACATTTCCAGAATCAGATGGATAATACGCACACAACATTTATGCTGGATGCCAAGAATCCTGAAACTGATAGTCCGTCGCTAGACTTATCAGAATCCTCAGTGGCGTCAGTAGCAACAGCAGCCAGGGCCGTCAACATCGCAGCGACGAACGAGGAGTTCGAGGAGTGGCTGCAATACCGGGATCACATCGCGAACGAGGGGCTGCAAGACATCGCCCTTCACTCGTACCTGACGTTGATAAGGCGCACGACCCGCGAGCAGTATAAGAGCATACGTGATGAGTATGCCAACTGGCGGGAGGAGCGTGGCGATCACGCCCAGCACGTGTCGCACTTCCAGTACATCGACCTGGCACGCATGGCCGAGAGCGAGTCGCATGCCAGTGTCATGCGGGGGAACCCGCCAGGGAGCACGACTGTGCCGCGGGGAAACCCGCCTAACGACACAGCCGACACTTCAGAAACTGTGCGCATCAAGCAGCCGAGTAAGACGTTCTTGGATGATGGTGGACATTCCATACTCATCGACGTCGGTTCGAAGATCAACATCATGGGCGAGAACACGAGCCGTAACTTCGTCCAGGCTGCCGAGGCACATGGCCGTACTTGTACGTTCGAGCCCCGCTCTCGTTTGAATATCAACGGGGTGGGAGAAGGGTCGGCCCCAGCGGATGCCGCAGGCACATTCAGTATTGCCTGCGAGTACCAGGGGTCGGCCCAACTCGATTCATACAAGACGAACATTGTGTCAGGCTGTGGCAAGGACCTGCCAGCCATCCTAGGCCTCGACAGTATGCAGGACAAACGCACGATCATCGTGCTTGAACGAGGCCAGGAGAAGCTGATATTCCCTGGTAAGGGGCAGGTCAAAATGGAGCTCCCAGAAGGCTCCAAAATCATGCCGACGACAAAGTTGCCGTCAGGGCATCTGTCGATCAGGTGTGATTGTTTTGGAGCTGCGGGGCAACCCGCCTCGAGCTCAAGCAGCACGTCCTTCCAGACAGTGCTGACAGGCGAGCCGACCCCAGCGCAGGAGCGCAATCAATTGCAGGGAAACCTGCCCCAGGGGTTGATGGAGACGCTCGCCAAGGCCACCATGCGAGGCGACAACATCGACGATCTCGAGACGTTCGATTGTTTTGTTGCCAGGACACTGGCCCTGCATGGTGGTAGTGTACCCATGGGCGCTGTACAGTCCCGCCGTAAGATAGTGATGGGATACACTAACCGTGAATTGCATACGGTCAGCGACGCTAGGTCCAAAGGCGTGCTGAAACAGCCGATGGATAATCCATCGATGCTGACAGCATTTGCGGAGCAATCCGCCTCTGAGGCCACGGCGCGCTGCAGTGCTGAGCTCCAGCATCTGAGGGAAGCCCAGATGCTGGCAGATATTGTAGGCACATCTTCTTCATCTTGAAGATGGCAGGGCGACGTCGCCCCCTCGTCGTCTTGCCTGTTGGCTGAAAAGCCGGGGGGTAACAAGGACAGCGGGGTAACCTGCCTTAGTAAGAGGGCTTTTGTCATTGAAGATACGAGGGAGGCATGTGCCGACCTCCGCACACGAGGTTATATTTGTGATCGTATTTCCCACAACGAACTTATGACAAGCGTGGGCACAAACTACCTAGGTGCGGTGATCAGTGGAGATTACACTCTCATATGGATCAGTACTCCGAGTGACTGGTACGTAAGAACTCCAGGAAAGAGAGTGGCCCCACATTGGTCACGTATCCAGAACCTGTTGATAAAAGCTAAGAAACTCCGCATGAAGATCATAATATTTGTCCCCCAGGATATGTTTGGAAGTTATCTCCAGTACGTGACACCCTGGAAGATCTAAAGTTGTCAGTAATACGGATGCGTTTGTGTCATTTCGGTATTCGGTTCAATATGCAAGACAGTGCACCAAGCGGTACGTATATGCAGGTAGCATCTTCAATACCGATTAGCTCGAAGCTGTGGGCATGTACCTGTAAGCAGGCAATGCCACAACATGTGTTGGATTGGTACGGCCATACAGTGCGGCATGCTGAATGGCGAGCTCAGACACGCACTACACTCATCCGTCATTTGAACGACAACATCCTGGGGAGCACCACCACGCACGGAAACGTGCCTGTATACTTAAATACGTATACACGTACAGACCACAACACCCGTCACTACGTGACGACCAATAAGGGAGGACCAAAATGGTCTGAAGTCATCCGACGTGTAACAATCAACCTGGATACCAATGCGGTTATTCAGGATATCTCAGTTACCGATCAACCAACAGGATATGATTGGCATGCACTATTACCCGCAGGGGTTGCCAACATCAGTACTCGGTTGTATTGGCAACCCGAGGAACCGGTCTTGCTCGGAAACGAGCCGACTCAATCACCACATAAACATCGACGCGTCATCATAGATGACTGTTCTCTCCCCCTCCCGACTCTGGCGATTGACGCATGTACCCATTCAACCGCGACAATGAGTACACAGACCGACGAACAAGACGAGCAAGCTTTACCCACTGAATCGCGTATAAAGCAGAAGGAGAGGCTCAAAGCCGAAAAGGAAGCAGGCATCAAGCCTCGCCGCATTAAAAAGCACGTTGAAGGCGGAAACGATGATTGCGGCGACGACTTGTCAGGACTCGGACAGGATCTTATGGCAACCTGGAGTACTGACGTCCCTGTTGAGCTGATAAGCTCCGACGAGGACGATGACCTGTTCCTTACCCTCCCCACATCTATGCCCGACACACACGCTAACATATACAGCATAGTTGCTACACTATGCTATGGCCATAACAACTGCGTGGATATGTTGGAGCTTTGTGGCGGTGAGGGCGGCATCTCAGAGCTTGCCTTCTCAAGGGGACTTTCCTCAGGCGGCAACTTGGACAAGACTACATATGTCGACCTGGGAGACCCCTCGGTGCAGCAGGTTATAGACCATTACTTTGCTATATGCTACGTACGAGTTGCCATACTGCAACCCAGCTGTCGCACCACAGGACCACCATCCTACTACAACTACAAAGTCAACTACAACACTTGGGAACAGCACCATAAAGAAGACTTACCACACATAACTTATTGTGGTAAAATTGCTGCAACCCAAGATGACTCTCGGAGGTGGTTTATACGCGAACAACCTACAAGAACATGGGTAGATGATATTTCTCCATGGAAGAAGCTTGCCAACCGACCACACATTACAACCGTGCGCATTGACCAATGCGCTACGGGACTTAAAGACACGACTGGTGACTATATTAAGAAGCCGACAAATACCACCAGCAACGACGAGACAATTCTTAAACCCTTTGAGCGACTCAAGTGTAACGGTCAGCATGTGCACGCACAACCGTGCAATACCGAGCTTTCACTGGCACAAAAATACACCCGACGACTGCAGTCTGCCTTCGTGGAAGCTGTATATCTGGCGAAAGCCATTGACACCACGCGCGGAAACGCGCCTATAAGTACCGCACATGCTTATCCTACAGACCTTCCCGATCAAGCTGAACCAGGCGAAGGTATGAGACGCATCGGTGATCGTATCATCCCAAAGGTGGCTACTTGCCCGGCATGCATCGACAACGTCCGAAAGGACAGTCCTAGCCATAACAGAGACCCTACGCAGTGTAAATATCATGATTCCATCTCTGTATATTGGCCATGTCCAGCATGTCAGAGGGATCTTACGAGAAGCAAGGGTGTTAAGAACCACCTCGATACCGAACCTGGTAAATGTCGTTTTGCTGAACCATTTAAACTACCAGACGACCACGACCCCGAAGGCAAAACCGTGCCAGCTTGGTGGAAACCCTTACCTAAACCTGGTGAGGGCCAAGCTTCAGCTTCAGGTGGCCGTCAAGGCGCACACGCCAGGCCACCGCGACCACGATCCTTCGGCAACGTCGATCCGACATCTGGTGCCAGCAGCTACGACATGCTACGAGACGCCCCCGAGCGTGGAAACACGCCTTCTGCGTCTTCTAGCGAAGTGCCACAGGTAGCGGCCCGCCGCGGCCGTCTACAAGGCGTACCACCACCTCCAGACGCAGTTAACACAGGGGACCAACTACGGAGAGCTACAAGGAACCCTCTTGCCTCCACCGGCTCTGGGGCTCCACGACTACCCGACTGGACGAGATTCGACATCCAACACAGTCTACAGAGTCTCCGTAGTCACGAACCTCATGTCGTGAAAAAGGAACTCCGAAAACTGCATCTGCGATGGCATCATGCGAAGGAGCCAAAGATGAGGCTAATCCTCGAAAAGGTGGGGCTTGATAACGTTCGACTGAACATGATCAAGGAAGTTTGCGATACCTGTCGGGAATGCAGAGCATGGGAACGTCCAGGAAACTCAACACTAACATCGGTGAGCCTTCCTGGTAACTGGCTCGATGAAGGGGAAATGGACCTCATGTTTTACAAGAAACGGACCATATTTCATATTATGGATCGTTGTATTCGCCTGGCAGCAGGCCTAGAAATTTCCGACAGAGAACGTGACACTATCATCGACGCCTACCACTACTGCTGGATTGCCTATCGCGGACCCTTCCAAGTTTTATACTCAGACGGAGAAGGCGCCCTGAATAACGATGCCGCTAAAACCAGGATGGCCAATAAGGGCACGGAACTTCGTATCCGAGCACCTGGCCAACGCGCGACTTCAATTGAGTCACGAAACGGCATTCTTAGAGGCGTCCTCCACATGATTGAGGAAGAATTGAATAGACACAACATCCCTGTTGTATTCACTAGAGTACTGGCGGAAGGCATCTTCGTTACTAATGCGTTTACGTGTTATAACGGAGTATCGCCATATCAGGCACACGCAGGACGTCAGCCTTCTTTCCTCCCTGATCTCGATACCCTTGACTTTCCCAAAGGACCCGAGACTTCAGGACACGAACGAGAACGTCGTGTAAGGGAAGTCAGCCTAGCAGCCATAACTCAGGCTACTGCTGTGGCCAAGACAAATCGGGCTCTTAGGGCTAAGACGACTCCTGATGGTGCTCGCCTCTACTCATCAGGGGATTTGGTCGATTACCACCGACCTACTGCCACCAAGGACGACCATGGAGGCTGGAATGGCCCATTCCCGGTGATCCGAAATGTGCCTGAAAGAGGACATATTGTTGTCAAGGCAGGATGTCGTGAAGTAATTGTGATGTATCCTGATGCTCGTCACACACTATACATCGAATGTCTCCTCACACGGGAACTTGGCATGGATAATATGGCCATGCAAACCGTCCTTGCTTATGTGGCACACCTCAGCGCAGGGAAACCTGCCAAAATTTTCGGTTATATCCCCGATTACAAGGGAAACCTTAATCTGTCAGACGACAGCAAGTTTCACCCGCGCGTACACTTAGCACTACAGTATCTCGTACGAAATTACTTCCGAGTAGAACATGTAGTAGCAGTTCGATTGGCTAAGAGTGTGTCAAGCCTACCTGCAGTAAAGTACGCCACCGGGTCTACGCTGATCCACTATGACAACGACATCAGCCCGGCGTTCCACTATTACGAATGTGTGGGCACCGGCTTAAACATTTCTCAGATCACTGGTAGCACTCACTCCAGACTTATTCAATGCTTGACTTCACGTGTCCCTTCCTTAGGATTTCACGACGATTTGGCTAAATATCAGCATCCAAGCAACACGTCTGGAGAACACGAGTCGCCTGGAAACAGGCCTTCTCCAGACACACCAGATGCTTCATCGCCGAGTGAAGGCCGTCTGTCGACAATCTATGAGGAAAATGAGGAACACAATATCGAAGCTATGATGCTGGAAGAGTGGTACGACGAGCTACGTATGGACCTTCATCCTACGACGATTACTGATGATTATCTTTATTGCGTCCCAACAACGATGCTGCCCGACCAATGTGTTTTGGTTTCAGCATTTGTGGACGAAGATGATATTATATCATCAGATATGCTCGGAGACGAGCCGAAATCAAGTGAATCCTATCTAGTCTCTCTTTGTTCAACCACAACCGACGAGAGTTACTCCCTTGACAGTGATGAATATGGTCCTTACGTTGAATTATGTTTTACATCGGAAATGTCAAAAATAGTGTTGGATCAGACTCAACTTGCACAGCTCGATACCGATATGGTCGCAACGATGAGAGTATATGTATCCTCTGCTGCTAAACGTGCTGTGGCTGTCAAAGAAGATGATCTACTGACCAAAGCCGACATAGCAGCACATCCAAAGGAGGTTAGTGAAGCTTTGTATACTGAGCTCAAAATCTAGATTGATAATCGATGCTTTGAGATGTATGATTTATCCAAAGCTTCCAACATCATGACATCCAGATATGTATACAAGTGGAAGGTTGTAAAGATGGGTACCGAGAACGTTAAAACCATTCGCCTCAGACTGGTCCTTCGTGGATTTATGGATACTGAGGCTTTTGATGTGGAAACATTTTCGGGAACCGCCCGAAGGCAGTCCCAACGATTCCTGGCAAGGGAAGCGGCATGCCATCCAGAGTGGATCTTAGCATCCATGGATATCGATAAGGCGTTCCTCAAGGGTTTGACCTATGAGGAACTTGCCCATGCCACCGGCGAGGAAACTCGCATGGTATGCTTTACTCTTCCACCAGGAAGTGCTCAGGTACTTCGTACATTACCCGGCTTCTCATCTTACGACGAAAGTCGACACTGTCTTAGATGCCTCAAACCAGGAACGGGTACAAAGGACGCTCCAAGAGCGTTCCCTCTCAAACTTCGTACGACCACACGAGCTATAGGACTTACACCGACCAGCTACGATCTTGAATTTGAATTCAGCCAAGACCTTCTGACGGCAAAACATGTCGATGATATTAACATGACAGGTCTAGAGAAAAATATAGACGACTATGTACAACGTGTCGAAAAGGTGTTTGGCAAATGCAAGCTCAACAAGCACACATATACGAACTGCGCCGTTCGCTACACTAAGAATGATCAAGGAGATGTGATCATGGACCAGGACGAGTATATCAAACAACTACGTCCTATCACACACCCAGAACTTACAGGAGCGGCGGCCGATGCCAAAGCCACGAAACTCATTACCGACATGTTCGTCAGCCTGCGAGGAGCCCTCGCCTATGCCCTTCTTACCCAAATCTGGCTCATGGTATACGTGGTCTCTCTTCAGAAAATTCAAGAGCCCACCAATCTGCAAGTCAGACGTTTGAATGCTGTGACGCGAAAGCTGATCAGCAGCCCGAAACGTATCACCTTCCCTCGGATGAAGCCGACGAATGAAGTTGACATCCATAGCGATTCGGGGTATCGGAAGCTTACCGGGGAGGAGGATGACGAGACCAAGGGCTACGGCATACGCGGGGCCAATGTACTACGGCGAGGAAACTCGCCTCAAGGCAAGTCCGTCGTTCACCTTTGTGACGGACTATGCAAATCACACCGATTACAGGTGAGGTCCAGTTATGCTGCGGAGGCACTTGCAGCTGCACATAACCTTGATGAGTGTTACCCTACGCTCATTACTCTCCACGAGCTTAAGGTAGGAGCTTTGACTCAACGACAACTACGAGACATGCGTGAAGTTGGGGGCCTAGCCATCAAAGTCTCTCTTACCATAGACGCCGAGTCCGTCTACAAATCTTTATCAAGCAGGGATCTCAAGATACCTACAGAACGGACTCTGCTTGGACATATCAGCTGGATACGTGAGCTCATGGATATAGGTATAGTACATAATGTGCAATGGTGTGATACTAGGGATATGACCGCAGATGGGCATACAAAGGGAAGCATCGATCGGGAGCTGCTTCTGGAAGTGATGTCAGGCACTCAGTCATTTAAGTATGACGTGAAGCAATTTGTTCCCTTTCGGGGTCCCGAGGACAGAGACAAACCTAAGTCTAATCAATTTTAGTCTGTCCTTGTTGCCCTCGCGGTCCAATTTGCCAGCACGGGCGCCTACTATAAAGGCGCCCCTCTAGTTGCTCGGAAACGAGCCTTATATTTCACGCCTGGCAACGAGCCGGCTTCGTACAACTCAGGCTCTTTGCCTTAATACACATTTGCTTGGTGAGGTATGGCCTGTTTGGCTTACCTCTAACTGAGCCGATAGCCCTTCATTGTTTGAAGGGGCTGTCTTGTATTTGCGTGAAATGCTTTGCGAGGAAACTCGCCTTGCAGTCTGGTGTTAGGCCAGACTGTACGCACTGTTTTCCTTGTTTGCAAGCAGTCGTGCGCGCGACCGTTGCGTGCGACTATGCTCTCCGTCTCCTCCCCTCCCGACTTTAAGGGTAGGTCTTTGGGAGATGTTATAGTATCGGGAGCATAGCTCGCGCGCGCCGTTGCCTTTGGCCCAAGGCACGCGCGCCCTATTTGCCCGGACACCGCGAGTGTTCGCTATGTGCTGGAAAGATCATTACATCGATCTTATCCTATCTTATCCGTCCACCCCTCATACTGTACCTTCACAGCAGAGCGATGGACGCAATTTGCCAGGCTATATGCCATATTTGAGCTACCAGGCTCACTTTCGACTCACCGCACCGTTTGGGGGCCCCCGAGCGTGGCCCGACCTGCTCGGACCCCATCCCGGAGGCCTCGAGCGCGGCAGGCGAAGGCCGGCCTCGCCGCTCCCCGCCCCGGGGGCGCGCGAGGGCGACCGGGCGGAGCGGTCATCCCATCCCACCACCACCACCAACGTCGAAACGTCGAACACCATCAACCTCCTCCTCCTCCTCCTCCTCCTCCTCCTCCTCCTCCTCCTCTCTCCTCCTCCTCTCCCTCCTCCTCCTCCTCCTCCTCCTCCTCCTCCTCCTCATCATCATCATCAGCATCATCAGCATCATCATCA
Organism: Prorocentrum cordatum; assembly: GCA_963575745.1. Lineage (NCBI taxonomy): Eukaryota > Dinophyceae > Prorocentrales > Prorocentraceae > Prorocentrum > Prorocentrum cordatum. Next base: position 161,397 of record CAUYUJ010015750.1, read on the forward strand.
TCATCATCATCATCATCACAACCACCATCGTGATTATCATCATCAGCATCATCATCACCACCACAATCATCCTCATCATCAGCGTTCTCATCGTTAACGTAATCATCATGATCACCCAGACCAACAACAGTATCATCATCATCATCATCATCATCATCATCAGCAGCAGCAGCAGCAGCATCAGCATCAGCATCAGCATCAGCATCAGCATCAGCATCAGCATCATCATCCTCATCATCATCCTCATCCTCATCCTCATCATAATCATCACCACCAGCATCAACATCATCATCGTCATCACCACAATCAGCATCATAATCATCAGCATAATCTACCATCTTAATCTTCAACATGATCATCGGCATCAGCATCATCACAATCAACATAAAAATCAGCATGATCAGCACCACCATCACCATCATGATCATCATCGTCACCATCAGCAGCATCGGCGTCATCATCATGATCATGAACTCGTTATCCTCCTCATCAACATCCTCAACATCATCAACTTCACCATCACCATCACCATCACCATCACCATCATCATCATCATCATCAGCATCATCATCATCATTGTATTCAACATCATCATTCTCATCATCATCCTCATCCGAATCATCATATTGATCATTATCATCATCAACATCAGTATTACCGCCCTCATCCTCATCATCATGACCATCACGATCTCCATCACTCCATCACCCATCGGCACCGTCATCATCATCATTTCCATCACGATCACAATCAATATCCTCGCTATCGTCATCTCAATCCGCATCCTCATCCTCACTGTCATCGCCATCACCCTCAACAGTATCACCATCAACATGCGCAGCAGCGTGATCACCGTCATCAGCCGCACCATTATCAGTGCAGTCAACCCGTAGGAAGCAAGGGCCTTGGAAGGCCATGCCGACACTTTGTGAGCGGGGTGAGGCCAGCAAAAGCGGCCGAGAATGGGCCGAAGGGGAAGGATGCAAGGGTAACCTGGGGCAGTCGCTCATCCGTACTATGCGGGTTGACTGAATCATATGCATAGTAATCGTCACCACCATCATCATCATCATCATCATCATCATCATCATCATCAGCATCATCATCACCACCACCACAATCATCTTCATCGTCATCATCATCGTCATCATCATCATCATCACTATCATCGTCATCATCATCACCATCACCATCATCATCACCATCACCATCATCATAACAATCATCTCGGTCATCAGTGTCATCATCATCAGCATCTTCGTCATGCTCATTATCTTCATCATGCTCATCACCAGCATCACCGTCATCATGCTCATCATCACCATCACCCTCATCATCACCACCACAATCAGCATCATAATCATCAGCATAACCTACCATCTCATCATCACCATCATCATCATCATCATCATCATCATCATCATCATCATCATCATCATCATCATTATCATCATCACCCTCGTCACCCTCATCGATGCATCATCATCATCCTCCTCTTCCTCTTCCCCTTCCTCTTCCGCATCATCCCCGTCCTCCTCCCCGTCCCCATCCCCATCTTCCCTCCCCCTCCTACCTGTCCCCCCCCCCCTCCCCCTCCTCCCCCTACCCATCCTCCTCCCCCTCCTCCCGCCCCCCCCCCTCCTGCCTGTGGCCGTGCCCGCCGCGCGGCGCGAGCCGCGGCTCGTGCGCGGCCGCCCCCCCCGCTCGGCGGCTCGGGCCGGTGGAGATGCCGCCCGCGGGCCACGGCGCCGCCGCCGCCGCTGTCGCCGACGTCGTCCGCGTCGTCGCCTCCACCGCCGCCGCCGTCGCCGACGGCGTCCTCGTCGTCACCGTCCTCATCTTCCTCCTCCTCCTCATCCGCCTCTCCGCCACCAAAGCCGCCTCCTCGCCATTTCCTACTCCTCCTCAACATTCCTCCTCCTCCACGCCTCCTCCTCTATCCACAGCCCTTGTCCTGGTCCTCCTACTTACCTGGTGGGGCTGGTTCGAGCGGGCTGCGAGGCGACGAGCAACGTGTGATACCACCACTGAGAACGCAATCAACGATACGAGCGCGTGGTTCCCAAACAATGAAAGGAATGTGTAACAATCCAGAACAAGTGCAATGCGAATGGAAGCAAGTGGCAGCATCTGGAAGCAAGCCGAAATATCAGCAACGATGCTGAAGCAGTTGGAGATAGTTAGGAGTGGACCCCTGCAATTAGGCGCAAATGTCGGCGCAAAGAAGCATGCGGAAACAAACGTGAGCAAGCTGACGGCGAACGGGCGACGGCGACGGGGCCAGTCAGCGACAGTGACGGTCGACATGAAGGCGCAGGGGCAACGGTGACGAGGCGAGACGACGACGGCGACAAGGCCAGTCGGCATCCCACGACGGCGACGCCAGACCATGCGGCGCAGATGGCGTAAAGGAAACGGCGGAGACACGAACTTCCAAAACCTCCCACAAACAAATTGGATCGTCGCTGGACCTGGCCCCCCTTCCGTGGCAACGGCACGCTAGCAGGTCAAATTTCTGGGAAAACCAGCTGGGATCAGAGCTTGAAGGATGCACGCAACCAAGTGAACCCCAGCGGGGGTGTCTTGATACCGCAGCGCCGACTGGACCCGCAGGGGTCAGGCTCGACAGCGGTTGTACAGTGCGCTTCCTTCTTCGGCTGGAGGCAACGACGAGGCAACGGCCACGTTGAAGGGGCCCTGGGACACACAAATAAATACACACAAATAAAAGGATCCCCCATATTTTCCCATATTTTCTGGGTGTTTGTTTTCCCCCCCCCCACTCCCCCACTTCCCATATTTTCCCATATTTTCTGGGGAGTGGGCGATTAATTGTGTCTGTGTGTTTTTTCCCCTCCTGATACACTCAGAGCTGCATGGTTGGGTCGCCGGCGTGCTCAGAGTACAGAGCATGAGCACCACGAAAAGCAAAGCCTTCAGGAAGCGCACCCAACGAAGGGATCGAAAGGGCAAGCCTGTTATGTGGGGTCGGGGTGGATGTTGGGCTAGCAGCGAAACGACACCACCCCACATATGACCCAGCGGTTTTGAAAGTTCAAGCATCTCCGAAACGAGTGTGCGGCGGGGTCGCAACAAATCAACACGGCGGGTCGTATGCGGGTGGTGTTGTTTGGTTATTCGTCAAGTTTCTCCTCCTTTGATTGTTCGAGGAGGTGGAGGCTCGCGGCGAGTGGCCGCGCGCGCTCGTCGAAGCCGAGGGGCTGCTGCCAGCACCTCCAGTGCGAGCGCTGCCTCTGGACGCGCGGAAGCGCGGATGAGCGTGCGTCAAGCCGACACGGCGCGTCGCAGGAACCGTGAAGTGCTCGGGGGGCCCAGGCGCCCCCAGAGAGGCCCTGACCGGCTCAAGGCCACGAGCTTCACCAGATCCTGGCCGTCAGCAAACAAGAAATATCCTGGGCTCCCATGAATAGAGTCTTCGGGCGTTGCTAGAAGTGCACCTGGCCCAAGGTGCCCCCAGCTTGTCGCTCCATTTTGGAGCCCCTGGGGCCCTCTGGGCCTCCTGAGGGGTGCTCTGGAGGCCTTGGGGTAGGGGAACGAAGAATGACATGTACAGAAAAAACTCGGAGGTCCGCGCGGACACCTCCGAGCTGTTGTGCTCATGCCATTCTTCGTTCCCCCATGGGGGGGCCTCCTTGGAAATCCTCAGTGACACCCTGGGACAAGGGCACTTCTGGCAACACCCGAAGGGAGCCGTGGCAAGCGTCCGGCCGCCACATCTCGGCTGGCTCGACGGGGGCCGCTGCGGCGCGCGCCGCCGCCCGCCATCCCCCTCCGCACAGCTGCCGGCGGGCGAGGCGGCGCCGCGCGCCCGACGCCGCGCGCCCGAGGCCGCGCGGCCTGGGCCGCCGTGGCCCGGCCTCCGCGCCTCGCGCGCCGCCCCGAGGCGCAGAGGCGCGGCCGGCCTCGGCGCTGCCGCAGGCTGCCCCCCAGCCCTCCTCCTCCTTCCTCCTCCTCCTCCCCACTCCTCCTCCTCCTCCTCCTCCTCCTCCTCCTCCTCCTCCTCCTCCTCCTCCTCCTCCACCTCTCCTCCTCCTCGTCGTCCTCCTCCTCCTCCTCCCCCTCCCCCTACTCCTCCTCATCCTCCCCTCCTCCTCCTCCTCCTCCTCCTCCTCCTCCTCCTCCTCTCCTCCTCCTCCTCCTCCTCCTCCTCCTCCTCCTCCTCCTCCCCCCCCCTCCTCCGCCTCCTCCTCCTCCTCCTTCCTCCTCCTCCTCCTCTCCTCCTCCTCCTCCTCCTCCTCCTCCTCCTCCTCCTCCTCCTCCCCCCCCCCCCCCCCCCCCCCCCGCGCCCCGCGGAGGAGTGAGCCCGTGGGCGGGGGAGGGATGCCACGGGGGTCCGCGCAGGCAGTCGGCGCGAGCGGGCGGCGGATGCTCGCTCCCCGCCTGGTGGGCGGGGCGCCCACGGACGCCCTCGGAACACCCCCTGCTGCCAGCGGCGCCGCCCCCGCTTTGGGAGCCCCCCGCCCGCGAGGCCGCGGGGCGCGGCTGGTCCTCGCGGCCCCCGCGGGCGGCCCCCGCGGGCGGCCTCTCGCTGGGGGCCCGCGGCCTGCTCCCTCGCCGCCGCGGCCCCTCGAGGCGCTCCTTCGGCTGCGCGCAGGCGCGACCCCAGGGGCGCAAGAGTGACCCGTGGTGCGGCGCTGCAGAGGGCCGCGGGGGAGGGCTTGGTCAGATCGCGCACCCTGGTGCGGGGGGAGTGCTGGGAGGAGGCCCCGGGGTCGCGCACCGACGCTTAAGTCGGGCGTGTCCCCCTACAGGGGGATTTTCGACGAAAAATAAGAAATGCCCCAAAATATTCCAAAGATGCCCAAAAATACTCAAAATATAGTCCCCAGACTATTTTTGACAATCTTTGAATATTCCCCCCTGTGGAGGGACAGGCCCGACTTAAACCAACGCTCACTCTGTCGAAGACCACCCTTCCGCGCAGCCTATCCCTCCAGGGCGCCCAGAAAGCGGCCTGGCGCGGCCAGCGCATCCCAAGCGCAGCCTTCCCGCTGAGGCCCCCGTCGCAAAGTACATGCCCCCGGGGGCCAGGGTGGGAACTCGCCTCGGGGGGCCACGCTCGAAAGCGAGAGAGCGAGCGAGAGAGAGAGAGAGAGAGAGAGAGCGCGCCAGTGCCCTTGCGTGGCAGACGTGCGGCAAGCCTGTGGCCGCCACGAGGAGGCAGCTCGTGCGCGCGGCGGTGGGGCGCCGGCGCACGAGGCTGCGGCACTAGATGGTCTGGGTACCCAGCCTCCTCTCCGCTCCTGCCCCCTCCGCTCCACGTCGTCACCTCTTCCCCCTGCCGCGGGCGCCCGATCCCTTCTCCTGCCTCCGCCTCCCGGTGCCCGCACCCCCTCGAGAGCCTCCTCCCCGCCCTCTGCATTGCCGCCTCTTCCCTCGGAATCCTCCTGCATGTCACGCGATCGCGCTGCTGGTGCTTCCGCCTCTTCCTGCGTAACCTCCTGCATGTCACGCGATCGCGCTGCCGGTGCTTGAACCCTTTCCGGAGGCCCCGCTTTTACCCTCCTCCGTCTCCTCGCCGTCCACCTCCTTGACGCCATTTGCACCTCTCCCTGCATTCGATGTTTCTCCCCTCGTCTCCTCATTCTGGTGCCCTCGCTTTGTCACAGCAGTCGGAAATGCTGGAGCCCGCAATGAACACCATGACCACTCGCTGGGAACAGACAGCTCAAGCACGAGCTGGCGAGCGTCACGCCGACATGTGCTAGGGAACTGCATGCTGAAGGCCTGGCGAAAGTCATACGCCCTGTTCAGACAAAAGACACGAACTGGGTGTACCGACGACCCCCTCCGCCCAGTGTCCTTTCCGGTCTTCCTGTTGCGCTGGAGGTACTGCCGCATGTCAATCGTGTAGGTCCAGCCCTATCCCACACAAGCCAAGGACCCGACATGTGCTGGTCATGCCTTCTACTCATCCTCCTGCTCATCCTTCTTCTCCTCCTCACCCTCCTCCTTGACATCGTCGTCGTGATCCTCCTCCTGTTCCTCCACCTGGGCCTCCTCCATCCCGCATCCGCCTTCCACCCTTCTCCCTCCCCCCCGCCTCCGTGTTCGCCTTCTTCCTCCCTCTCGTAGCCACTCTGGATCAGAATCGATGCTGTCGGGGGGATCTTCGACGGGCTGAACTGGGCTCTACCTTTGTGCAGATGTCAGCTAACCCAGCTTCTGTCATTGAATCAACCACGCTCTCTGCATGACGTGCTATCCTCAATGATTCTGGGCAAAAAACCTCCACGCCCCTGTAAAATTCAAACTCCAAACGCCCAAACCGCGCAACGCACAGCCTTCTGCGAGCGAAGATGAAGACACGGAAACTTGGAAGGTGAGAAGAAGAGGAGGCTGAAGATAAGGAGCAAGAGCAGGATGAGGAGGAGGAGGAGGAGGAGAAGTGTGCTCGGGAGAGGACAGGGGGGCAAAAGATAATCCGCCGACCCTGTCCCAGTAGGCATGTGTGAGAGGCTTTCCCGTTTGAGTCGCCCTCGTTGTCGTCGTCGTCGTCGTCGTCGTCGTCGTCGTCGTCGTCACCGCTCCCGCCTGTCCCTGTCCGTGGGCCCTCCTCGTCAAACGTCCCAACCAAAGAAAAATCGAGCAACATCGTAATCGAGGCCGCAAGGGGGGGGAACGTCCTGGAGCGTGGGGGGCAGGGGGAGGGGGTTCCAGTGAAGGAAAGGGGGGGAGGTCCCAGGGGTTGTGACATCCCCCCCGGGGGGAGCACCCCTCTCTGTGAGAAGCTCTCCCCTTCGATCGCCTTCGATTCCTTGCCTCCCACACGCCTCGGACTCCCCCTTCACAGTCGGCGGCACCGGCCGCATACCACGATACAAAAACCAAAGGGGAATAGGATGATGAGAGGAGGAGAAGCCGGGCGGTCCGAGCTATGCCGTCGTAGAGTTCCTCGAAGCCCAAGCCCGTTCTTTACGCCGGCGACAAGACATGCACACTTACATAACTCAAGCTACCTGAACTCAGCCCGAACGCGCGGCTTCTCTCCTCATCCTCCTCTTCCTCCTAATCCCCTCTTGGACGTTCTGGATGTGCTTACACTACGTTTCTCATAATACGGGGGCCCACCGACCTGCGAATCACCTGCGAGCCACCCACGTAGCTTTGACAAGAATGATCGGCGCCTGCGGCGGGCTCGTGGCGTAATGTTAATCAATCGCCGCAGGTGTTCTTTCGAGTCTTGCAAACTGCGGACGACGACCCCGCCCCCCGCCCCTTTACTCTTCTCCGCAGCTGCGAGGGCTAAGGCAACCTCCGGAGACCTCAGCGGACCGTGGGAGACCTCCTGGATGTGCGCTTTCTCCCCTGTTGTAGCTCTGGTCGAGCCGGTGCCCTGCGTGCTGGTCGCTCTCTGTCCGATCGGGCCCTGGCTGACCTGCTCGCGGTGACGGCGCCAGAAGTGCATGCTCGAGTCGAGCCAGCATGGGGGATAGGAGAACGCTCAGCGTGCAGAGGAGAGAGGGGCGGCAAACGAGCAAGAGCTCCCAACTTCGCGCTCCGCGCTGCGCGAAGCGCGAAGTGCGAATAACTTCGCGCTCCCGCGCCGCCTCCCAGGGGAGAAGAGGAGGATGAGGAGGAATCGGAACCGAACCGCGAAGGGCGAAGCGCGAATAAGTTCGCGCCCTCGAGGGCGCCCTTGCTAAAGAGAGGGCAACTAAGTGCCGAGCCCATGGTGCCTTCAGCCGCGGCCGGAAGGCGCCCACACCTCTTCACCCCCTCCGAACGGATGGCGTTAGGTCGGGCGTGTCCCCCTACAAGCAGTCTCTGGACCAAAAACAAAGAATACTAAACATTCACAACAAGAATGGAAAGTACTCGAAGAAGCGTCCCCTGACTATTTTTTCTAGTATGTTTGAACATTCTCCCTGTAGAGGGACACGCCCGACTCGACTCGGGAGCGGCCAAGAGGGGGGTGTCCAAGAGGGGGGGGGCAAATCATGACCAGCGGCATGTGCGCGGCCCGGCGGGGGGGCCAAGGACGTAATGAAATAAGAAGAGGCGCCATGAAATCTGGGGAAATATCATGGCCCCCGCCATGATATCCAGCCCCCCCTAGTCATCCCCCCCCTAGTCATCACCCCCCTAGATTTAAGTCAGGCGTGTCCCCCTACAGAGGGATTTTGGGCGAAAAATCATAGCTACGCAAAAAAATACCCCCAAAACGCCCCAAAGTGGTCAAAAAATCGTGCCCAGACTATTTTTGGACTATTTGGGCATTTCCCTCCTGGAGAGGGACCGGCCCGACGTGGCCCTAGTCATCACCCCCCCAGTCATCACCCCGCCTGGAAAGATCATCGCCGCCCCCTGGTCATCAGCCCGCCCCCTCTAGTCCTCACCCCCCTTCTTTTAAAGGGAAATTAGGACACACAAATAAATACACACAAATAAAAATAGTCCCCATATTTTCCCATATTTTCTGGGTTTTTGTCTTCCCCCCCAATTCCCATATGTTCCCATATTTTCCTGGGAATCGAGGATTAATTGTGTCTGTGTGTGTTTTTTCCCTCCTGATCTTTGCCGCCCCCGAACTCCACGATGGCGGAGAGGAGAGGTGGCGAGCGGCTGGGTGGGCAGCGGGCCTCGGTGGCCCGAGCGAGGGGGGCGGAGCCCCCCTCCGAGGGCGGCGAGGAGGGGGAGGAGGGCGAGGAGGGGGAGGAGGGCGAGGAGGGCGAGGAGGGGGAGGAGGGCGAGGAGGAGGGCGAGGAGGAGGAGGGAGAGGAGGGGCAGGAGGAGGAGGAGGAGGAGGAGGGCGAGGAGGCGCAGGAAGAGGAGGAGGAGGGGCAGGAAGAGGAGGAGGAGGGGCAGGAAGAGGAGGAGGAGGCGCAGGACGGGGCAGGGCGAGGAGGGGCAGGAAGAGAAAGCGGAGGGGCAGGACGAGGAGGGGCAGGACGAGGAGGGGCAGAGGGAGGGAAGGGGGGTGCACGCAGCTGATTGGGCGCGTCTCGAGGCCTCGTAGACGAGGACCTTCTGATAAACCAGGGCATTGGCGCGCCCGAGGAGGGCTGCACCTGTGGGTCGAGGCATTCTGTATTCTGCCGTTCACTATGGCTGGAGCTCGCAATACCCTTAGAAACGGCCTGGTCTGGCCGACTGGCCGCGCCACGTTGCCAGAAGCCGCCGGGTGAGCGCGCCTCGGGCTGGCCCTCGTCGGAGAGGAGGGGGAAGAGGAGGAGAAAGAGGAGGAGAAGGAAGGGGAGGAGAAAGAGGAGGAGGAAGAGGAGGAGCAAGAGGAAGAGGAGAAAGAGGAGAAGAAGGAGGGGGGGAGGAGGAGGGGGAGGAGGAAGAGGAGGGGAGAAGGGTAGGAGGAGGAGGAGGAGCGCTGCCGAAAGGCGAGCACAATGACCAACTTCGGGCGTTGGCACGACTGGGTTTAGAGGGAACTGGTCCAGTGACTTGTGCCGGGGGACGCCCCCCGCCCCGTTCCACGGATCGAGACTGCCGCCGCTCGAAGAAGCGCCGGCTACGGCAGACCTTGGTTGAAGTGATTTGGACCAATGTTTTGCGCTTCGGGGCCGAAGCACTGACTGGCTCCCCTTACCTACAGGGTCCTGGCTGCGCGTTGCCCCTGCGGGGATGGTAATTTGGACGCCCGCAGAGGGTGCGGGGAAAATGGGCACGATGCCCAGCAGCACGTGGAGACCCGGCGATTCTCAGGATTCACCCACCGGGCGCGACGGCCGTTCCAGAGCGCTGTGGAATTCTCCGAGAGCGTTCCAGATGGCTCTGGACCGATGGATGCATCTCGGTCCTGGGGCCGCCCGACCTTGCCCCGCCTCCCCCTTTCAGAGGAGGAGGCACGACAGAGGCGCGTACGCGGGTGCGCGGTATCGAAACTGGAATCGGCATCCGCTCATCGGATCGGAATCGAACGATCGGAACACAGAAAGGGCTCGGACCAAGACGGGAATCGGTAGGGGCGCATCGAAACTGGGCTGGCTCTGCGTCGTGTCCACGGTTCCCTGCCCCTCGCTTCTCCCCCCATCCTTGGCGCCGATGACCATGTCCACGGTTTGTTTCCCCTGTAGAAACGCCTTCTCTATGCGGATGCTCTCGTTGACACCTCAGACAGGCATCCAGGAGGGGAATGGGTCGAAGACGGAGGAGGAACGGGGAGAAGTTGTGTATTATGTTACGTCTGCGCTGTGGATCTCCCCTGGAGACTGCAGCCGTGTGCCGTGCCGCGGTGCCGTGCTGTGGTGCCTTGCCACACCGCGTTGTGTTACACGGGCAGTTGTTAATACATAGGATTTGTTTTTTGAAGTAGAATTGTTCATTCATGATGAATGTATGAATAATCGTATGCATGAACTCATCGTTGTTTTGAATACTGCATCCCTGCATTTAAATACATGATCCGCACGCGGAGCATGAATAAAAACGGCACTGTATGCTGCTGTGATGCATGCCGTGCTGCTGGTGCCCACCTTCGCTGCTCAGGGTCCCTCGGAGAGGTATTGCTCTCGAAAGCGTGCCCGTCTGCCGTGTGAAGCACGCCCATCCACAAGAGGCCTCTGGTCACTCTGTAGGCCCTGGCAGGGATGGGTAGCGTCCAGGGGACAACAAATCTGCAGCTAGACGTGAGAAATGGTAGACGTGAGAGCCGCCGGAAAAGCTGCAGACCGTTCTTTGAGGAAGAAAAACGGCATATACCATATATTTGTTTGAGGTCCGCGCGGATTTCTTGGATCTGGGCTGGAACCCCCTCCCTGGCGCGCGGAGCGCGCCAAGGGGGCACTAGCGCGGATCCAAGAAATCCGCGCGGAGCGCCAAAAGCTGATGTTTATGGCGTGTTTCCTTCTTCGATAGAAGTATGTAACGGTAGACGTGAAAGCCGCCGGAACAGCTGCAGACCATGCTGTTGAACATGGCTCGAGGGCGCCGTGTGCAAGCCCACGCCGATCCTGGCCACGCCCAGTCTGTCTGGCCCGAGGACCCGCTTGGAAAAGGCCGGTGCAGGTGCTTTGTGTATATATAGAGGGCCTTTGTGTATATATACATATATATATATAAAAGAATAGAGGGCTCCTAGATTGGGTCGGAGGACCGCCAATGCATCGCCAATGCATCGCCGATGCATCGGCGATGCATCGGCGATGCCCGGTCGACATCGGCGATGCATCTGCGCCATCGGCGTGGAGATATTCGGGCTCCACATCGAGCCGCACCACCGTTGCATCGGCGATACGGCGCGACCCTCCGGCCCCATCTACTCCGACCCCATCTGGGAGGCCTAGAATTTAGTCGGGCGTGTCCCCCTACAAGGGGATTTTCGCCGAAAAATAAAAAGCCCCCCAAAAAATACTCCCAAATGGTCGAAAAATGTTCCAAAAATAGTCCCCATACTATTTTTTTACTACTTTTGAGTATTTCCCCCTGCAGAGGGACAGGCCAGACTTCACCTTAGAACCTCGTTGGCGGCGCCCTTCGACAGTACCACCGTCGGGGGCATCAGCCCTGACAGTTGGATGCTCGTTCTGGGGACCTTCCTGGAGCCACTCGCTCCACTCGTGCGTCGAAGCTGCGTCGAACGTCAGTCGATTTGGGTCGACCCTGAGTCGAACCTGAGTCGAACCTGAGTCGAACTTGAGTCGAACTTGAGTCGAACTTGAATCGAACTGGGGTCGAACAGATCCGTTACGGGGCAGTCAGGATACGTTGCACCGAGGAAGGCATGCTGATCAGGACGTTGGCGAGTAGGCATGTTGCGAGTAGTGGAACGCGCTCGGTGAGAGGAGGCAGAGGCACCCGCCGTCTCTATCTTACCAGTTCTTCCCAGCTTGGCTTCTGACGGCAGCTCGCCCATCACTTCGTTGCAGAGGGCGTCCGGGCATCAGGCTCGCGAGACACCTCTGCTCCGGCCCCAGCACCTTCCCCGTGCCACTGACAAAGCTCTAGGGCGCGCGCTGTATGGCACCCACTCGCCGTTGTCCTGCATGTGCTGAGGGCCGTTTTTCCGATCGAATCTCATGCCAGCAGGCTGGAAAACCAAGAGTGAGGGAGGAGGCGCTCACCCTCCCAAAGTTGGGCTAGCGCACCCGCGCGCCCTAGTCAATATTGCTGATGCCGTTGTGGCCGCCCCACCATCAACCAGCAACCATTGAAACGCCGCTCGTCCGTGCAACAATCGACTGCGTCGGCATTATTCCACGTCGCTCTCTCCGTCCCTCTGCACCGTTACATGCAACCCTCCGCATGGACTTCCGCACTACCTGAGTGTGGGCATCATGAGGCTGGAATCAGAAATGGCTGGACTCACACGTGGAACATACAGAGGCCACTTGCTGGATACACCTGCGGAGGCCCAGCCTGCACGGCAAAAAGAGGGCTGAGCGCTGGAAATACATCTGGCGGCATGAGTATCCAGCTCTCGCCCACGCCGGCCGCACCATGTATCCAGCCTCCTGGTAGAGCAAGGAGTTGAATGCCAACCCAGTGCTCGGGCCACTCCGAGGCTCTCCAAGCAGTCGAGCGGTCCAAGGACGCGGGGCGAGGAGATGGCCTTCAGGCCATGACTGATGCGCGAGCGAAGCCCGCAATGCCACGGCGCCAACTGGGGCGGAAGGGGAGGGGTGGAGTAGGCCGCAGGGGGTACCGTCGGGGCGTTGACCTAAGGAACCCTAAATAAGGAACGAGGCCCCTCCTTTCCATAAGTTGAACGTCGATCTCCGATCGAAGACATGAGGAAAACCTGAGGCAAGCTGTGAATCACTTAAGGAACGCGGAGCCCCTCCCCAACCAAAAGGGTTCCTTCTTCAGGGCCCCGACTGTATGGTCGGGAACGGTTGCCCAGTGTCTCGTCGCGGCGGCCCCGACACGACATGCCCTGCAAGCGGATGGCGCGCCGCTCCGCTCCGCAGGGCCGGGAGGGCTCGCCGGGCCCGGGACGTCGACGCCCAGAGGCCAGAGCGCGGACAGCGTGCCGCGCCGCAGCGAGGTGGGCCAGAACCTGCGGAGCGGCACGCGAACCAGCAGCTCCCGACTATATCATGGAGAAGGCGGGAGGGTGGGGAGGGTGATGCGGGGAGGGAGGGGAGGGGGCACGAGGAGAGAATGGGAGGAGGCGGGAGGCAGAAACGGAGCGGAGGGACGGGCATCTGTATCCAGCCTGGTCAGAGCAACTCGACACCCAAATTTGTAATCTCTTCTGCCACTGCGTAAAAACAAAGCAAACGTACCAAGGCAAGCCGTCGTGCAGAGTCCAACCACGAATGCACAAAATCCCCCTCGGACGCGGCACAGGTCGTGCGGACGACCATGGACACCCCCTCCGAACTGCCCTGCTCTGCATGCTCCCTGGCGCCGCCCTGCAGTGCACGCCGTAATTTTGCGAAGGCCGCCGGCGCCGCCGCCGCGCCGTCGTCACCCGCTCATGGCCCGCAGGGCGGCCACGAGCTCCCCGCCCTCCGCCTCCGCCCCCAGCGCGGCGACGAACTGGGCCTCGTTGCGGACGGACTCCACCAGCTGCGCCACGCTCCGCTCGAGGCCCGGGGCGGGGTGCCGCTCGAAGAAGGCCTCCACCTCGCCAGCGCGGGCCGCCTCTGGCACGGACCCGGCGGCCAAGTCCACCACGGCCCCAAAGATGCGGACGTTGGCGCCCCGGGTGCGGCGCACGAGGGCGGCGTGCTGCTCCACGAACCTCGAGGGGAAAACAGGCACCGCCGTGCACAAGAGCTTCCTGAGGCCCGCGCGGACTTCTGGGACAGGCGCATTGGAAATCCCGGCTGGGGGTCCAGCGCCGTGCCACGAAATCTGCAAGGGGGACCTCCGACAGTGTATGTTCATGCCCCCGTCTCCTCTTCGAGACCTTGGCGGCGACCAGAGGAGGGTGGCGCGGCGAGGGGGGGGGGGGCCTTCGGAGCAGGCGGAGGGCTTCTCAGAGGCCGCCATGCCCCTCCAGCTCCCTGCGAGCCGCCAGGGGCCTCCAAAGCAGGCCCCTGCCTTTGCAGACGCCCCTTATCCGCCTTCTCGGACGGCCGCCCCCCTCGCGCCGCCACTGTTGGCTTGGACGCCCAAGATGGGTACTCGCCATCGCTCGGACGTCCCTTCCCTGTTTTGTTTTCGGTTTGGCGCGTGGTTTTTTCGCCATACGATCAAGGATGCACCTCGATGGTCCTCGCCGAAGGAAAAATGCACACGTCCGAGCGATGCCAAGGGTAAGGAACAAATGCGCACCGTGCCCAACAGCAAATGCTGCCCGAAACCAGCCACGGCCGCTGCCGGGCAGGCGCCCACGGCGACACCCGCGGAGAGCCCTGCTCAGAAGGAGCAGGCGCTGCTGTCGGCCTTTGCACCCGCTCCTTCTGTGCCCCTTCCGGTCGTCCCGATTCGGGGCGCCGCCGAAGAACCAGCTCCAAGCCCGGCGGGCGCCGCCCGGGCCCGACTGCACGACGCCGACCAGCGGGTACATGACATCCTGGAGGCGGACGGCACCGTTGAGGGCCATGGCCAGCGTCTCGTCCTGCAGCCCTTATGAATATCGTTGCACAGATCCCAGTCCCCAGCGGCGTGTCCTGGGCCCCCCTGGCCGGTTTACTCCCCCTGGATGGGGATATAGGCCGTTCCCTCCGGGTTTCGAGGGGTGTATCCCCAACTGGGGTGGTAATTTGGTGGGGGTCTCGAAGGGGATGGGGATAGGGATAGGGTTAAGTCGGGCGTGTCCCCCTACAGGGGGATTTTCGACGAAAAATTGCAAAATACTCCACAAATGCTCCGAAATGGTTGAGAAAGTACACAACAATAATCCCCAGACTATTTTTTTACCATTTTTGGTTATTCCTCCTGTAGAGGGACGGGCCCGACTTAAGAATAGGGATCGGTGAAACGGTGCCGACCTTCGTGCGCGCCCAGCGCCTGGTACACGCTCAGGCGCACCGCCTGCCGCGTCTTCGCCCGGGCCGCCTCGCGGCGCAGCGCCCGGTACTCGCGCTCGCCCTGAGCGCCCGCGAGCACTATCCTTAAGTCGGGCGTGTCCCCCCACAGGTGGAACTTCGACGAAAAATAAAAAGTACCCCCAAAAATACACCCAAAATGGTCAAACATACTATTTTTGAATATTCCCCCTGTAGAGGGTCAGGCCCGACTTAACACTACCCTTGGCGTCACAGGCGATGACATCTGGGTGGCCCAACAGGGGGTCCAGCTGCAAGGGGGTGGTGCAATAGATTTGGGGCAATTGTCTTGCAAATGTACTGCGCCGGAGAACTGTACTGCACTGCATTGCAACGAACGTATGGCACGCGAGAATAATCCAGCAATACACTTGCGCCCCAGAATGTACTGCACGCCCCATACGTATTGCAACCCCACAAATCTATTTCACCACCCCCTTATCGCTGGACCCCCTTTTGGGTCAACGGGAGCACATCAACATGAGCGACGATCAAAAACTGGTTTTACCCAAGATGGCATAGCGACCTTACGGCGCGGCTTGCGCGGGCCGCCGGCGTGGCACGTCACCTTGGAGACGAGGTTGCTTACGCGCGACCCTGAGCGGGCAACTTGCGCGCCAATGTCGGCGCAGACGATCCTGCTCCTTCACATCGCTCACATGGAGCTTCCAGGGGCCCGCGCGGATTTCTCGGATCGGCGCTGGGCCCCCTTCCCTGGCGCGCGGACCAGGGGCGGCGCCAGAGGCGCCGCCCTGAAGGGGGGCTCCATCGCCGATCCGAGAAATCCGCGCGACCTCCGACAGTTTCTGTTCATGCCCTTGCTTGCAAGAAGCCGAAACTCTCTACGCCGACGCTTTCCCGGGCCCGGCACGAAAATCCACACAGGAAAGCAGATCATGGTGTAAACGGGATCCAGGTGTATACATTTTCCGCTGACTTCCTGGCACGAGGAGGAGCACGTATGCCCCACACCACCCCGACGTCGCCCTCACAAAGTCCTGGGATGGAGAGGCAGCCCGCCACCGGTAACGTATACCTGCTCCAGGTGTATACAGGGATCCAGGTGTATACAGGGATCCAGATTTTGGTGTAAACGGGATCCAGGTGTATACATCTTCCGCCGACTTCCTGGCACAAGGAGGAGCAAGTATGCCCCACACCACCCCGACGTCGCCCTCACAGAGTCCTGGGATGGAGAGGCAGCCCGCCACCATGGTAACGCATGCATGCTCCAGCTCCCGAGCTTGGCCCCCAAAAATCCTGAAGACGCTGCCCTTCAGGTCGTCGGGCAGGTGGCCGTCGCCGCCGGCGAGCGGCGACGCGAGCCACGCGTCGAAGCGGGCCCGCGCCTCGCCGACCACCCCAGCGTCCGAGCCTTAGATGCTCATTCTGGGGACCTTCCTGGAGCCACTCGCTCCTCTTGTGCGTCGAAGCTGCGTCGAACCTGAGTAGAACCTGAGTCGAAGCTGAGTCGAATCTGTGTCGAACCTGAGTCGAACTTGAGTCGAACCTGAGTCGAACAGATCCATTAGAGGTGGGCCCCAGGAAGGTCCCCAAAACGAGCATCGAAAGAGCCCATGAAGCGGGCCGCCAGCGCCACCACCAGCGCGCGCCGCTGCCGCAGCAGGTCCCCCTCGCCGTCGCCCGGCGACCAGCCGAAGCTCTCCAGCGCCGGGCGGATCAGCGCGCCCGCGACGGCGGCCTCGAACAGCTCCACAAGCTCGGGCCCTCCTGTGAGCGGGGACCGACCGTCCCGGCATTCCTATAAGTCCTAGCGCGAAGTGTTCTTGTAGAACCCAAAGATGTTCCAAGAACAAAAACAATGTGCTTAGAACATAAACCCGATGTGTGTGTGTGTTCTTTTTTTTTTTAAAAAAAAAAAAAAAAAAAAAAAAAAAAAAAAAAAAATGCTCTAAGAACAGTTCGTGGAAACCACAAAAGGTTCTTCTAACATTGTTTGGTAGGGCTATAGGCGAGCCAGGACGCTTCGCCGATGCTTGACTCCTCCCCCGCCGCTGAGCCCGACGTACGACAAGGCCCGGTGCAGGGAGTTCAGCACGCGGGCGATGGCCTCCCAAACGTGCGCGCTCGCCTCGCCCCGCAGCCCGGCCAGCAGGCGCAGCACCTCCACGGCCGGCAGCTTCCCCGCCCTCGCCAGCGCCGCGCTGTCGAGCAGCAGGCCGATCCGGTCCGCCACGCCCACCTCGCCGCGCTGGAGGGCGGAGACCAGCGAGTCGCGCAGCGCGGGCGTGGCGTACAGCACCCTGTACGGCGCCACCTGCCCGAAGTTGAGCTTCAGCCAGCCAGAGCTGCCTCGAGGCAGCGCCAGCGACCCCTCGCCGCGGCCCAGCAGCTGCCCAGACGGCGCCCACAGCCCGCTCGCGCCTCCGGGGAGCAGCGGTACCTGCCACACCTTCTCGTCGTCCCCCGGGAGCTCGCTGCCGTCCGCGAGGAACCACCGCTGCCGCACGGACAGCTGGCCACGCAAGGACCCAGACTCGCCGACGGTGAGCAGGGGGAAGCCCTGCTGCAGTGTCCACGACTGCATCATGGCGCGGACGGGCTGGTCCGACACTTCCTCCCAGCACGACCACAGGTCGGCCGAGTCCGTGTTGCCGTAGGCGTGCCTGCGCATGTACAGCACCAGCCCGGCCCTGAAGAGGTCGTGGCCCAGGAACCCGTGCACCATGCGGACCACGGATCCGCCCTTGGCGTACGAGATCAGGTCGAACACCTCGTCCACCTCCTGCGCCCTGTAGATCGGCACCTCGATGGGGTGGGAGTTGCGGAGCGCGTCAAGTCCCAGCGCCTGGCTCTGTTCCTGGACAATGTACTGGTCCCAGATGCTCCACTCTGGAAAGAGCACATCCGCGGCGTGCGTCTGCATCCAGTTTGCGAAGCCCTCGTTCAGCCACAGCTGATCCCACCACTCCATAGTAACAAGGTTACCGAACCACATGTGCGCGAGCTCGTGGGTCACGACGGTTGCAATGCGCATTTTTCGAGACACTCCCACGGAGCTGACGTCGCAAAGCAGGTCCACCTCGCGGTAAATGACGAGGCCCCAGTTCTCCATGGCACCCGCTGCGAAGTCGGGGGCTGCCAGCATGTCCAGCTTGGGCAGGGGGTAAGGCACGCCGAAATACTCGCCATAGAAATCCAGTGCCCGAACCGCCACCTCGAGCGCGAACATCCCCGTCGCCTGCTGCCCAGGAGTGGTGAGCACCCTTACCAGCACTCCACCCTTTGTCGCCCTCTGCACCGCGTCGAATCTGCCCACCGCCATCGCGAGCAAGTACGAGGACATCACCGGCGAGTCCAGGAAGGACACCACCTTCCTGCCGTCCGCCAGCGTCTCCTCCGAGGCCACGGGCATGTTGGACAGCGCGGTCAGGTGGGCCGGGAAGCTGAGCGTGAGCGCGAAGACGGCCTTCCGACTGGGCTCGTCCCAGCAGGGCAGCACACGCCTGGCTTCTACGGCCTCCAGCTGCGTCAGCGCCATCGCCTGGCGGCTCCCAGTCACCCCCGTGTACCAGCTGCGGTACAGCCCGGCCATGTCTTCGCCCAGGACGCCGCCGTACGACAGGGAGAGCACGCCATGACCGAGCGGCAGCGCCGCTGGGAAGGCAAACGTCACCGTCTGCGCGGTCTCGTTCAGCCACATCCTCTGCGCGCGCATGCCGAAGTTTGGGGGGCCACATGCGAACCCTACCCCTACCCCCCGCGATTTCTGAGGGGGAGGGTGGGGTTCACTTCGCTCGGGAGCTCCCGAGCGAAGTGAATCCCCCACCCTCCCCCTCAGAAATCGTAGGGGGTAATTAGGAGTAGGGTTCGCACGTGGCCCCCTAGAAGTCCTGCCCCTCCTCCCGATACCGGACGGAGCCCAGCGCGATGGACAGGCTCCGGGCGTGCAGGGTGAGGAGCTTGCTGCCCGGGTCCACGACGGCGAGCTCCACGGCCAGGCGGCCAGAGAAGGCGGCCGCCGCTCCCTCGGGATCCAGCTCCAGGGCCAGCTCGTACCGCCTGGGGATCGCGTGCGCCGGGAGCAGCTCGCGCTCCCTCGCTCGGGCGGAGGTCGCCTGCTGCAGCCGGAACTGCGCTCACGAGGATCATGATGTTAGGGTTCTGGGCCGGCTTCCTACAAGTTTCAGAGAACGAGCCCCGGCCAAACTCTGCCGTTCCTGCTGGAAGGGCGCACGTGCTCGAGAAGCTGGGCTTGCGTGCCGGCAGGTGGGCTAAGTGGCGCTGGCCCAACCTTTCGGGAGGAGGTTTCCTAATCATATAGTTGGACGCCCGAGATGGGTACAGAAAAAATGGGTACAATGCCCAACAACAAATGATGTCCAAAACCAACAGCAGCCGCTGTTGGGCAGGCGGCCTCCTGTCTCAAATGGACACAGGCCGCGGCGGCGCGGACAGCGAGTCCTGTTCAGAATGAACAGGAACTGCTGTTGGGCATTGTACCCATTCTTTCTGTACCAACTTCGTTCGTGCAGAGTCTGGGGGCGCTGTGCGACGAAGCCGGGCCGAAGATAAAAACCGGGTGTGAGGATAAGTCGAACGTCTCTGAGATCCGGCCCCCTCTGGAGGAGGTGTATCGGGGATGGACAGACCTCCCTTTAGTAAAACGTGGTTTAGTGAAAACGACCTGAGGCCCAAACCTGGCGGGCGCAAGCCTGGAAAATCACGGCCGCGGCGCCCTCTCGAGAACCGAAAACGGACAATTCACTGATCGACGCGTCACTGTTGGGGGCTCTGTCCGCCCCCGAGTGTATCGGGCGCGGCAGCCTCCTCCGTGCGCTCCAGAACGCTCCGAGAGAGCGTCCGGGAAGCCTCTGCAGACGACGTCCGAGAGAGCGTCTATATCCGTACCCAGCTCCTCCGTGCCGATGCAGGTGCTCGACCGTATGCGCCGCACCTCCGCGCCTGGCCGGGGGGGGCCCACCCTGGGCCCTGCCTTCGTGCACGCGCCCCCGCGGCCGAGGCCGGGAGGACCTGCGCGATCGTCCGGGCAGGGCGCGGGAGGGCCTCTCGGCCGGGCACGCCGGCGGGCATCATCCCAGAGCGAGACCCGAGGCACCTTCAGCTGGAGGCCAGACCACAGGAAACCTTCCGCGAGAGGGAGGCCCAACCCCGAGATCCCAGGGCGTCCGTTGATGTTTGGTGTGGGAACGTCACGCTCCCCATCGCAAAACCATCGAAACCCGAGAAACGCAAGGTGTTTCTTAGCATGGGCCACCACTGTATGTTGTCCAACACAGGTTTTGCGGAAGTCCCGACCCCCTTCCCCGGGACCGGCTCGTCCTCCCGAGCGGTGTCTTGGCAGTCCTGGGGTCGGGAGAGGGCCCCCAGAGCCCCCCAGGGGGTGCGGGGGAGGGGAGGTGGAGGAGCCTTCCCAGCTTGGCGGTCTGGTGGGTGGGGCGAGGGCGCAGGGACAGAGGCAGGAAGGGGAGGAGGAGGAGGAGGAGGAGGAGGAGGAGGAGGAGGAGAAGGAGGAGGAGGAGGAGGAGGAGGAGGAGGAGGAGGAGGAGGAGGAGGGGGGGGGGGACGCGGAGGAGAAGGGAAGGCCGCTGGAATACTTCAATGCCTTGCAAGTCTGGTTATGGGTGTCAGGCGCCCTCCGCCGCGCACCTCTGCGGGCCCTCCGCCGCGGCGGCGCCCCCGCCCTCCTGCGGCGGCTCCGAAGGTTTGTCTTTTGTTTGCAAAAACGCGGCGTGGTTCGCAGCCCGCACACTGGGGGGGGAGGGGGAAACCAAACCTACCTCGCTTTTGACCACCCTCGCTTCCAAGAGGTACCAAACGATGCCAAATTGCAGCCTGTATTGGTCAGGCCGCTGGACGAGGAGGCGCGTGGTATGGCTTGGTTTTGCCTGGAAGCGAAAGCGGGGTAGGTAGTTCACGCTCTGAAAAAAGGGCGCGGTTCGCAGCCCGCACACTGGGGGGGGAGGGGGCGGGCGAACCTCGGCAGAGCTCTCCGCCGCGCCCCGACGGTGCCCCACGAGGGTCGCGCGGTGGCGCCCGGCCGACGCCACCCCGGCGCAGATCACAAACCCACACCACTGCGCAGTGAACCATGCAGTCGCCGACTCCTGCAGTGCTGGGGTGATCCCTGTGGGCCCGCACCAAAAGGTCATCGTCGTCGTCGTCGTCATCGTCGTCGTTTTCGTCGTCGTCGTCTCTTTCGTCGTCGTCGTCGTTTTCGTCGTCGTCGTCGTTTTCGTTTTCGTCGTCGTCGTCGTCGTCGTCGTCGTCGTCCTGTTCGTCACGGGGCCACTCTCACGCGTCGCCGACTCCTGCAGCGCGAAGCACCCTGGGCCCCGGCCTCTCCCGCGCGCGCCCGCCCAGGCCGCCAGCAGCGCCGCCGCCGCCGCGGCGGCCCACCGCCGCCTCCGCGCGCGCCGCGGGGCCTCCGCGCCGGCGGGCCGCTGGAGGCCGCGCGGGCCCCGGGGGCCCATCGCGGCGGCGCCCTCGCCGCCGCCGCCCCCCCGGGGTCGCCCCTCGCGGCCTCGGAGCGCTTGCGGCGCCCCCGCCGCTCCCTCCGGCGCGCTTCCTGCCTTTCTCCCCCCCCCCCCCCTCCCTGCAGCTCCTGCTCCTGCTTCCGCTCCTGGTCTGCCTCCTCATCCTCCTCCTCCTCCTCCTCCTCCTCCTCCTCCTCCTTCCTCTTCCTCCCCCTCCTCCTCCTCCTCCTCCTCCTCCTCCTCCTCCTCCTCTCCTCCTCTTCCTCCTCCTCCTCCTCCTCCTCCCTCCTCCTCCTCCTCCTCCTCCTCCTCCTCCCCCTCCTCCTCCCCATCCCAATGATCAAGAGATGGGCGACGCACAGACGCTGCAGCACCCCGGGGACATCCACATGGGTACGCGAGGCCTGCACCGACCTGTCGTGAGGGAGGTGAGCGTCCAGCCAATATGAACCACAGGCTTCGGCAAACGCCCAAATACACCTTTACATGAAAAATCTCTCATCGGAAACATATATATATATATATGTCTTACCGTTCCGTCGGGTGTGTGTCTTTTGGGGGGGTGGGGTCCTCTGATGTTGGCTGTGCCAGCCCACCCTCGGCTTCCCAGGCCGGGGGGGGAACACCGTCGGCGGAACTTTGATGACCCGACCTCCCGGCGAGCAGGGCTGCCCGACGCTCTGCCCCCCTCGGGCAGCACTTGCCCCTCCACAGCCAACCAGCATAGCAAGGATGCGCGATACAGTCGGGGCGTTGACCTGAGGAGCCCTAAATAAGGAACGAGGCCCCTTTTTTTCCCAAAGTTAAACTTCGACTTCCGATCGAAAACATCAGGAAAACCTGAGGCAAGCTGCGAAACACTTCAGGAACACGGAGCCCCTCCCCAACGAAAAGGGTTCCTTCTTCAGGGCCACGACTGCAAGGATGCAGGGGCCCTGGACGCCCATGCCCAAGCTTTCCGAGCGGGGCGCGGCCACCGACAGCGGCGAAGGATGGACCGAGGAGGCAAGGATGTAAGTTGGGCGCCCGAGTTATCCAGGGTAACTCGGGTCCGGGGTAACTCGGGTTCGGATTCCCGAAAAAGGAACCCGAGTTAGCCCTGACCCGAGTTACCCCTGATGATTTGGGGCTCTGGCGCCCGAGTTATCCGGGGTAACTCGGCCCCGGGGTATCTCGGGTTCGGAATCCCGAAAAGCGAACCCGAGTTAGCCCTGACCCGAATTACCTCTGATGATTCGGGGCTCTGATCGACTGTGCCCTCCCTCCTTCGGGAGGCTCCCCCTCGTGGGGCACGGGGGGGGCGGCGGCTCGGCATCGGCAGCAACAGTAGTCAGCAGCGGTCCGGAGGCCTCTGCCTCGCAGGGGCGGCGGGCGGAGACTGAAGGGGCCCCAGGATACACAAATAAATACACACGAATAAAAAGATTCCCCATATTTTCCCATATTTTCTGGGTTTTTGTCTTCCCCGCCAATCCCCATATTTTCCCATATTTTCCTGGGAGTCGACGATTAATTGTGTCTGTGTGTGTTTTTTGCCCTCCTGAGAGACATCGTGCCCCCACCTGCGGGACGGGAAAATGACCACAGCCACTGCTTCTTGTTTGCGTCGCCTTCCAGCCGGCCGAAAAAGAAGCAGTGGTTGTGGTCATTTCCCTGGCGCCAAGCTCGACTAAAATGACCACAACCACTGCCTTGTTTCTGCGGGCTCGAAGGCGGTAACAAAAGAAAAGCAGTGGCTGTGGTCGTTTTCACGCCCCGTACCAGCCCCTGCCAGAATTCGGACTTCGGTTTCCCGGTGAAAATCACCATTGCTCGAGCTGATAGAACAGCTCAGATCACCAGCAAACGTCTCCCCATCTTCCGCGTCGACCTTGTAGTGCAACGGTCTGGACGGGCCTTGACCTTGTTTTTTTCGGCAATGTGCGCAGCACGTTCTGGCAGAGCCCTGCCGGAACATGCTGGCTCCCACCCGTGCCGTACTGTCTGGTGCGTGGGGCACACCATCGTATGTACAAAATCTTTGTATGTTCGTTGTTTGCTTTGACGTGCCCTATCAGGTCCTGGTCTCCCCACAAGACGTTGATGTCGGACATCCGCTTCGACCTTCCTGCCCTCTTCCCCACCCCACCCCGGTGATAACCATCATAGGCCTCACCAATGAGAACCATCATAGGCCTCACACCCTATGCGGCTGCCATCATCGGGGCCGCTTGGGTCGCCATCTCCCACACATGCACCAATGCATTACGGCGTCAGTTGCCAATGGAGGGGGCCGAGGCCCTCCCTACGGCCCCTCGGCCAACGAAGACGGCCGTAGGGAGGGGTGCCAACGTACCTCCACAACTCAGACCTCAGTACTTTACGGCGCCAGTTGCCACCATCCAGCGTTTTCCTCCTCCTCGTGTCCTCCTTTTCTTCCTTTTGCCAGGACCCGGCCTTGCAAAGCAACGCGCGTGGCGTCTGCACCTCTTCCTCCGCCTCCTCCGCCTCCTCCGTTCCACATACTGCTGCTGCTCTTCCTCCTTCTATGCCTCCTCCTCCGCCGCCGCCACCTCGTCCCTGCTCCGCCTCCTCCCCTCGCTTCACATCCTCTCCCTTCCCCATTCCCTCCCTTCCTCCACCTTGGCTTGGCCCAGGTCCGCGGGCCATCCGCGTGTCTCCTGCAGGCAGCAGAGACAGCCTGGGCCAAGCCCAGAGCAGGAGAACCATGGGCCCTCCTCCACATCTACGCTGGCATCCTTCGTGGGAGCCTGCTTGCACTGACATCGCCGGCCTCGAGATGCGCTGATTCACACTCATACGAAGGGGATGGAAAATGATTGCGCTAAGCGGGTGGGTGGTTAATGGTCTGCGCTCTCTGTATGTTAAGCGCCTTCTGTCTTCGGCTGTCTGGGGAAGGGTGAAACGACCTTAATCGAAACAAACCATATGCTAGGTTGATCGTCTCCAGAAAGCGTGTATCACAAAGGCTCCCGTCGAGATGACCCTAACAAAACACACGAATAGCAGCATGTGAAGAGACGGGTCGAGGAGTAGTAGGTCGGCTACTGGGGGGAAGCAATGACATCGATAGTCGCTCGAAATTGTATCGAATCTGAACACACACACACACACACACACACACACACACGCGGCCCCCAAGGGCGGTAAGGACACGTCCTCATCTTCCTCCTCCTCTTCCTCCTCCTCCTCCTCCTCCGCTCTCAATCCTCCCCCTTGTTCACCTTACTCCTCGTCTTCCCTCATCCATCCCCGTCCCCTTCTTCCTCGTCCCCTTCCTCCTCAATTCCCCCTCCTCCTCCTCATCATATTTGCCCTACCCCTCTTCCTCGACTCCTCGCCCTCCTCCTGCTCCTCGTCCTCCTGCTCTTCTCCTTCCTCCGTCTCCTGCACGCCCTCTTATCTCCCGACTCGCGCACCTCTCCCCTGGAGGCCAAGGACAGCGGAGCCAACGGGGGGGGGGCAGGCTCGCAAGGCATCCATGGAGCTCCCCAAGCCTGACGGAAACAGGTCGAAGAGCGAAGAGGGTGGGATCCAGAATCGGGGGTGGAGAACGACCGAGGATCGAGGATCGAGGATCGGGAAGGGCCGAGGAGGAGGAGCAGGACCAGAGGAGATCGTAGCCGAGAGGATCGAGAATCGGAGACGCAGGAGGATCGCCTCTAGAGGTTCGCCAAGATACTACTCCCTCGCCCTCCTCATTATCCCCTCTCCTTTCGCCACCTCCCCCATCGCCCTCTCCGCCCTCTCTATATAGTCTGCTCAGCCTCTCGTCCTCCTCTCCTCTCCCTCTTCCTCCTGCCCGAATGCGGCCTTGCTACATGTGCCATCGCGCGTAGAGGTCATGACGTGCTTGAAGCTCGTTGCTCCGCCCGAACTGCTGTGAAAGGTGCCAGTGCGCAAAGCAGTGGCAGCGCCGAGGTAAGAACCTACTGTTATGAGCAGCGCGTGGGAACACTCACAGGATGCCACACGCGTCGCAGTCAACAACGAAGGAGCACCCCCAGCAATACAATCGGGGCGTTGCCCTAAGGAACCCTAAATGAGGAACGAGGCCCTTTTTTCCCATAAGTTAAACGTCGATTTCCCATGGAGAATCTTAGGAAAACCGGAGACAAACAGTTAAACAATCAAGGAACACCGAGCCCCTCCCCAACGAGAAGGGTTCCTTCTTCAGCGCCCCGACTGTACGAAGCGAGCCGTCAGATGAAGCGAGAGCGTGGAGCCTCCCAGCGCTTGCCTGTCGGCTGGTAGACCGCGCCGCGGGACAACATCGAGGCCTGCGTGGGGCGGCACCAGAGAACGGACAGCAACGACGACGTCTGCCTGGCTTTGCAAGGCAAAGACGTGCTCTTCTTCGGCATCTCGACACTGGGCAGCAGGGGGGGGGGTCTGGCTCTGGACCTCTGCTTCGTGCGACTGCTTGCAACAGTGCGCCCCATGGATGGGGAGACCCCGCCTGCCTGAACCAGCCAGGCGCCCACAACAGCCAAGAGCCACTCCATGGAGCGGGGGGTGGAAGGGCGAGGGCAGTGCGAGGGCACGCGCCGATCGGCAGAACCACGAACCAAAAACCTATCACAAGACCTCCGGACGGCTCGATGTGTCCGACTCCGGCCCCATGCATCCCCCTCGACCCGCCCACGCCCAGGTCGCCCGGCCACGGCGCCGGCGCCCCACATGGGCTGCCAGCGCCATGTGCCTCTCCCGCGGGAGTTGCTGTTGCTGCTGCTGAGGGGGAGGGGGAGAAGGAGGAAAAGGAGGAGGAGGAGGAGGAAGATGATGAGAAAAAGGACGGGAGGATGAGGATGAGGAGGAGGAGGAGCTATGGCGCTATGGCCGAAGGCGCAGAAGGGGATCCCGACTGGGCCTCGGAACGAGAAACGGGCGCGGCCACGCACCCGAGAGGAAGGGCCGCCGCTAGTCCGAGTCCCCTGACTCGGGCTGAAATGGCGGCGCGGCAGCCGAGGGGGGGTGGGGAGCCACGGGCGCTGGCCCGCTCGGCGCCGCTGTACAGGCTCACGGCTCTGGGCCCCGACCCTCCTCCTCCTCGACTCCGCGAACGACCCCGACCACCCCGTCCGCCACCCCCGCCCCCACGACCTGAAGAGACTGCGCGGCGGCCTCGTGGGCAATCGGGGCCAGCATCAGCGGGCCTAGCGCCTCTCCCGTCTTGGGGTGGCGCCCTCGCTGGGCCTGCTGCAGCATTCTCTGAACCCTCTCCCCCCGCGCCCCGCCCACCCCAGCTCCACCGCCGCCCCTCTCTCGACGAGGCAGACAGGCACGGGCGAGGCCGATCGAGAGCCGGTTGGGCCGCGCTGCGCGCGCCACAATTGGCACAGATCAGCACACGGTCGAGCTCCTGGACTAGATGCCCTGGGCCGAACTGCTGGGGGTCGCACGCACGGGGCGCGAGGGAATTGAGTGACGAGGGGGTCGTGGCCTGTCGCCAGCACTGCCGACAGCCGACCGCGCCCTCAGGGAACAGACAGAAGGCGTGGGTGGTCGCCTTGCGCTCTCGGCGCCTTCGAGGAGCAGGCGGCAGCGGTCGATGGGCGACGGGAGACGCTAGTTTCGCCACCCGCTCGGCCGCGAAGGCCAGACATCGCATCCGCTGCTTCGCCTGTTCCAGCTCAAACTTAAAACCACGGAGCACTGAGGACGACCCCGCCAAGTCAAGCGCGGCCATCTTCGCGAAGAGATCAGCCCACATGTTACTGGAAAAATTATCCAGAGGCCCCCCCGAGGACAAGCACGACGCAATGCCTTCTTCCACGGACCTGTGAGCACGAGTCCAGGAAAAACGGGGGAGGCGCTCCAAATCATATTAATACAGCTGGTGCAACTGACGCCAAACACTCGCGTGGGGGGCCGTAGGCCGAGCATGCCTGCCAAACCACTGGGCCCCCTCTTGCGCCAGCGCCAGGTGATCGGTGACGAATTCGGACGGCCTGGTCGCCAATTCGAGGCCTCGGAGCGCAGCGAAACGCTGGGCCCTGGGAACCGTTTGGATGGGGCCTCCGAGGCCTCCGAACACGGCTTTGTGCGGCACGAAACTCGGAGTGATGGCCACGACGGCCCATCCACACCGACGGGCCTCGGGGAAATCACTGTCAAAACACGACCCGTCTCCGTACAGCTTGGAAGGCCATGGTGCCGCACGGGCACCCCATTCTTTTACAAACAAAAGGCTGGGCTCAGGCGGCCGAAACAGCGGCCTCATGGGCAGGGCGTAGAGCAGGTCGACCGACGAGAAGTCCCACTCCAGGCCCACGCCCGTCTGGCCCTGCTGCCAGATGCCCTTCCTCACTTGCAGGACGTCGTCGGGGCAAGGGCTGTGCTCCTCATCCTCCTGCGCCTCGTGCACTGAGCAGTAGAACAGCTCGTGCTCAGGGTCCGCTGGGGCGTGTCCGCAAAACTCACACGCCGCGTCGTCTCTGTATCCTGCCCCCTGCCTCCGAGCTGGGGTCCACATGCCGTGCGACTGCAGCTTGGCCAGCGCCCCTCGCAGGCCGTTGGACATCTTCTGCAGATGCCAGTGCCGTAGAGCCCTGATCCAGATGTGCTGCCTACGTCCGCCGGCGTCACGACGCGGGGCTCCAGGGAGGCGGTCCAGGATGCGATGGCTCTGCCAGCGCTCGAGGCTCAGGTACATGTAGTGCTTAACCTCGCTTGGGCACATCCTGAGAAGGTCGATGCCCGCTCCGAGGTCGTCGACAAGTCTCCTCAGCCAAGCCAAGTCTCCTCAGCGCGACCCACAGTGCCGAAGGCGGGCCGCGGGCACTGGCCCACGTGACTGGGGAGCTGGCGCCGTCGAACTTCTCCTTCAGCGCCATCCGCGCCTTCTGCAGCTGGGCGGTCGATCCTGTTGCCGTCCAGACCCACGACGCATGCTGCATCAGGATGCTGCAGGTCGCGTGGAAGATGGGGTCGAAGTTGCGCTGTTTCTGCACCGCCAAATACAGGGTGAGGGAGCCTGAGCCACTGAAACCACAGAAACTGCCAGCCATATTTCGCAACTGCTTCAGCTCCCAGTCATTGATGCCGTTGACCGCGGCTCCGTGACCCACTGAGGGCATCGCTCCTGTAGTCCAGAGCCGCGCGGCGCGCCCACGGCCAGCTCCCTTCTGCAGCGCCGACAAGCGAGGCCTTCTGGCATGCATCATCTTGAGCCTGCCCTTCCGAACTCCTCGCACCGCGCCATTGGCCGACATGTCGTGACCCAGTGGCGCTTGCCCTCGATCCTCAGCACCCTGGCGTACGCCTTGAAGTAGTACTTCGTCGGGCGTGTGACCGCAAGGTGCCCTGACTTGTTCAGCTGCAACACCAGTCCTAGTGGCCTGACCTCCTCGCAGAAAGCTTTAGCCGTGGCCATGGCTCGTGACCCCCGCGCATCAGCTCCCGCCCAGGAAAGCGCAACATCGTCAACCAGGCCCCGAGGCCGAACCTCACGAGCGACGGTCTTGGTCCACGTGATGCTGCGCGTGGGCAGCACCATCAGCAGCGTGGTCGCATGAGTGCAACCAGCCAGGATGCCCTGGCAGATGACCCTATCCTCTGAGAACGAGTTATACGCGTAGATGGTGCGCGCCTGCTCGTACATCGTCACCAGCATGTAAGCCAGTCTCATGGGATATCCGTTGGCCCTGCACTCATCGAGGATCGCCTGGTGCCGAACCAGCTCGTAGAACTTAAGCATGTCCAGGAGCACTATCACCACATGTTGGTCCGACAGCTGGGCGGTCTCCTTCTCAAGCGCCAGGTCGAACGCTGCGTCCGTCGAGGAGCGGCCTCCGATGTGCCCCCAAAGCTCCTCGGACGCGTTGGCGACCTCCCACTGCGCCGGGACTGGGCGCCGTGCCCGCCCCCAAACCCTCACCAGGGTGTTGAGGAGGGCGATCAGGCGCTCTCCTCCCCCAGGCTTGGGAAGGCGAACGAGCTTTGTGATGAAGCGCGACTGTGGCCAAACCAACAGCTGCTCGCAACGGGAGAACACCTGGGCCATCGCCTCGAGGGCAGTGTCAGACAGGAAATCGAGGGCCCGCGGCGCGATCTTGATCTGCCCAGCACCTGAGCGCAAGCTGAAAGCGCGGATCGCTCGACGGACGTCGGCGCCGCTCAGCGGCGGCAGCTGGTCCCAGTTAGCGGCATCGCTCGGCAGCTGGATCGGGCCATCCTTGTGCGTCCGCCAAAACTCGCTCCAGTAGGACAGCTTGCGGTCGGCCAGCTGGTAGGCGTGCTGAACCCCTGCGCCAAAGTGGATCACCTCCTGGAGCGCCTGCGGCTTCGAAAACCTGTGGGCGCGGCTGGCCCCTCCAGCGAAGGATGCCACAGCCCACGCCTGCCACCTGGACGTAACCTGCCTCTCGTGGGACCGCTGCATGGCCTCCGACTTGGCCAGGATGCGATCGATCTGCTGGTCGAACGTGTCCATCTCCATCTTGAACGCCTCGAGCCCCTGACAGAAGAAGACGATCGCATCGCTGTCCAGGAGAAGAGGGGGAGGAAGAGGATGGAGGAGGACAGGATGAGGAGGAAAAGGAGGAGGAGGAGAAGGAGGAGGAGGATAATGAAGGAGGAGAGGAAGAGGAGGAGGAGGAGGAAGAGGAGGAGGAGGAGGGTGGGGAGAGGTGGGAGGAGGAGGAGGAGGAGGGGAGGAGGAGGAGGAGGAGGAGGAGGAGGAGGAGGACGGGGAGGAGGAGGAGGAGGACGAGGCGGAGGAGGAGGAGAAGGAGGAGGACGAGGAGGCTCAGGAGGAGGAGGAGGATGGAGGAGGAGAGGAGGGTAAAGATGGAGAGAGGAGAGGCGAGGGAGGAAGGGGAGGAGGAGGAGGAGGAGGAGGAGGAGGGAGGAGGAGGAGGAGGAGGAGGAGGAGGAGGAGGAGGAGGAGGAGGAGGAGGAGGAGGCGGAGGAGGAGGAGGAGAAGGAGGAGGATGGACGACGAGGAGGCGGAGGAATGAGGAGGAGGAGGACGACGAGGAGGGAGGAGGAGAGGACGAGGGGGAAGGCGGAGGAGGAGGACGAGGAGGAGGAGGGGGAGGACGAGGAAGCGGAGGAGGAAGGAGGAGGAGGAGGACGACGACGAGGAGGGAGGAGGAGAGGAGGAGGACAGGAGGAGGAGGAGAATGAGGAGGAGGAGGAGAAGGAGGAGGAGGAGGAGGAGGAGGAAGAGGAGGAGGAGAAGGAGGAGGGACGGAGGATGAGGAAAAGGAGGAGGACGAGGAGGAATAGGAGGAGGATGTGGAGGAGGAGAAGGAGGAAGAGGAAGAGGAGAAGGAGGAGGAGGAAGATGAGGAGGAGGAGGATGAGGACGGAAAGGGGGAAGGACGAGGAGGAAAGGACGATCACGACAAGGGGCCATGCCCCCGAAGGCGCGGTCCGTCGTTGTTGCTGCTGCGGGGGGAGGTGGCCGTGGCCTCGGCGGCGCGCCGCGTGGGACCTCGCGCCGCGCCAAGTGCGCGGGCTGCGCCGCGAAGGCCGACGGGGCGCCCGAGAGGCCGCTCGTGCGGCGCGGGGCGCGCGGCCGCCGCAGGGCCGACCGCCGAGACTCCGAGGCATCGGCCCCCGCCCAACGTCGCGCCCTCGCGCCCCGCGATGCGCGACTGGCCTCGCGCCCTCGCGCGACCCTCGCGCGGATCCCCCTCTCGGGCGAAGGACCGCCGCTCTGGCCCAGACCGCGGCGCGCGAAGGCGCAGCTGTCTTCGGGCCCCCGCGGGCGATCCAACTTTCCCGCGCCAGGCAAGCCGCGCCACGAAGCGCGCTCGCCCCGAACCGCGCGCAGGGCGGGAGAGGGCGCGTACAACCCTACCCGTGCTCGCGACCGCCACGGAAGCCCGCTGACGCTCCTCCCGCGGCATGAGTGACGCACACCGCCTGACTGACCACCTATCGGACCCGAAGATCCAGATTTCGGGATTGGGGGGGGTGCGGGTTCCACATGTGTCCTTCAATGCTTCCCGACGCCCTCCTCGTGTGAAAAGTTAGTTTGGGCCTTCGGGTTGGCTCCAGGTGGTTTGGCGGGTGGTGACTGGCAAGGGCAGGCCCTGCAACGTTCCAGGCGTACCAGCGCATCCTCTGCCCCTAATGCGAGCAGGGGTCCCCTGCCAGAGATTCAACTGAAACCGACTGGCGGTGCAGCAATCGAACCGTGGCTGAAGTACGCAACTCCGACCCAAGCTCGCTAGCCATGGCTCGCTTGAACAAATTGGCACCCAAGCCCAACTGAAGGCACAGTGCCGCAGCCTCGTGGGTCTTGCGTTCGTCGGAAGCGAACCTTGGGCGATCGCGAAAAACAGCCCTACCCTGACCTAGGAAAGTGGCATGGAGCGGGGGGGGGCGACACTTCGCAGCCGAAAGCGGCTGCACAAGTGTAGAAGCGACGGCCGATTGAACATTACAAGACGCTGCCTCCTCCAGGCACCAATTGCTGCCGAGTGCACGTGCCTTCGAAACGGCGGAATAGCCGACTCTGCGTTGATCGCTGTCGAAGTAGACCAGCTCGTTCGGAGGTGCGCTTACGGGGGCACAGATTCAAGCGTTGGGGGGTCGACGCATTCGGGGGCGAATGCAAACAATTGTGCCGGTAATGTCAACAAAGGACAGTCAGGAAATCGTCATTGCTCGATGCAAAAAGCAAAACGGCCCCGAAGGCTGGGTGCAGGCGCCTCCTCTGGAATACCCGGCTGGAATCACCCCATCTAGGTCCGGGTATGTGTTGGGGGGAACCGTGTCGACGCCGCGTCGACGGTACCCCCGGGAGGATACACGTACCTAGGCGAAGTGGCGTTTGGCCGAAATCGCTCTCGGGCGAATGTTTTGCCCCGTAGAGCCCTCCCCAGCGCGGCTGCTGCGCCCCCCCCCTCCCCCGGGAGCGCGAGATTTCTTGCGGACAAGCTCAGACGTAGTGGTCGCCAGGATAGGGAGGGGATCATCTTGTCTTTCTCGAGCGGGGCGGGCGCCGCCAATCAGATGCGGCCTTCAGACGCGTTTGCACGCCCGTGCACCCAAACGCCCCTAACAAAAATCAGCGCGTGTTGCTGCAGCCAAAGAACCAGCCATTGAACGCTTCGATGCACCTTGACGCCTGGATGCTGAACCAGCGCGCGCGCGGCAAGCTGATCGGGAACGGTGGCAAGCGCCCAATCCCGCGGGCGGCCCTTTTTCACCGTGGCTGACCCTGGGTAAAAAGGTGCGTCTAGGACCAAGGAGGGCAGACAACCGCTAGAAGCGCCACATGATGCGCCCACCGCGGTTCTGGCGGAGCCAACTACTGCAGCAACAGCCACATCCGCAACACACGTCCGCATCGATGAGGCCAGCTGCTGCCGCGCGCTGCGCGGGCGCGACAGCGCTTGGGAGGCAGCAGGCGCGGCGCCTCGCGTGGTGGCTGCGGGGTGCCCAGGAGGAGGGCGCCGCAGCCACGCACGCGGCAGGAGGGCGAGCCCCAGCAGGCACGCGGCAGGGGCTCCCCCGCACCCCCTCCGCACGGCACCCCGGAGAGGCCGGATGAGGCGCCCCGCTCCGGCGCGGGCCCCGGCGACATCCCAGGCAGTCCGCGCGCCCAACTCGCCATCGCTCGGACGTCCATTTTCCGTTTTGTTTTGTTTCGGTTGCGTGCGTGGTTTTTTTCTCGAAGGGTGATGCAGGATGCTCCTGCGATGCAGTCGGGACCTTGACTTCAGGAACCCAAAATAAGGAACGAGGCTCCTCCTTTCCCATAAGTTAAACTTCGATTTCCGATCGAAAACATTAGGAAAACCTGAGGCAAGCTGTGAAACACTTAAGGAACACGGAGCCCCTCCCCAACGAAAAGGGTTCCTTCTTCAGGGCCCCGACTGTGCCAAGCCAACAGCTCTGCAGGAGGGAGCGTGGCTCCGCTGGCTCGGGCACGCTCGCTGGCGTGGCACGTGCCCGCCCCTGTCCTCTCACCTGCGTCTCGGCCGCCTCCTCCAGCAGTGCTGGGCCGAACGGGCGTGCAGTCGGGGCGTTGACCTAAGGAACCCCAAATAAGGAACGAGGCCCCTTTTTTCCAAAAGTTAAACTTCGATTCCCTATCGAAAACCTAAGGAAAACGTGAGGCAAGCTGTGCAACAATCAGGGAACACGGAACCCCTCCCCAACGAAAAGGGTTCCTTCTTCAGCGCCCCGACTGTACAAGTGAGTCCCGGCCTGCGTGAAGTCCACATCCCCTTTCGGGCTTCGCCAGGCCCCCCCCCCCTCCATGCAAGTAAATAAACTCTTACCAGAGTCTAGAAAGAATAGGGGCCTCTGGGGTGCTCGGATGATCTTCGGTTGTCAGGAGGCCAGGCATCGAGCATGACTGCGCTTCCCACCCGCGACGGCACCGCGGCGGCGAGCACCCGGACCCCCCGCGGCGTGGAGAAACTGATAGAACACGCCTCCTGCCACGCGACAGGGGTGAGAATGCGAGTGGTATGAGCGACCTGCCAGCGTCCAGCTTGATGCCAAGCAGCTCGCGGGTCTCGCAGGGTTCGAACCGGCGCTGCAGATCAGAGACTATCGCGGCGAAAATCCCAACCACATCCAGGCGCGAGCACCGCAGGGTAGGTGAGACGAAGGAAGGGGAGCTCCATATGGGGCCCAAAGCGTGTGAGAAGTGTGTCAAAATGAAGCGGTGCCGCCATGTGGACGCTGGCGCTGGCGACGTTGGTGGAGATCCCGATGAGTCCACTAAACGTGCGAAGAACGCGCCACAATGGGACGATGCCCCCATGCAGGCGCTGCCACTAGGGTGTGGAGCTCCCCATGGGGCCACGAACCGTGTGAGTTGTACGTGTGCGTGTGTGTGTGTGTGTGTGCGTGTGTGTGTGTGAGTGTGTGTGTATGAGTGTGTGTGTGTGTGTCTGTGTGTGTCTGTGTGTGTGTCTGTGTGTCCGTGTGTGTGAGTGGGTGTGTGGGTGTGGGTGGGTGGGTGGGTGGGTGTGGGTGTGGATGCGGGTGTGGGTGTGGGTGTGGGTGTGTGTGTGTGTGTGCGTGCGTGCGTGCGTGCGTGCGTGCGTGTGTTTGTGTGTGGCTGTGGGTGTGTGTGTGTGTGTGCGTGTGTGTGTGTGCGTGTGTGTGTGTTACTGTTTGTGTGTGTGTGTGTGGTGTGTGTGTGTGCGTGTGTGTGTGTGTGTGTGCGTGTGTGTGTGTGTGCCTGTGTGTGTGTGTCTGTGTCTGTGAGTGTCTGTGTGTGTGTCTGTGTGTGTCTGTGTGTGTGTGTCTGTGTGTGTCTGTGTATGTGTGTGTCTGTGTGTATGTCTGTGTATGTATCGAAATTGGTGCGACGACGCCATGCGGGCCCTGTGCCGCTGGGGCGATTAATCGAGCCCTCCACGGGGCCACGAAACGTGAGAGGGGTTTGCCTACGGGTGCGACGGCGCCATGGGAACGCAGCAACTGGGGCCACGAAACGTGTCAGGGGTGTGCCAGAGCTCCCTGTGACGCCACGGAACGTTCGAGGGGTCTGCCGACATTGGGGGCGGCGACGCCATGCGAATGCAGCCTCTGGGGCCTTCGGTGGACCTCCCTGGGGCCACGAAACGTGTAATTAGTGCGCCGAAGTGGGCGTGGCGACCTCATGTGACCCCAGCAACTGGTGCCTTCGGCATAGCCCCCTGTAGAGCCTCGAAACGCGTGGGTTGCGACGGCCTGGGTGCGACTGCGCCATGCGAACGCAGCCAATGAAGCCTTCGGTGGAGCTCCCGGTGGTGCCACGAAACGCGTGAGGGGTGCGCCGAGATGGGTGCGGCGACGCCATGCGAACGCAGACCCTGGGGCCTTGCGCAGAACTCCCTGTGGAGCCATCAAACATGTGAGGGGTGGGCCGAAATCCTGGTGGGGACACGATACGTGTGAGGGGGGTGCAACGACATGGGTGCGGCGACGCCATGCGAACGCAGCCCCTGGGACCTTCGGTGGAGCTCCATGTGAGGACACGAAACGTGCGAGGGGTGCGCAGAAATTTGCGCGGCGATACCATCCGAAAGCAGCCACTGGGACCTTCGGTGGAGCGGGGACAAGAAACGTGCGAGGGGACGAATGTGAGCACTGACGCTGGGGCCTTTGGTGGAGCTCCATGTGGGGTTACGAACTGTATGAGCGGTGTGCCGACATGATTGCCATGTGGAGAGCTGAGGCAGGGGTGAGAGAAGGGGGGAGGAAGACGGAAGAGTGACTCGGGGCTGCTGTCTCTTCAAAACGACGACCCAACACAACAGGATGATTGAAAAACGGGTTGCCGCCTACAGCCATCGGAAATGATGTGCTGATCGGGAATGGCCCGCAAGCCCCCCAAGCAAAGGGCACGCGGCGACGTCGTCGAGCTGAGCTGCCCCGAGTAGGACCACAGTGGCGAGGCAGGGAGGCTGGCGAAAGCCAACTGCCAACGAAACCGCCGAGACGCACCGGCACCCGCCTCCGCCCCCTCGCAGCGATCGGTGCCGCAAAGACGGGAGGGCGATCCCGCAACTGCGCTGGCGCCGCGATGTCTGCTCGGAGATACACCCCGCGGGCCCCCAGGGGGAGAGGCAGCGGTGCTGCAAGGTGGTCGACACCACCTCAACAATGATGGTACGAAGATCACAGAGGAGGGCGTGGACGAGGGGTATCGCCAAGCGTCGCCCCCGTGCGGTGCCGCAGTGCCGCAGGCGAACACCAAAAACGAAGGACAAAACGCCGTACAACTCCAGCGGGTTTTCTCTCGTCGTGCGCGACGTCGCCTCCCCGCAACAGTTCCCCTTCTCCATGCCCCCGCAGAGCTCGTGCTCACGAGCATACAGCTGCGCACTGCCACGCCGAATCCCAATCCGCCATCGCGCCCCCTGAAGTACCCTGAGACGTGGCAGAATGCCAAGTGTTGTCTGGTATGGATGCCGAACCCTCCTCCTCCTCCTCCTCCTTCTCCCCCTGCCTCTTCCTCCCTCCTCCTCCTCCTCCTCCTCCTCCTCCTCCTCCTCCTCCTCCTCCTCCTCCTCTCCTCCTCCCTCCTCCTCCTCCTCCTCCTCTCCTCCTCCTCCTCCTCTCCCCTCCTCCCCCTCCTCCTCCTCCTCCTCCTCCTGAGGCCCCCCCCCTCACTCCACGCAAAGGGTGCTTGTGCACCGCCCCCTCCCCGCCGAACCTCCCTGGGCGCCCCGACGCCTCCTTGGCGCCCTCCCATGGCGTGCAGGACACCCCAGGTGCCTGCAAGACGGCCCACGCCGGCCCAAGACGGCCCAAAATGGCCTCAAGGCGCCCAAGATTGAAGGGGACCTGGGACACACAAATAAGTACACACAAATAAAAAGATTCCCCATATTTTCCTATATTTTCTGGGCCGAAAACTGCGGGGCCGCCGCGCGCGAGCGCGGCGGTGGGCCCACAAGAGCCCCCGCGCACGAGGCCGCCGTGCGCGCGGCGGCTCTTGGCGACCCCGAGTGATCATCTCCACGCCGTAGATGACTACCTACCCCAACCCAACCCCCGAAGACCCAAATTTCGGGCTGGGGGGGGT
The DNA here is from genome assembly GCA_963575745.1 of Prorocentrum cordatum. Taxonomy (NCBI): domain Eukaryota; class Dinophyceae; order Prorocentrales; family Prorocentraceae; genus Prorocentrum; species Prorocentrum cordatum. Next base: position 198,257 of record CAUYUJ010015750.1, read on the forward strand.
ATGGGTTCCATACGTGTTTTTTCGATGTTCCCCGACCCCCCCCCCCCCACTGGAAATCGAGGGTAAATCTGAGCCTTCGGGTTGGTTTGGGGTGGGTTGGTGGGTGGTGAAAGATGGCCTTAAGGTGGCCCAAGAGGGTAAAGCCCGAAGAGATCAGAAGCATCGATGGCCCGAACAGTAACAGGCGTTTGACTGGTGCCCGCTGCCTTTCCTTTCCAGGCTCCCGTCGGCGCAAGACGGCCGAAGGGGCTTCGAAGGCTTGCCCAAGACGGCCAGGATGCCTCCAAGACGGCCCAAGAGGCTCTCAAGACGGCTCATACTTAGTGGGCCCCGGAAACGGCAGGGCTGTTTTTTCACCGTTTCCGAAAAATGTCCCTTGAAAATGGGAACGGCAAAAAAACGGCGACCGGAAACGGCAACAAAAACGGCTCCAGGATTGGAACCAGAGCGGGAACCCGTAAAAGAACGGCGACGGAACAGGTTCAAAAACAGCGTCGGAACCGGCAACAAAAACGGCAAAACGGAACCGGCAACAAAAACGGCCCTGTCGTTCCCAGGGCCCACGAAGGGCCAGGATGCCTCCAAGACGGCCCAAGAGGCTGTCAAGACGGCTCATAGTGAAGGGGCCCTGGGACACACAAATAAACACACACACAAACAACAGGATTCACAATATTTCCAATGTTTTTTTGATTTCTGTATTCCCCCCCACTTCCCCTATTTTCCCACATCTTCCTGCGGGGTCGAGGATTCATTGTGTCTGTGTGTGTGTGTTTTTCCCCCTCCCGCTCATAGGCCTGGAAGACGGTCCGAGGTCGGCCCCAAGGAGACCCCAAGGCGGCCCCGCCTGCCCCCCCAGGTCTGTCATATCCCAACACGGATCGATAACAATCAGAGCCACTAATGCGTACATATGCCGAGGTCGGACACGTGCTGGATATCGATATCTCTTCCTATATATATATATATATATGGAAGACGGCCCGTTAAATATATATATATATATATATATATATATATACATATTATATATATATATCCTATATATATATGGAAGACGGCCCGAGGTCGGCCCCAGGAGACCCCACGGCGGCCCCACCTGCCCCCCCGGGCCCAACAAGAAAAAAAGGCCCAGAGCCCGTCGCAGGAGCCCTCCGAGGCGGCCGCTCGGCAGGCGCCTCTGGCCGCCCCAGGGAGCGCCCCGGGACTGCCCGGGGAGCCCCCAGTCGAGCCCCCATACGAGGCCGATGTGGCATCACAGCGGCAATTCGGCCCCTGACTTTCGTCCTGGGCCCAAAATTAGTGAAGTGATGAATTTCGGGGTCCTTACGAAGGGGAAAAACAGCACTTCACTGATCTGGGGCCCCTGGGGCCTCAGTGGGCCCTGGGGCCCAAAATTCGTGCAGTGATGGTTTTCGGGCCTCGGACCCCAGGGAGCTCCCCAGGGAGCTGAGCTGAGGAAGAAGCAAAGAACGCGCAAGAAGCGACGAAAAGGGCTCCCAGTCTCGCGCTCTCGCGCGCCGCGACGCGCGCCGCGCGGAACCACTCTCGCGCCCTCGCGCGACGCGCCCCCAGAGGGAGACAGGGAGGACGAGGAGGAGGGGGAGAAGGAGCGAGGACCGCGAAGCGCGAAGAGAGCGAATAACTTCGCGCCCTCGTGGGAGCCCTTGAGGAAGAGAGGAAGACGACCGACGGCGAGGACGAAAGCTGACGCCCCCGACACGCAGCGGAGGAGCGCGCCGCACGGACCGGGCTGCGGCTGCCTCGGGGTCCGAGGTGTGTCGCACGCGTCGGCTCCCTGTGCGCTCCTCGAACAGTGCTGGGCTAACAGGGGGAGCTTCGACGAAAAATCAGAAATACCCCTACAGGGGTACTTCGACGAAACATCAAGGGTATTTCGACACGCTCGACCTCGTAGGGGTATTTCGGCGAAATACCCCTACGAGGTCGAGCGTGTCCCCCTGCAGGGGGATTTTCGACGAAAAATCAGAAATACCCCCCCAACAAAAAAAAACTCCAAGATGGTCAAAACATACCCAAAAATAGTCCCCAGGCTACTGTTGGACTATGTTTGAATTTCCCTTCTGCAGAGGGACCAGCCCGACTTAAGGCTAACACCGTGACGTGACTTGCTGCAGGCACGCTGTAACAGGGGATGCGTCGACCCCTATCCCAGGCTCCGTGAGGTTTTCGAGAGGATCAACAATTTGGGGCCCAACCCTGGGATATACGAGGGGGGGGCGTCCATCCTCGACAGGGGTGCGTCCGAATAGCCCCCTCGGGATGTATCCCAAGATTCCTCCCCTTTTCTGAGCGACCAAACTTTTCTGGCGGAAGTCGGGGATTGGGGGAGAGAAATCGCCTGCGAAGCTGGAGAAGGACCCCTGCAACCACTGCCTGGGACACGAGCGATGCCGTGCCCCACCCTGCCAGCGACCATACGGTTCACCATCTCGTGGCACGGGGGCATCCCATCCGGAACCGTTCTCTGAGGGTCCCGGGGGCCCGTGGAGGGCCCCGCGAGCCCGGAACATGGCGAAACACCTCAGGACCCGTTTCCCTCAGGGCCCACTTCCCCCATGGCCCACTTCCCCCATGGCGCTTCTATACCTGTGCCAGATTCAACCAGGGCGGTGCGAGAAATCGCGAGCACACTCTGCGGATTCCTTTTTCAACTGCGAGGGGAAGAGGGCGAGGAGGAGGGGCCGGAAGCGGAGGAGGACGAGCGGAAGAAGGAGGGCCCGCGAGGGCGGCCCATGGCAGCCCAGGGCACGCAGGGCACCGAGGCCTGCTCCTCCCCCGTCTCCCTCCGAGGAGAAGTCATAAGCGAAGAGCGGCATCGAAGAAACTTGCTCGCCGTCGGGGGACGCCTGTCCCAGGGCGGCCAGACAGTTTGGACACCCTGCGGTGTCACGTCAGGGCGTCAGCTTCCCAGCCGCCCCCTTGGGAGAGGCGCCCCCCCGGTGGCGGAAGAGCTCGCCCTGTACCGTTCTCCGCCCGCTGCGACAAGGAGGCGTAAGAGCAGGAGGTGTGGAGGGGTCCGCGGACTTCTCCGGCCGTGCCCCGGGGGAGGATCATCGGTCCACGATCCCCGGAGGGCCGAGGCCAGGGAGCCCCCCCCTGTAAGCGCCCCGGGTTCCAAGAAACATCCCTGCAGACTCTACCCCAGCACACACACACACACACACACACACACACACACACACACACACACACACGCTCGCAGGACAGGCCGAAAGCCCTTCGGTAGAAGGCCCCCGACAGGGTCAAAAGGGTTCAGTGGGCTGTAGAATCATCGGTCCTCGAACAACGGTCACAGCCCAAAATGACACCTCCGCCCTCGACCACGTCACACGCGGGCAGCCCTGGCAGGCGGGGAGCCAGGACTGGGGATGGGGGTGGGAGTTCGGCAGTCTTCAAGGGATGGCGCTTGAGCATGGGCCTGTCCCTAAGATTTCACCCCAATCGTGGCTTCAATTTGGCAAGTCTGCCGAATTGGTGCCGCGACTGGGGGTGGGATGGGGGTGGGGATGGGTGCGTCATTCTGGGTTGAGGCACAAAAAGGCGGAAAAGAATGGGCTCATCCTCAAAAGTGGTAGCGTTGAACCTCTTGGTGAAACTGTCGCCGTACTTGGGGTGATTCCTCATCTCCTCCAGGAGGGGATACGGCTAGATCCGGGCGGCCCTGCTTTGGTCTGCTCTCGTGGCAATGTCTTCCTCATCAACATATCACCCTCTGTTTCTCTTCATCCTCTTCTCCCTCCTCCTGCTCGTCCAGTCCTCCTCCTCCTCCTCCTCCTCCTCCTCCTCCTCGTCCTCGTCATCGTCCTCCTCCTCTTTTTCGTTAAGTCCTCCTCCCACCCCATCCTCCTCCTCCTCCTCCTCCTCCTCCTTCTCCTCCTCCTCCTCCTCCTCCTCCTCCTCCTCCTTCTCCTCACCTCCCCCTTATTTCCCAAATCCCCCTCCTTCCTCCCACTAACCTCCTCATCAACCGCTTTCTCCTATCTCTTCCCCTCACTCTCCATCCTCATCGACATGTCTTCTCACCGGCTTGGTTTTGCAAAGACTGCGTCTGCCATATAGCAACTTAGAAACGGTGACTCACAGGGAAGGCGAGCGCTAGCTACTACGGCATTCCTGAAGGGTCGAACTGAGAGACTGAGCGGACGATCTACGCGAAGCAAGTCCCAGACCACACAGAGGAGCTTGGACTTGATCAAGGACAAACAATGCAGATCCTACTGGCATGCCATGGGCTCGCCAACACACCGAAGGGAGGACACACATCGGTGAACCAGATATCTAAAGCGTTAGGTTTTAACGGACTGGACACGGAGCAATGCTGTTGGATCGTGTGTCGTGGATGCGGATCCCAAGCAGGGGAAGGCGTGCAACGACATGGACGAACCTTCATTTCGAGGACCGATGGAGCCATCAGTAGGGAGAAACATTACCGAAATCATTGCAAGACACGTGGATGACTTCCTCACCGCTAGACCCTAGGACGAGTCTGAGTGGCACGAGAACATGACGAGTAGTTATAACTGAAGTGTTCGTGTGGCCGAATGAGAGCGAAACTCTTTCATGAACTGTGGCGTCAAGTTGGATCAGCGGATGGACTCCAATTTCATGTTGTCCCAAGTTGATGTTGCCGAGATAAAGCTGATCTCATCGAAATGACAAACGAGAAAGAACGACAGCGGGATGCTTCGGGCACTGAAGCGAGAGTTCACAGCGTCGAAGAATTTCAATTGCAGCGAGTGGCGTGCGACGCAGACCAGACCACTGTCCTGAAACAGTTGATTTGTTGCAAATCTGTGTTGGCCCATCAGACTATATTGATGGACAGTTTCTCATCGAAGGAGAGTTTAGGTGCTACTGGTTTTCCCAATGAGGATCTCGCCAACCAACCACACTTGTCAAACACACTGGGTATGGCTGCCGGGATTGCCACAGTTTGAATATTGGACTGCAAAGTTCGTGACTTTCCCCTCAGCGTCTCACGATGGAGGAGTCTCACAGAAGGGACGGGGAGCCTTTGGACGCCGTTCCGAAATGGCCGTTTCGCCTCCTCCCAAAATATTCAAATCGTCAAAACTGCTCATCTCTTCTGAATGCCGGCTAAGTGTTTGGTCTGGACGGCCCAATGATCCCTCGCAGAAGGTACGCTCTGAAGTGCACATGGCCGTGCTCTCACCCCCGTCCTGGCTGCATCTGTTCTTGCTCAGGGCTTCCTGGCCGTGCTTTTCCCACTCCTCGACCCGCCTCTTCACTTTTGCTGTTATTCAGACGCTTTGATGGGGGGATGGGGGGTAGCGCTACGGTCAAATGGGCTTCCAACAGCGCGCCCAGAATTGCACGGAGATCTTCGCTGGCCGAGGTTCACGCTTCCCTCCAGGCCGCAGGCGAGGCAGCGCGGTGCCGCCGGCGGTGGTCTGAGACACGAGGTCGTAGACGCGGTTTAATGCCTGGGCCTGGCGGGACGAGCATCATCATCATCATCATCATCATCATCATCATCATCATCATCATCATCATCATCATCATCATCATCATCATCATCATCATCATCCCCATCCCCATCACCATCACCATCATCATCATCACCATCATCATCATCATCATCATCATCATCGTCATCATCATCATCGTCATCATCACCATCATCACCAACATCATCATCATCATCATCATCATCATCATCAGCATCATCATCATCATCATCATCATCATCATCATCATCATCATCATCATCATCATCATCATCATTATCATCACCATCACCATCACCATCAAGGTCCAGCTGGTCCCAGGCACGCTGGTGACAGATGCGAAAGCGTCCTGCGACTGTGTGTATCGTTCTGCTCCCTCTAGCTTGCACAGAAGTCGAGCTGTTTGCGCTCAGACAAAACAAAAGATCTGCAGGCCAGACCCTAGTCCGGTGGGTCCAAAATGATGCTCGGTTGGCCGACGGGTTAACGAAGGTTGTGGCCAGTAAGGTTCTGGAGCTCCTTCTGCGCAAACTTGCGTGTTGGTTTCTTGATGATCATGGAAGGGCCAGCGCAAAGAAGCGCCGTCAAAAGGATGGATATCAAAAGGATTTGGTATGCGTTCTGACGTACACCGGAAACAGAGTGCTAGTTTCTCCCGAGGAGAACATTGAGCTTTGGCTACAGTCGTATGTTCCAACTTTTCGATCGGCTGGAGGCTAGCCGATGCAGTACAATCGGACTTAGGCCAAACAAAACATCCGTCAAGAACACGAGACCCTCCGCCAGCCAAAAACATGCAGAACGTCCAGGGGCACCCTCCCTAGGGTGCACAAGAGCATCCGACAAGCACGAGCATCAGGCCGCCCTCCCCGAGCCGACCTCGATCTTATCGTCTGATACCTCGGTCCGACTGTACGGCTTCCTCCTCCTCCTCCTCCTCCTTCGCTCTTGCCGAAGTCTAGTTCGCTGAAGGCGAACGGGCGGTTTCAGGCCCAGGTGTCTCGGGCTACTCGAGACAGCATCTCCCGAGCCTGCCCTCTCTCCGCCCGCCGCCTCGGTCCCGACACCACCTGCAAGGCTCACGAGGCACACCAGCATGCAGCCCTTGCTTAAATCTCCAGATGGGCACAACTTTCAAACCACACGCACACGCACACACAACAGCATTCGCAGATCGCAGACGTCTGGACACCAGGTACGCGTGGCCCAACAGGCGACGAGGCACCACTTCCACGGAGCCTAGCGAGCTGATTGGAGACGGGGGTCCTGCCAGGTGGTGGGCCACAGTCCGGAGGAGGGACGCGGAGAAGGATGCCAGGCCTCAAGTCGGGCGTGTCCCCCTGCAGGCGGATGAAACGTACCCCAGAAGTGCAACACACAGTAGCCCCAAGACTGGTCGGGCCAGCGTCCCCAGACTGTTCTTTGACTGCTGTGGACTACTCCTCCTGTAGAGGAACAGGCCCCACTGGATTTAGACGCCCGAAATGGGTACAGAAAAGTGGGTACAATGCCCAACTCGCCTCGGCCAAACTCTGCCGTTCCTGCTGGAAAGGCGAACGTGCTCGAGAAGCTGGGCTTGCGTTCCGGCAGGTGGGCTAAGTAGCGCTGGCCCAACCTTTCGGGAGGAGGTTTCCTAATCATATCTGGACGCCCGAGATGGGTACAGAACAAATTGGTACAATGCCCAACAACAAATTTTGTCCCAAACCAACAGCGGCCGCTGTTGGGCAGGCGGCCTTCTGTCTCGAATGGACACAGGCCGCGGCGGCGCGGACAGCGAGTCCTCTTCAGAATGAACAGGAACTGCTGTTGGGCAGTGTGCCCATTCTTTCCGTACCCATTTCGCTCGTGCCGATCTGTTGGCCCTACAAGGGCTTCCACCGACAGTCCCCGTGGCTGCGCTCGTGTGCGTCCGCGCCACCCGTGCCGGCATGCTCATCGCACATTCCGTGGCCCTGCGAGGGAGTTCCAGGATAAAACAGGGCCAGGATCGGGACAAATCGCTCCAGAGCGTCCCGGAGCGCTCTCAGAGCGTTCCGGAACGCTCTGGAGCGGCCGCGGCGCCCAATACATCCTCCAAACCCGCCGATTCTCAGAGATTCCGAGTTATCCCGATCCGATTTTGTCCCGATCTTTGCGTTGTTTTACTCCACCGCGGGTCCCACTGGCTGCGCTCGCACACGTCTGCGCCGCACCCATTGCGGGCGTCCAAACCTGCATGCCCGGCGGAGCGCTCTCAGTGACCGCCGCCCGGGGAGCAGGAGGAGGAGGAGGAGGAGGAGGAGGAGGCTCGACGAGAAGGAGCAGGAGGAGGAGGAGAAGGAGGAGGAGGAGGAGGAGGAGGAGGCGTCCAAACCTGCATGCCGGGCGGGGCGCTCTCCGCGACCGCCGCACGCGGGGAGCGCGCGGGCGCCGCCGGGTGCCTCGGCGGGCGGCGGAGGTATAAGGACCGACGGGGGCCCCCCGCCCGCCGAGAGGCCCCCGCGCCGAGGCCAGAATCGCCCCCCCGGGAGCCGCCGTGCGGACACGCCCCCCGCCCCGGCGGGGAGGATTCGAGAATAGTCAAAGAAATACTCTGGGGACGATGTTTCGACTGGGGCAGATTCGTTTTTCCTCGGGCGGCCAAGAAACCTCGAAAACACTCCAAATGAGGTCCGAATGCCCAAGATGGCCCCCGAGACGGCCCAAGAGGGCCCCCAGTCGCCCAAAGATCAGCCGAAAACGCCCAAGATAGCCCCAAGACCATCCAAGAAGCCTCCAAGACGTCCCAGGCCCCCTCGAAGAGACCCCCAGGAAGCCCCAAGAGGCCCCCACGAGGCTTCCAAGCGGCCCCTAAGAGCTTCCCAAGAGGCTCATAAACTACCCCCAAGAGGCCCCCAAGAGCGCTCGTCGTCGTCGTCGTCGTCGTCGTCGTCGTCGTCGTCGTCGTCGTCGTCGCCATTCAGGTCGGCGGCACCGGCCGTAAGGCCTTCGCAATAGTCAACAAAATACTCTGGGGACGATTTTACGACTACTGTACAATCTTTGTTGGGCTTTGTTTGAGCTTCCCTCCAAAACCCGCCTGCAGGAGGACATGCCCGACCTGATCCTGGGCTCCCGACGAGGCGGCGGGGAACTGGAGCGGGCGCGAGAAGACTTCAGTCGGGCCTGTCCCCCTCCAGGGGGGGATTTTCGACGAAGAATAAAACATGTACCCCAAAAGTAAGCAAAACATAATCCAAAAATAATTTGGGGACTATTTTTGGATTATGTTTTGACCGCGTTGGGGCATGTTTGGGGTATTTTATATTTTTCTTCGAAAATTCCCCTGTAGGGGACAGGACCGACATAAGAGAAGACCCGGAGATCCCTCAGACGTGCACAGCTTTCTTCCCAGCAGCGTTTCGCTCAGGAGGTCCTGGTGGTGGTAGAGTCGGGGAGACGCAAGACTCGGGTACGGGGTCACGGGTTGGCCTGACGGGGGCCATCATAAAAATGACGAGACCCACTCAGAAATTCGAAGCGGGCCCCCGCTGCAGACATCCCACGAAAGCGGGACCGTCAAAATCCAGGACGCGCTCGACAAAACAAAGTCGGCAAACCCGAGTTCCGGCTTACTCGAGAGTCTTACGTTTCCTAGGGGGCCACAGGCGAACCCTGCCCCTACCCCCCACGATTTCTGAGGGGGAGGGTGGGGTTCACTTCAACCCGGAGCTCCCGAGCGAAGTGAACCCTTACGGTGGCACCGTAGGGGTATAAACTTTCCAGCCGCCCAGGGGCAGGTGTGTCCGACGGCGAAAAAGTTTATTTTATACCGTTCTTCGCTCGCTGAAGCAAAGGGGGGGGGGAGAATCAGCTCACGTAGCTGACTTTCCCAGCGCCTCCCGGCGCTGGAGGCGGCTATGTATCGAGGAATGGGCCCCTCGGTGAGGCCAAAACCCGCTGCATGCAGCAACTTTCGTAGCCCCCCTTTCCCAATCCCCCCCCTTCGTCCGGCCCGAAAAATGTATGACGATGCTCTCTGCCGTGCCCTCACCCCTTTCCCGGCCGTCTGAAAAAGAGCCGACCTCCCACTCCTCGACCCGCCCCTTCCCCTTCTTGCTGCTTCATTATTCAGGGCGCCTTGCCGGGAAACTGCCCTGCTGCAGGGGATCGAGAAATGGCATCAACATGAGGACTCGGAGGTCCGGGCGGATTTCTTGGACTCGCGCTGGACCCCCCTCCCTGGCGCGCGGAGCGCGCTGGGGGCGGCGCCTGAGGCGCCGCCAAGGGGCCCCAGCGCCGATCCGAGAAATCTGCGCGGACCTCAGAATTATCATGTTTATGTCATTGGTCGTTACCCTATGTATCATTTGAGGTGCCTTGCCGGGGAAGTGCCCTGCTGAGGAAGCGGGGGGCGGGGACGCAGGTGGTCCTTGGCGGCCTCGTACTGGAGCCCCTGCTCCCTGGACCAGGCCCAGGTGCACTCGGCCTCCCCCCGCGGCGCGCTCGGCGCCGTCGTCGGCGCCGACCGACGTCCGTCCTCCTCCGCCTCCTCCTCCTCCTCCCCCTTTTCCTTGTCCTTCTCCTTCTCCTCCTCCTCTTCCTCCTCGAGAGAGAGCGGGGATTGTGGAGCCCCTCGGGGTTCCGGAGCGCGCGCGCGAGGCTTTCACACTGAGTTCGCGCGTGCGTCTTTCAGTGGTGTGCGTACTCTGTGGCGTCCTCCTACCCTTCCGCCTCCCCCTCCTCCTCCTCCTCCTCCTCCTCCTCCTTCTCCTCCTCCTCCTTTTTTGAATGTTTCTCTCTCCCCCCTCCATCCCCCCCAGGAGAAAAAAAACAAAATTACCCTGGCGACGTACCCAACCCCTGCGCAAAAGCGGGGCGCAAATAGTTTAGGATACTTTATAAGGGGGCGATGACGGAGCGAGGGTTACATATGTCTGCAGACGGAATTCGGGAGACTCGCAGGACACTGGCTACAGGAAAAGGGCTTGATAAAGCTGATGATTTACAATTCCTGAGCACTCCTAGCCACTTCGAAAACGGGGATCACAGCAGGCCTCGAAAGTGGCGACAGGTTCACAGATCGCAGCCCCGCAGGGATGGCGAGGTCTCATTTGAATCTGCCCGTGGCCCTCACTGTGCTGGGCCCCCCAGCAGGCCTCGAAAATGGCGGCAGTTTCGCAGATCGCAGCCCCCCAGGGATGGCGAGGTCTAATTTGAATCCGCGCGTGGCCCTCACTGTGCTGGGCCCCCCAGCAGGCCTCGAAAATGGCGACAGTTTCGCAGATCGCAGCCCCCCAGGGATGGCGAGGTCTAATTTGAATCTGCGCGTGGCCCTCACTGTGCTGGGCCCCCCAGCAGGCCTCGAAAATGGCGACAGTTTCACAGATCGCAGCCCCCCTGGGATGGCGAGGTCTAATTTGGGTCCGCCCCTGGCCCTCACTGTGCTGGGCCCCCCAGCAGGCCTCGAAAGTGGCGACAGTTTCGCAGATCGCAGCCCCCCAGGGATGGCGAGGTCTAATTTGAATCTGCGCGTGGCCCTCACTGTGCTGGGCCCCCCAGCAGGCCTCGAAAGTGGCGACAGTTTCGCAGATCGCAGCCCCCCAGGGATGGCGAGGTCTAATTTGAATCTGCCGCGATTACCCACTGTGCTGGGCCCCCCAGCAGGCCTCGAAAGTGGCGACAGTTTCACAGATCGCAGCCCCCCAGGGATGGCGAGGTCTAATTTGAATCCGCCGCGATTACCCTCTATGCAGGACCCCCCAGCAGGCCTCGAAAGTGGCGACAGTTTCACAGATCGCAGCCCCCCAGGGATGGCGAGGTCTAATTTGAATCCGCCGCGATTACCCTCTATGCAGGACCCCCCAGCAGGCCTCGAAAGTGGCGACAGTTTCACAGATCGCAGCCCCCCAGGGATGGCGAGGTCTAATTTGAATCCGCCGCGATTACCCTCTATGCAGGACCCCCCAGCAGGCCTCGAAAGTGGCGACAGTTTCACAGATCGCAGCCCCCCAGGGATGGCGAGGTCTAATTTGAATCCGCCGCGATTACCCTCTATGCAGGACCCCCCAGCAGGCCTCGAAAGTGGCGACAGTTTCACAGATCGCAGCCCCCCAGGGATGGCGAGGTCTAATTTGAATCCGCCGCGATTACCCTCTATGCAGGACCCCCCAGCAGGCCTCGAAAGTGGCGACAGTTTCACAGATCGCAGCCCCCCAGGGATGGCGAGGTCTAATTTGAATCCGCCGCGATTACCCTCTATGCAGGACCCCCCAGCAGGCCTCGAAAGTGGCGACAGTTTCACAGATCGCAGCCCCCCGCAGGCAAGACAGAAAGAGGCAGGAAAGAGGCGGGAGGCGGGAGGAGGAAGGACGCGACCACACTGCTCTGTTCAAAACGAATACCCAACCAAGGAGGGTTGGGAAAAAATCTGGGGGGGGTCGGCGGCGAAAAAAAAAGGAATGCGACGTGGCCGCATCCACCCTCCCCACCCAGAAGGATTCCTATTGAACACCCCCACACGAAGGATTCATAGTGAAATCCTCTACAGAAGGATTCCGATCGAAACCCTCCACGGAATGATTCCTATTGAAATGCTCCACGCATGGATTCCTATTGGAATCACCCGCAAAAGGATTGTTATTGCGATGCTTCGAAAGAAAGAACCCCCCGTTGGCATTGCAGTGGCATAGGTTTGGCAATGGCTTGGCATCGCATTGGCATTGCGTTGGCATTGCGCTTGGCAGTGCGTTGGTAGTGTGCTTGCAATTCGCAACAATTGCGCTGGCGACACCTAGTGGACCCCTCCACAGAAGGACTCCGATCGAAATCTTCTACACGAAGAACTCCGATTGAAACACTCCACAAAACGGTTCATATTGACACCCTCCACATAAAGATTCCATGCGGAACCCTCCACAGAAGGATCCCGAATGAAATCTACCACAAAGGATTTCCCCCATTGGCAGTGCTTTGGCATTGGGTTGGGATCGTTTTGGCATTGGTGTGGCATTGCGTTCGTACTGCGTTGGCATTGCGCTGGCATTGCGCTGGCGAGTTCCAACACCTCCCTTCGCATAATGATTCCTGGTGGACCCCCCACAAGAAGGATTCCCATTGAAGCATCCCACAAGACGGGTTCACATTGAACTCCCTCACGGAAGGATTCCATTCGAAACCCTCCATAGAAGGATGTTTCCTGAACCCGGCCACAAACGATTTCCTCCATTGGCATTGCATAGGCATTGAATTGGGATCGCTTTGGCATCGGTTTGGCATTGCGTTGGTGTTGCGTTGGCATTGCGCTGGCGAGCTCTAATGACTCCCCCCACAGAAGGATTCCTATGAAAACCGTGCTTGATATTGAAGTGCTTCGGAAGAGAGAACCCCCCGTTGGCATTGCAGCGGCATTGGTTTGGCAATTGTTTGGCATCGCATTGGCATTGCGTTGGCATTGCGCTTGGCAGTGCGTTGCTAGTGCCGCTGGCGAGTTCCAACACCTCCCTTCGCAGAATGATTCCTGTTGAACCCCCAAAAAGAAGGATTCCCATGGAAGCATCCCACAAGAAAGGTTCACATTGAACTCCCTCACAGAAGGATTCCATTCGAAACCCTCCATAGAAGGATGCTTCTTGAACCCGGCCACAAACGATTTCCTCCATTGGCATTGCATTGGCATTGAATTGGGATCGCTTTGGCATCGGTTTGGCATTGCGTTGGTGTTGCGTTGGCATTGCGCTGGCGAGTCCTAATGACTCCCCCCACAGAAGGATTCCTATGAAAACCGTGCTTCATATTGAAGTGCTTCGGAAGAGAGAACCCCCGGTTGGCATTGCAGTGGCATTGGTTTGGCAATGGTTTGGCATTGCGTTGGTATTGCGTTGGCCTTGCGCTGGCGAGTTCTAATGGCTCCCCCCACAGAAGGCGTCCCATAAAAACCTTGCGCAAGAAGGGATCCGTTTGAACGCCCCCACATGGAGGATTCAAAATGAATCCCCCCACAGAAAGATTACAATCGAAACCCTCCACAGGAGGATTCCGATCGAAATCCTCCGAAGAAGGATCCGTAACCAAATCATCCACGTAAGGATTCCTAGTGACATCTGTTGGAAGACAAGAACCCCGCCATCGGCATTGCATTGGCATGGGTGTGGCAACGGTTTGGCATCGCATTGGCAGTGCGTTGGCAGTGCGATGGCAGTGCGTTAGCAGTGCGTTGGCATTGCGTTGTCATTGCGCTGGCGAGTCCTACTCAAACACTTCACAAAAGGATTCCTATTAAACATACCCCATAAAAAGGGATGCCTATGGACCCCCCCCCACAAGAAGGATCCAAAGTGAAATCCTCAACAAAAGGGTTCCATGCGAAGCCCTCCAGAGAAGGCTTCCTATTTAAATCCCCCGAAGAAGGGTTCTTAGAAGGATTGCTATTGAAATCTACTCCAAACAATTCCCCCCATTGGCATTGCATTGGCATTGGTTTGGCATTGCGTTGGTACTGCGTTGGCATTGCGCTGACGAGTTCGAATGGCTTCCACCGCAGAAGGATTCCTTACCTTCCACAAGACGGCATCCTTTTGAAAGCCCCCCACATAAAATATTCATACTGGAACCCCCCACGGAAGGATTCCAATCGAAACCCTCCACAGGTAGGATTCCTTTTGGAATCTACCACAAAGGATACCCCCCATTGGCATTGCATTGGCATTGAATTGGGATCGCCTTGGCATTGGCTTGGCATTGCGATGGCAAAGCTTTGGCATTGCGTTGGCCTTGCGCTGGCGAATCCTAATGGCTCCCTCCGCAGACGGACTCCTACTGAAACCCTCCACAAGAAAGATTCCGATTGAATCCTCCCAGATGAAGGATTCCTAATGAAACCCTCCACATGAGGATCTCGATCGAAACCCTACACATAAGCATTGCTATTGAAAGCCTCCGAAGAAGGATTCGTACTGACATCGTCCACAAAGTATTCGTATTGAAATCCACCGAACGAAAGGATTCCCCCATTGGCATTGCATTGACATTGGTGTTGGTTGGGAATGGATTTGTATCGCATCGGCATGCATTGGGTGCACGAGATAGGCAGAGAGAGAGAGACAAATAGAGAGAGAGAGAGAGAAAGAGAGACCGAGAACAAAAAACATAGAGAACGATACAACGAGAAAATATTAGTATGAGGAGATCACGGCGAAAAGAACATCGGCAACAAAAACAATCAAAACCTAAGGGTGAAAGAGCATTTCACTAGATAAAAAACCGTATCAAAACGACGAGGGGCTCCACAATCCCCCGGCCTCTCCTCCGCCTCCTCCTCCTCCTCCTCCCCCAACCGGAAGGACGTAGTGACGGCATATGGACTTTTAAATTATCCTCACCCCTCCTCCCGCTCCTCCGCCTCCTGCCCCCTCAGCTTCCCCTTCCCAAGAGTTGCGCTCAAAAGCTGGCTCACGCGCCTTACCTCGTTGTTGCTCCAGCAGATGAGTCTCTCTCTCTCTCTTTCAAACTCTCGCCTCCTCTATATTAATGTCTCTCTCTCTCTCTCTCCCTCTCTTTATATATTATTCTCTCTCTCTCTCTCCACCACTATCTCTTGTTGGTTCTCTCTCTCTCTTTGTTACTTTCCATCTCCATCTCACTTTCTCTTTCTCCTTCCTTACCTCTCCTTTTCAGAATGAGGGGGCAAAGGGTCTTGTACCTTCCCCAGTGGCGTGGCTGACATGTGACTCCGCGGCGCGGACTAATAGTTCTCTTCGCACTGGAAAAATAAGAACTATTGTAGATCCCCGCTCCGGTAACAATGTTTCCGTTGAAGGGAAAAGTACGGTATGTATTCAAGATGTGTTGATACTTTTTTCCATTGAAGGGAACCGTACGCAATACATTATGATAAAACTGCTACATATGAAAACATAATACTGTTTTTCCATTGAAGGGACAAGTGGTTCCGGTGCGCCTCTTACAATCATATTGTTGAGCCCCCAGGGTTCGCACCCTGAAGGGAAAGTCTTGAGCCACAGACTGCGTTGCTGGCCCCCCAGCTGACCGAAACAACGACTCCCCCCTGACACTTCCTCGCAATTCGCCCTCGAAATCGCGCTCTCGCGCCGAACGTTCTCACAACGTATCCAGGGATCGCGCTTGCTTGGGACGTCCTCGCGATTATTGAAACGCCACGCCATCGACACAGAGGAATAACGCTCTCGCTGTGGGATCGCGCGATCGCTCGATCGCGCTGTCGCTCGATGCTTCCTCCCGATTCTAGAAAGACTGACGCTTCAACGGCCCACTGGTCAACCCAGCCGTCTCGACCCGCCCGTTAGGGTACGCCCGCCAGACCCGTCCATCTGGTTCTGCCGCTTGCTTTCCTGCTCTTAGCCTCCCTCCTGCTAAGCTCTCTCGTGCTCCATCCCTCTCCTTCCCCCGTTATCCCTTCCCGAAGGACCACGCCACAAGAACCCCTTGCAACACACAAAAAAGCCCACGCACGCGCGCACATGTCAAAATCGTACCAGACACATGGGTGCCGCAAGCATGTCAGCATAAAAACATTCATACCCATGCGTGTTCATCGAACTTCTGGCAAATGTTCTGCCCGCGCGCACTTGCCCAAATCATAACAAATCCATGTGGCTTTCGCAACCTGCTCCAGAGCCCGCATTCTCATCTCACCACGCGGTGCATCCGCGTTGGCTGAGCATGCGCCCAGCGCGCAAATCCGTGTCCCCACGCGCGCGCCGCCACGCGCGAGTGTCGAAACCCGTCGAACTGCATTGGTGATCGGAGCATGTCAAGACCGAGACATCTGTGATATGACACAAACAACAACGTCATGTTCGCAGTAATCTGACACAACAACAACAACAAACAACACGTTAATATGGCAGCAACAACGTCTGGCTAATGTCTTGAACTTCTGCGCGCGCCCGTTCTCATCATCCTCATCAGCGCAACCGTCGTCGTCCTCGCCAGCGTCGTCATTACCGCCGTCATCATCAACACCATCACCATCGTCGTCATCACTGTCGCCGTCGTCGCCGTCATCGACGATGCCGTCGCCCTTGTTGAACTTCTGTTCGCGGGCACTTCTCCCACAGCATCACCAGCACCATCGTCGTCAGCATGGAAAGCGCCATCGTTGCCGCCGTCTTTCCCATCGTTATCAAATTCATCACTATCAACATCGTCGTCGATGACACCGCGTCAACGCCATCTCGACTGTCATCGCCATCGGATCAACGACATCACCACTGCGATCGCTCTCGTCGTTTGCGACCCGGCCTTGACCATCGCCAAAACCATCTGTCGATGTGCAAGGTGGTTTTGTCTGCGCGGATGAGCTCAACGCGGCCGTGAGCTCGTTAAGATCATGGCCAGATGAGCTTCGCAAGCGAGTTGCTCGCCAGCGAGATGTGGGTGGGAGGGTGGGATGTTTGCACGAGCAGTACGGTTGACGACATCGAACTCCACATAGTGAGCTCCACCCCATAGATCGCCATCAAGCAGCCTGCACCCAACATCTTCCCCCACCTAGCTCGCACAACAAGTCCCGCGGCTCATGGAATGAACCGCGTGGATGCCACCACAAACACTGCACCACATACATAACAGAACTCGCACGAACTGAACCATCTGAACATAGATGTCCATTGCCACACAAACACACGTTGCACAATACACACACTGCACCACACAATTTGCAGCTCACTGCTTGGTGTCCACGCTGGCAACCACATTGGAGGTGCCATTCAGGAAACCAATGTGGAGAAAGACCCGCCCAACCGCTGTGTGATTGCTTTTGGGGAACAAAACAAATCCAACAGATACCCAACATCCAATCGAGTAGCCGCTTGCAACATGCGGTGCGAAAGCAACAACTACATGTTATAAACACAAACCACCCTCCATCAAAATCGCTGCACAAACTGAACAGAATGGTGCGTCCCGTGCGAAAACGGAAACTATTTGAATACCACATGCTGTCCATCCGTGTGGCCGTTTCGGATTGCAACCTGCTAGGGACCATGAGCCCTGAAACAGTCTCGCGCGAAACGGCTGGCCCGTCCTACCGACAAGTTTGATTGTACGGCGAAGGGGGAACGATCTGCAAGGAAGGATGATGGAGGAGTGGAGGAAGGGAAGTTGGGAGACAACAGAGGGGGAAAAGGATCCACCAGGGGGCGAATGGACACCGTTCTTGCCACGCGAGGGCAGGCGAGGTCCCAGTGAGCGGGCGCTGGGGAGCCGATCTCCTGCACAGCCCCCGCACGTTCCACCGAGCAGGCAGCCAAGTGAAACAGGTCATGCAGGAACATGACGAGAGGGAGGAGCAACAAGGGGAACAGCTGCAGGGAGATCAGCAGGATGTGAAAGCGACTGGCGACTGAGGATGCGACATTGAATGGCGCATGAGGGAGATGAGGATGAGTTGGGGAAATGAACAATTATGAAGAAGGAGAAGACAGGAGGAGCCGAAGGGCATGTGGAGCCTGACATCAAGAAGGCGAGATACCAATGCTGGCAGGGCTCAGGGGGGGGGACGCTGAAAAGGGTGATGAGGTACCTCTTCGACCTTGAACGCGATGCTACCACTGCAGGTCCTCCCCTCGCCCTCCATGAAGACCCGCAGGTGGTCGCCAACGACGTCTTCTGGTGTTGCCTCCGATGCCACCACTCCTCCGCATCCTCCCCCTATCCTCTCCGTGCCCGAAGGGCCACTCTGGTGCAATAGGCAACTCAACTAGTGGACGCTGGCATGGCAGGCCATCGCTAACCAGCGGTCCCGATCCCAATCGGGGGGGGGCGGTGGCCACTTTGCACGAGGGAAACAAAACTGAAGGGGCCCTGGGACACACACATAAATACACACAAACAACAGGATTCCCCATATTTCCAAATCTTTTCTCGGTTTTTGTCTTCCCCCCGCTTCCCATATGTTCCCATCTTGTCCTAGAAATCGACAGATGTTTGTATCTGTGTCTTTTTGCCCCTCCTTAAAAGCAACTCCCGAGCAGAGCAACACGCACCACATCAACGACGAAAGCGACGACGACGAGGACGACGCCGTCGGAGAACTGTCTTCACCGATGTGCACTCGCCCACCCCCCCTCCACCAACGAAACATGCTTACGCTTGCCCCCCCGCCGCGCCAGGGAGGCACTTGAGGCCCTGGCTCTGGCAGGGGGAGCAGAACGAGGACGCGGAGCAGGACGACGAGGAGGAAAACGACGAGGATGAGGAGGATGCGACTTGGGCAGCCCGAGGATGCGCCCCTGCCCACCACAGGCGTCCTCCTAGCGCTCCACGTGCTCCTTTGGAACCTCTCGGGGACCCCACACAAGCAGCCGAGGGCGTCAAAGGCCCCGTAAAGACCCCCAAGGACGACCTGGCCATAGGCACGTCGAATGGCAACCCTCGCATGCTGAGCAAGCTCTATTGGAGGGCTTGTGAACACTCCCCTGCCACGGAAAAGACTTGTCCATAACCAGCGCAGAGCGCGGAGCTCGAGCTGAGCAGTGTCTTCCGTTTTCGTGTTGTGGTCGTTGTCCTTCGTTCTGTCTTCGTTTTGCCTTTCTTGCGAAACGAAATCAAAAAGAAAACGGTCCACGAAATCGCAAAGAAACCGTTTACAGCTCGAGCCCTGGCAGAGCGTGTCCTTCAGGGAAGGTGGAGGCGGATGTGAATTCAAGAGAGATGCAGAAGAAGGACGGGAACGAAGCAGAGGAGCATCGGGATGACGATAGGGGGCCCGCTTCCTTGCGCATCGGCCCGGGCGTCGCCCGATCCGAGGGCCCCTCTCCCTGCACACGCTGCGAGGAGGCACCCGGAACACCTCGCGCGAGGGCCGCGCGCGGGGTGCAGCGCGGGGAGGGGGATGTCGAACGGGACGCCCGCGGCCCTCGAGGCCTGCAAAACATCATGCACCCCCAGGGTGCGCACGGCGCGCGGGCGTGGAGCGACCCGTGAGCTCGCACCTCGCCGCGGGGTCGGCCACCCCGAGGCAGGCAGGCGGGAGGTCGTGCGCCCCGAGGTGCGGCAGCCGCCGCGGGAGCTGCGGGAGCCGCCGCCCTCGAGGAAGGCAGGGTGGGCGGCAGGCAAGAGGTCATGCAACCAAGAGGTGCTTAGGGCGCGGGTGTGGGAACATCGTGAGCTCGCGCCTCGCCGCGGGATCGGCCGCCCCGAGGCGGGAGCCACGCGCAGGGTGCCCCGTCGGTCCTCGAGGCGTGTCGTGAGGGAGCCCAGGCGGGGAGCCGCGCGCAGGGTGCATCGCAAGTTCTCAGCGGAACCTCGGGGCGGGCCCGTGGTCAGCTCCGGGAGGACACGCTGTGAGGAAGCCTCTGGGCAGGCTTCGAGGAGGCCGCAGGCGGGAATGTATCCTTAACCGCCGCCTGGGGATCGATCTTCGGGTACCTCGGCAGGCGGTGAATCTGTGTAGAAGTATACATATATCTGTATATTGTCCATATATCTTACATCTACAGATATACATATATATATATATATAAAAATATATGCTCGACACATGCGCGAGGGTTCCGCGCGCGCTCTGTATCTAGATAGCTCCAGGCGTTGGGAAATTCATACTGGATCATGTTTGATTCCTCACTCTCCAACTGCCCTGCTTACCCTACTTCTCTTGTTGTGGCTGTCGTCTCCCGTCCTGCGTCTTCTCACCTTCCCCTGCCTGCTGTTGCTTTCTCAACCCTCGTCCAGGTAGGCGAGAGAGTGCAGATTGAGAAGGAAAGCAGTGTGGAAGGAAAGCGGAGGAATGAAGGGTAGTCAGAAGGCATGACGGAGGAGACGGGAGGATGGAGGACCAGGAAGCATGATAGGTCGGCAGATAGATAGGAAGAGGATATGAAGGGAAGGAGGCAGGATCGGTAGGAGTCAGGATGGAAGGAGGAGGGACGAATGAAGTCACACACCGACCAGAGGAGGGGTGCAGCTCCCATTCGACACGCCCTCTGGAGGTTGCCCTCCTCCTGACGCTCCTTCTCCGTCTACTCTGGATTTCGCCGCATCCTCCACTCCCTCATCTTCTCCTCCTAGTGTGTCTTTTCGAGAATCCTCGGCCCAGTCGCCAGCGTGCCTGGGTTGCGGGTCATAAGTCTTTGTGGGTTCGCTCGGATGTCGTGTAAGGGCTCTCGGGGGCGCTTTGGAGGCAAGACGCCGGCCCCCATTGTGGGGCCACCAGGCTGCTGCTCCCTGCATCAGTTGCAGTTTCAAGTCTCCACTGTTACAGTCCTGCTTTCTGCTTCCGACTGTGAACTGCTGAAATCCACGTGAGGGGGGGGGACTCAAACAGATCGAATCCACCACGCCATGATCGCGTTGCCTGAATTTCCGTGGGGGTGCAGGACATGTAAAAATATATGAGATTCGCGCCCCGAGGCCATAATCTGTACAAATTACGCGATGCTCGCGTCCCCGATGCTACAAACCCTAATACATTACACTATGCGTGTGTCCCCGAGGCAACAAGTCCTTTAACATTGCGCAATGCTCGCGTCCTCGAGTCCAAAAACCCTCGCAAATTAATAAATATTCGCATTGCCGAGGCCAAGAGTGCTCCAAGGCGCCCGAAGATGGTTCCAAGACTGCCTTAGAGGGCCCTAAGAGGCCCCAAGAGCGCTCCAAGAGGCCTCCCGAGAGAGCCCCAAGTATCCAAAATGGCAGATTTTACGAAGGTGCTTGAAGGATTTGGGCCTTCTCGCATTTTTGGCTATCCGACGCTCCAAGACGGCTCAAGAAGCTCCCAAGACCGTCCCTAAGACAACCCAAGATGCCTCTAAGAGGGCCCGAAGACGGCCCAAGAGGGCCCGAAGATGGCCCAAGAAGCGCTCAAGACGGCCCACGAGAGCCCCAAGACGGTCCCAAAAGGGGCCCAAGCAGGGGACCATGAACCGACAGTTTTATAATTGTACCCCGAGAAACCCCGGGAGGCCCCAAGAGGCCGCCAAGAGGCCCCAAGAGGCCACAAGACACGCCCAAGACGTGCTCAAGATGCCTAGGCCCAAAAGATACCACACGAGGCCCCGAAGGCCTCCAAGAGGCGCCCAAACCGCCTCCAGAAGGCTCCCCACGACACCCCAACACAGAAACAATAGGCCGCAGGCCCACAACCCAGGCACGGTGGCGGGATAGGCCGAAGGCCACTCGGATAGTGCCAACGTCTCAATATACGCTGATGATTTCTACCCGCCCCGGCATGATATTCTCAGATTCGCCAAGCCAGCGCCGAGACGCACCGACACGACTCTGATATATCCTATTATGATAGAGAAGGGGCCGGCGGCAGGGGGCGAAACCCATACAGGTTTTGAAGCCTCTTGGGCGCTGATTTGAAGCTTCTTGGGGCCTCTGAGGGGGCTCTTGGTGGCTTCTTGGAGCCTTTGGGGGGCTCCTCGGAGCATCTTGGGGTGGAAAATAGACTTGTTGGTTCGGGCTCCCGCTCTTGGGCAATTTTGGAAGCCGTCTTTGGGCTCTTTGGGGCTCTCTTGGGGCTCTCTTGGGCTCTCTTGGGCTCTCCTGGGCGACTCTTGGGCTGTCTTGGAGCTCTCCTGGGTTGTCTTGGGGCGCGCTTGGGGGCTTCTTGGGCTGTTTTGGGGCAATTTTGGGAACTCCATGGGCCATCTTCACACCGTGAAGGCAGAACAGCCGTATACGGCTGTTCTCCAAAGGTAACCAGGCAAGTTTGGCGTGCTGGGCGCCTCTTGGGAGTGCTCGTGGAGGCCTTTCCGTGCGTCGTGGGCAGTCTCTTGGCACGTCTCGGGGCCATCTTGGACGTTTTCGAGCGGCTCTTCAACGATTCGGATCCCTCATGGGCCATCGCGGTGGTTTTTGGTCCCCTCCTGGCGCGTCTTGGAGGGGCCCAGGTGCCCTGCCACTGGCATGGAGAGCCAGAGTCTGCCCCTAAGCCCCCCCCCGGTCCTGGACCCAGGTGTGTGTATATCTACTATATGTGTATGTATGCATGCATGCCTGCATGTACGTATGTATGTCTGTCTATCTCTCTGTCTGTCGGTCTGTCTGTCTGTCTGTCTGTCTGTTTGTCTGTCGCTTTCTGTCTGTCTGTCTGTCTGTCTGTCAGTCTCTGTCTGTCTGTCGGTCTGTCTGTCTGTCTGTCTCTGTCTCTGTCTCTGTCTCTGTCTGCCTCTGTATGTGCGTCTGTAGGTCTGTCTGTCTGTCTGTCTGTCTGTCTGTCTGTCTGTCTGCCTGTCTGTCTGTCTCTGCCTGTCTGTCTGTCTGTCTATATGTATGTTTGTCTGCCTGTAGGTATTTATGTATATATGTATGTATGTATGTATGCATGTATTATGTATGTATGTATGTGTGTATGTGTGTATGTATGTATGTATGTATGTATGTATGTAGGTATGTATGTATGTATGTGTAGCATGGAGGCACGATGATGGAAACTGCCAGTTTCCCAACTGATGGGAAAAGGACTCCACAATGCTAGAACGGGCCGAAACGGAAGAGGAGGACGGGGAGATGAGAGAGAGAGAGAGGGAAGACCGAGAAGCGAAGTGTCTGATGCGGCCGCCTGGCAGCTGGTTCGAGACACGAGCTGTACATGCACAGCCGGGCGAAAACGAAAGAAGGGGCCAACACACACACACACACACACAGGCGGTGGATGTGGGCACATTCGGGCGATGGGGAACCACATTTGAGCAGGGGCCGACCGTCCCAGCATTCCTATAGTCCTACCACGAAATGTTTTTAGAACCCCAAAATGTTCTTATAACACACACAATGTTCTTAGAACATAGACCCCATGTGTTAAACAATTTGTTGCCGAGGGGTACTCTTAGAGTGTCTCAAGGGCATTTGTGAGAACACTCTGTACAGTCGAAGGACGATTACGCCGACAGGGCGTGCCCAATCCTGTTGCCGGTTGCCGTGAGCGCTGTACCGCTGGCAAGGGGGTGATTGTGTCCCTCCCGGCGACTGGTTGCAGCGAGCTCTCGGGTCTGGGTGTCCAGCCTCTGCAGTTCAGCTTCGGTCAGAGAGGGCAAACCCATGGCCAGAACCGCTCGCTGACACTTGGTCCGCCTCCTGTCCGTGAGATGCCGCAGCAGTCTGTGTCTCTGCCGAAATTCTGTCCCACAAGACGGGCAGACACTGATATCAGCGATAATCAGCGACATTGGGTTCCGTCTCTTGTGCTTGATCCGCTGATGCTGTAGCAAGTCTTTCTCGCAGGCAAGGCGAGCAGCATCACCTGGAGGACACAGCGTGCAAACGAACGACTTGACAGCAGACCCCTGGGGTGGCGCGTCCTTATCACATACTGACTCGCAAAAACGAATGCGACTGACAAGGCTACCCCATTCCGAAGGATGCTCAACCATGAATGTTTGCCACCGGTCACCGTCAGCATCAGGGTCGAAGCCACGAAGCTGATCTGGCAACAGGAGCCGTTGGCACATGTAGCGCAGGTCATCACGGATTTTAACAACCCATGGGTGGATTCTTCCACCACGCGCATCTGATAACAAGGCGAGAAGAGGCCTCCGTTGGCACATGCACAAGCGGGCAAGGTAGCAGAGCCTCCTCCGCCGTATGACACAATCGACGCTGTCGATATGGTGACGTCGACGGACCGTGTAATCAGACTCACATGAAGCATCAAACTGAGGACACCCACAAATTCGCCGAATGACACGCTGCCTGATTCAATGCGCGCAGGAAGGGAACAGTCACGACAACGCACTGGGTGTGAAAGAACAGGCGGCTGTGAATGAGCGACTCTTTCACATGGTGTTTCGTGGACACAGCAACAAACGGGCTGCCAAAAATCGTGCGTGCCAACGGCACATACGCACTCATTGCCGATTCGGCCCGGTGGCTGCCATCCTCAAGGCAAGTGCCTTTCAGGCTGATGTAGCTACCCAAGTGCTTGTAACGCTCGACGATGATCAGTTTTATGTCCGGACACGACGGAGTGGATATGTAGCATCCATCCTCGTGCCTGTGCTTAGCCCAAAACTTCGTGGCATTTCGCCCCCGGTACCTGAGCAGGCACTCGCTTTTGCCAGGGGACCAATTGATGTTGAGCGCAAACAAAGTAAAGATCCGCTGCACCGTGCGCAGAACAACGTGAATGACACGATCGAGCAATGCAGGGGACTCGGCTGTCAACACAACCGCTTCGTCATCAACAAACGTGGCGTCGATGACGTCCACTGGCTCCGCAGGAGCTGGACGCGTCGATGCCCACACCGGGTCCGGGGAGTAATGCGCTCGTAACAATATCCCCGCAGCGGCAAGTTCAGCTTGCAAGACGTGCAATGGAACAGCATAGCCACAATTAAACATGGTCGCACCGAGAACGCATCCCTGCCTCCCCCCTAACTTGCTGGCGACAACTTTGGGCTGATCACCATATGAAAACCAAGAGCCTTGGTGCAGTTTGGCCACAAACCTGGTGATTTTCGGTGAAACGCCCCACTGCCGGAACACATGACCATTGCTTTGTATGTAGTTGACAAGCCAAGTAGCGGTGCCGACATCTATGCCGAGATCGCGCAAATGCTGCAACGGGTCGGGGGCATCGTGGAAGCCAACCACCAGCTCTCGAAAGATCTGGTCAAACGCCTTGGTCAAGTCCAAGAACAAAGCGAAAATCGATAAACAGTGCAAGTTTGCATACACGATCGCGGCACGAATGAGAAGATGAACATAATCTGTACCTCCCCCCTTGACGGCCCCATGCTGGCTGGGGGGCAGCCGCTCTTTATAAATCGGGTCAATGACGCCTCTCAGCTGAAGGCACAGTCCTTTGCTCGCATGGGGCGGGATTTGAATGCCACGTGAGTTGTCGCACACGCCTCGATCACCTTTCTTTTCCCACAAGTCCTGCATCCGAGCCCCCATCCACTCGATGGGCCAACGTTCGGCCTCAACGATTTTATTGTTCAACCGGTCGTACTGGGCGGCAAGGGCCATGCCTCCCGCTTGCAACAGTTCCGCAGGAATCCGATCGCCGCCGACCCCTTTACCCCTGCGCAGGGCACTGAAGGACGCGAGAGTGGAGGTCGGGGTGGACTGGAAACCCCCCGTCGACGGGACTGGGGGAAGTTGAAGACGGGGTGTTATAAAGCTCCTCTTTGTCAACGAAACGCCCTCGGAACACAGAGGCAAAATGTCGCAACCACCGTGCCTGCCATTCCTATAGTCATACAACGAAATGTTCTTAGAACCCAAAAATGTTCTAATAACAAAAACAATGTTCTTAGAACATAAGCCCGATGTGCTAAAACAAGACAATATCCGCCAGACATGTTCTAAGAACAACTCGTGGAAACCACAAAATGTTCTTAGAACATTGTTTGGTAGGGCTATAGGCGAGCCAGGACGCTTCGCCGCTGCTTGACACGTACAGATCCATGCAACACCACCTGCCAGGACCCCCGAGACGATCGATCCCCCAGGTGGCGGAGGTACGGATAGCTTTTTATGTCGGGCGTGTCCCCCTGCAGGCGGATTTTCGACGAAAACTACAAAAAAAAACCAAAGTACTCCAAACAGTCCAACACATGCTAACACAAATAGCCCCCAGACTATTTTTGGACCATTGTTTGACCACGTTTGGGGTATTTCTGATTTTTCGTGGGGATCCCCCTGTGGGGGGACAGGCCCGACTTCAGGATAGCTGCCCGAGTCCAGAGGCAGCCGCACGCGGGAGCCGCGCCCCGCGGGCGCCCCGAGGCCGCCGCCCTGCGTCGAACGCTCCGCGCTGCGCGAAGGAGCGCGCCCACCTCCGCGCCGCTCCCGCGCCGCCGCACGAAGGGCGCAACGCCCTGGCCCAGGCCGCGGCGCGCGACTCTCCTGAATGGGGCCCTGGGACACACAGCTAAATACACACAGATAGAAATACTCCCCATAGATTCCCGTATCAAATAAACACACACAGATAAAAAGATTCCCCCCTATTTCCCTATATATATATATATATATAGATTCTGGGCTTCTGTCTTCCCCCCCAATTCCCACATTTTCCCCATCTTTTTTTGGGGGGGATCGACGATGCATTGTGGCTGTGTCATCCTCGCGCCCGCGCGGGCGACCCGGAGCAGGACGCGAGCAGCCGCCATCACCTGCTGCAGTGCGGGGGAGCGTCAGACAGCGTCTGAGCTCCATCCGCGTCAAGCCCAGAGAGCCAACGCATTGAAAAAATCAAGACGGAGGCTTTTCGCAGTTCTCGGCCTCGAGGAGCCCTCACCGGGCCTCGGGACCGTCAAAAAACGACTCGGGATGCAAAACCGGTCATTGGAAAGGGGTTGAGACTTCCGGAGACCCCGTATTGAAAAAATCACGACATCGGATCTCTGGGAGCGGATCACTGCTCGAGATGCCTCTGCTGCCCGCCGTCCGGGGACGCTCAGAGTGCATCACGCAGCCCCGACGCGGGAAAGGGAAGGGAGGTGGGCCAAGGAGTGTGAGGAGAGAGCCTTTCCTCTCCCGCTGCCTCCTTTCCCAGCTCCTGCCTCTCCTCCCCGTCCTGCTGCTCCGCCGTCCAATCCTCTGGCCGCTCCTCCTGATGTTGTTCCCTGTCCTCAGGATGAAGGGTTAGAGGCTGCGGAGAGTGGGAGCAAGGAGCAATCACGAAGGGGCCCTGGGAAACACAAACAAATGCACACAAAAAACAGGATTCCCCAGATTGTCGTACATGTTCTGGGTTTCTGTCTTCCCCACAACTTCCCGCATGTTCCCAATATTTTCCTGGGCATCGACGATTCATTGTGTCTGTGTGTTTTTTCCCCTCCTGTGAGGAGGAGGAGGAGGAGAAGGGAGGAGGAGGATCTCTCGAGAAGGGAGGAGGAGAAGGGAGGAGGAGAAGGGAGGAGGAGAAGGGAGGAGGAGGAGGAGACGCGAGCGAGGAGAGGGAAGCACACGCAGCGAGGCACGCCTGCTCGGGCCAGAGGAGGCCCCCCTCCGACTGCGAGCCTGCGCATGCTCGTTCCTTCGCATCCTCATCCCTCCCCCTATCCGCCTCATCATTAGGGGAGCAAAACATGACATAAACATCAAATCTCGGAGCTCCGCGCGGATTTCTCGCATCGGCGCTTGGGCCCCCCGGCGGCGCCTCCGGCGCCGCCCCTGGCGCGCCCCGCGCGCCAGGGAGGGGGGTCCAGCGCCGATCCGAGAAATCCGCGCGGACCTCCGAGTTTTTGTGTTTATGTCATTCTTCGTTCCCCTACTTATCATCACCCTCACCCTGCTCGAGGCCATAATTACGCCTCCTTATCATCCTCGTCCTCCTTCCCCTTCCTCCTCGTCTTCCCTACCCCTCCTTCTCCTTCTCCTCTTCCTCTTCCTCAGTCTCCTCGCAGGCTTGTGTTTGACCGACAGGAGATCAGTGGTTCAACTATCTGTGAGGAAGACAATTGCACACCAACTCTGAATATGCGTCCACAGACGCCATGGCTTCTTACGCACGGCGCAAGGATATGAGCGGAATATCCCGTGTGCCGACAGCGGCATCTTACTGGCACTCGGTTTTGCCAAATGCTCGGCCCAACAATCCGATTATCTAACCCGCTGCGACGTGTTCGTCTCGACGCAGACCCCCGTCCGTCTTTCCAACAACGTTGACTCTCACCAGACTGATAGTGGTTGGGCATCTGCGCGTCCAGGCTTGCAGCGACTACACCAGCTAGGGCAGCTATCTTGGCTCTTCGCGCTCCGCGAAGCGCGCGAAACTCGATCATCTTCGCGCTTTCGCGACCCCCCCCCCGGAACAAGATGAGATGGGGGACTCGCGCCTCGCTCTGAAATCGCCCAGACCGCGAAGCACGACTAACTTCGCACACTCGTGGTGGGCCTAGAGCCTGCGAGCCGCAGCCCCTGACCCAGACCGAAGGGGAAACAATCCTCTGATGGCCGCGACTGGCCGCCTTCGCGGGGGGGGCGCGTGCAAGGCGACGACGCTGCCGTGCACAGAGCGACAGGAGAAGATGAGCGGGGGAGGAGGAGGAGGAGGAGGAGGAGGAGGAGGAGGAGGAGGAGGAAGAGGAGGAGGAGGATAATGAGGAGCTGCAGCGACTACAGTTGCAGATCTCACGGTGCTGTCGCAGCTCTATCGTGCCACCACTGCTGGGGGTCCTGGCCGATGCGCGGAGGGCGCCCTCCACGGCTCGTGGCGTCCAGGAGCGGCTGTCACAAAGCATTCTGCAGCTCTGATTCACCAGAACGATGGGACACCTTCTCACCAACACTACCATAGGACGGGGAGAAGGGAGGATGGGGAGGTCCTCCTCCTCCTCCTCCTCCTCCTCCTCCTCCTCCTCCTCCTCCCCTTCCTTCGCCTCATCCTCCCCTTTTCCCTTCTACTATGGTACCGGTAGTGGAAAATCGGCCCATCACAGAAGTCACCAGCTGTGAGATTGTCAGCCCGTGGCGCAACTAGACATGAAACTCCTCAACGGGCGCCACCTTGATCGCACCCGTCACCGAGCCTAGCAGTCCGCCGGCCTCCGCAGAAGGCCAAACATGTCTAGAAACCTCGGTCCTCCATGACCCCCCCGTCTGAAGGGGACCGTTCGGGGGGGACCAGCTCAGGGGGGGAAACGTCGACCTGGAATGCGCGAAACATCGCCGACGGGTCGGCGATAGGCCCCCGATGGCGCCTCCGCACGTGCCTGGGCCTGGTGGGGCTATCAGGCTCCACATGGGCACTCCATGGGCTATGGGGGGTCAGGACGTCCCCCCCTGAGACCATCCCCTCCTGACGTTGCCCACCCCTGGTGGTCCTCCTCCCGCTCCCCCTCCTTCTCCTCCTCCCGATGGCAGCCTTGTCGCCCAAGTTCTGCAGGGACCTCGGCTCGGGGGGAGAGCCTCTCCCGACCCAGCCGTGCAGGAAGATCAAGCGGAGGAGGCCGGCCATCCGTGTCGCCGTGTGGCCGTTCTCCTCCTGCCCCCTTGCTCAGAAGAGGGAAAGGTGTGTACGGGTGCCGCTGCCCTTCCCGCGGCGCGACGGCTGGAGTCGCCTCGAAATTCTGGCCAGAACGCACTACTCGAAAGGTCCAGGAGCAGCCGTAACGGCACCTTTTCGCCCCCCCTCTTCCTTTTTGCATCTTGCCCTCCACCCGTCGCAAGCCAGGTAGGGGGCCATCGAGGGCCCCAGTGCCGTGGTACAGCGTGGCCGCGCGCACAACTCTGCTCGGCGGTGGACAAGCCTCCCTTTGGTTGACCACCCTGTAATAAAAAAACCGGCCTAGGACCGAAACCGACGGACCTGGACCCGCAACAAAGAATGGCCGCGACGCCCCCTCGCGAACCGAAAACGGCCAATTCACTAATCGACGTGTCAGGGTAGGAGGTCCATCAAACTCCCCCTTGCCCCCCGCTGCGCAAGGACGAACAGCACCGCCCGCAGCCCGAGCCTCGGAAGCAAGGGCTCCCCACTTCGCGCTTCGCGCTGCGCGAGAGCGCGAAGAACTTCGCGCTCTCGCGCCGCCTCCCAGGGGAGAAGAGGAGGATGAGGAGGAATCGGAGCCGAACCGCGAAGCGCGAATAACTCCGCTTGAGCAGGGACCGACTGTCCCGGCATTCCTACAGTCATACAGCGAAATGTTCTTAGAACCCAAAAATGTTCTAAGAACAAAAACACTGTTCTTAGAACATGAGCCCGATGTGCGAAAACGAGACAAATCTCCGCCAGAAATGGTCTAAGGACATTCCGTGGGAACCACAGAGGGTTCTTAGAACATTGCTTGGTGGGGCTGTAGGCGAGCCGGCACGCGTCGCCACTGCTTGAGAACCGACAAGCGCGAATGACTCCGCGCCCTCCGAGGGCGCCCTTGCGGAAGCGGCCGGCGGGAGGAGCAGCGGCGAGCCAGGCCACCCGTCCTCGAGCCTCGGCCCTCGGCGAGCGAGGCGTCCGCACGCGCTGCGCCTCCGAGGGCCTCCGGAGGCCTCGGGAGCCCTCGGGAAGCGAAAGCGGCCAGCGAGGGGGGGGAGGTAGGCTTCAAGTCGGGCCTGTCCCGCTACAGGGATTTTGGACGAACTAGAAACAAGACCCAACAAAAATGCTGAGACAAGTACGCCCAAACATACTTTATAAATAAAACAAAGTCCCCTGACTATTTTTTGACGACTTCTGAATGTGGAGGGACAGGCCCGGCTGGAAGGTAGGCAGGGAGAAAGAGAAGAAGGAGCAACGGGAGCCTGGGGATGAGCGCACAGAGTACGAGGAGCAGGACCCACGGGAGCACAAGCTGGAGGAGGACCGACACGAGAAGGACGAGGGGGCAGAGCGAAGAGAGAGGACGACGACCAGGGCGAGGGAGAGGAGGACGTCGATCTACGCAGCCTGAAAACCGCGCAACCAATCCTGTCCCCAGATCCCTTCCTGGGTCCAACCTGGCCAATACTTCGAGCCGCCTCCAGCCTCGTGCACGTTGACGGGTGGAAGGATGACGGTGCGGAGCTCGGGCTCGGCGGGAAGTGTGGCCATGACGCTGCACATGCGCCCGCAGGTGCCTTCCGGGAAGCCCACCTTCGGTGGCGAGCGCAGGGGGGGACCTCTCAGAGGCCCTCGCGCCTTCTGCCGAGTGTCCTGCGCCCTCGGGGGAGGCTCAGGACACTCCTCCGAAGGCCGGGGGACTCCCGAGCCTTCTGGGAAGGCCTTCTCCCTCTCGCTTCCCCCGAGGGCTCGCCGCCCACGCCTGGCACCCGCGAAGAGGCCTGCCTTTCGTGGCGCACTCGCGCCGCGAGGCGGGCGCCTCCAGCCTTGCTCTCCGCACGGGGCACTGCTGCTCGCCCTCTGGCGCCCGGGGTCGTGCCCCTTCCTCCAAGGCCGGTGCACGGCTCCTTGCTGGCTCGTCCAGCGGGGGCCTGACCTTAAGTCGGACGTGTCCCCCTACAGGGGGATTTTCGACGAAAAATGTAAAATACTCCAAAAACGCTCCACAATGGTCAATCACATACTCAAAAAACAGTCCCCAGACTATTGTTTGACTATTTTTGAATTTTCCTCCTGTAGAGGGACAGGCCCGACTTAAGCCTGACCTCGAGCGCCTGGCCCGATCCACTGCCACTCCAGACTTTAGACAAGCTGAGCACGATCGTGAAGAGCACAAACAACTGGATTCCCACATTTCCTTATTTTTTTTTTGCTTTTTTCTCTTCCCCCCCACGAGGGGATCGACGATGAATTGTGTCTGTGTGTGTTTCTTCCCTCCTGAGATCGGAAGACGACTGCGTGCCCAGAGGCCTCCCGTGTGGGGTCCGAGCAGACGGTGGTCGGCGGCTCGCGCCGCATTGCCTGGTGCCTCGCCGGCGCCTCAACGATGCATCGGCGGCGTCGGCGATGCATCGGCCACGCTGGCATAGCAAGGGCTTTCCACTTCGCGCTTCGCGCTGCGCGAGAGCGCGAAGTGCGAATTTCGCGCTCTCGCGCCGCCTCCCAGGGGAGAAGGGGAGGATGAGGAGGAATGGGAGCCGAACCGCGAAGCGCGAAGCACGAATAACTTCGCGCCCTCGAGGGCGCCCTTGGCATAGAGAAAATGTGCTCCACATCGAGCCGCATCGCCGATGCATCCACGATGCGGCGCGATCCCCCGAGCCAGGCTAATCGGACGCGATTTGGGAGGCACCAGTGCCAGTCACGATGTTGGCGTGCTGCGGGGAGGAGCAAGATCGGGTGGTAAATTGGGCGCCCGAAGGTACATGCCCTGAGCAGGGACCGACCGTCCAGGCATTCTCATAGGCCTACCAAGACATGTTCGTAGAACGCAACGCAAAGAAACTTCAATAACAAACGCCATGCTCTTAGAGCAAGCCGGCGCATTCAGCCCAAACTGCCTCAACCAGAATTTCTCCAAGCACAGTTCACACAAGCCGCAAAATGGTTACTGGAACCTTATCTGGTGGGCCTGCAGTCATCGTGCTGCCAGATGGAACGCTCAACGAGAAACGAAGGGGCCGTCCTGGCCACGTCTAGGCTCTGAGAGCATGC
Organism: Prorocentrum cordatum; assembly: GCA_963575745.1. Classification (NCBI taxonomy): domain Eukaryota; class Dinophyceae; order Prorocentrales; family Prorocentraceae; genus Prorocentrum; species Prorocentrum cordatum. Next base: position 230,681 of record CAUYUJ010015750.1, read on the forward strand.
CGATGCATTCAGACAAGACTGCCCAAACCGGAAGCACTCTGAGCACACAGTTCGTGCACGCCGCAGAGTGGTATCAGAACCTCCCCTGCGGGGCCTGCAGTCGCCGTGCTGCCAGAAGGAGCGCCAAACAAGGAACTGAAGTGCTTTCCTGGCCACGGTGCGATGCATCAGGACAAGACTGCCTCGGCCAGAACATTTTTAGGGGAACCACAAAAAGTGACATAAAAACATAATCACAAATTCCGAGCTCCGCGCGGAGCGCGCGGCGCGCGCCAGGGGCGGCACCGGAGGCGCCGCCGAGGGGGCCCAGCGCCGATGCGAGAAATCCGCGCGGACCTCCGAGTTTGAATGTTTATGTCCCTTTTTGTTCCCCTCATACTCTGAGCACAGCTCGCACGAGCCGCAAAAGGCTCTCAGAGCCTTCCCTGGTGGGCCCGCAGCCGTCGTGCTGGCAGGAGGGCCGCGAGACGAGGAGCGCAGGAGCGAGCCTCGGCCACGAGAGGGCCCCCGGGGCCCAGGATCCGGGGCGCGGCCCGGAAACCAGAGCCCCTCCGGAGCCCAACGTCAAGACAAAGCCAGGGCGAGGACAAATTCGCAGACGAGCGCGTTCCACGACTCGCAGAGTAACTGCTCGCAAGTGGCCTGGATCCGCCGCGGGGGATCTACGACAGGTTACATCGAAGCAGGCATGAGTTGTTCGGACGTTTGCGAGTAGGCACTGTGCAAGTAGTGGAACGACCTCGGTGAATTTGGGTGAGGATGAATCGAGAATCTCTGAAGTCCTGCGGCTCTGGAGGGGATCAGAGATGCCGGAACTCCTGGGCGCGGCCTCGGGGGCTCTTAGAGCGCCCCAATGAGGCGCCAAATGGGTGGCAGGCCCCGCGGCCTCAGGCCAAAAGCGTTCCAAGATGCCCCAGATGGGTCCCAAGACGGCCAATGAAACGCCAAAGACGCCCAAGGAGGGTTCCAAGAGGACGTCGAGAGGCTCCGAAAACGCAAAGGTCATTGATTTTCCGCGGGCTTTCGGACGATTTTGGCTGTACCGCCTTTTCGAGCTGCCGACCGCCCTGGACGGCCCAAGAGGCCCCATGATGGCTCCAAGACGGCCCAAAAAGCTTCCAATAGAGCCCAAACATTGCAAAATATGGCCCTAAGACGTCCCAAGGCTACAAGAGGTGCCCAGGAAGCCCCCAGAGGCCCCAAGAGACCCCCAAGAGACCCCCAAGAGGCCCCGCAAGAGGCCCCCAAGAGGCCCCCAAGAGGCCCCCGAAGAGGCCCCCGAGACCCCCGACAGGACCCCTGGAAGCTCCACGAGGTGCCCAAGAAGCCCCCAAGAGGCTCCCCAGCAGCCTCAAAACTGCTCCCCAGAGGCTCCCGAAAGCCCTCCGAAGAGACCCACCATAGCATCCATAAGGACTCTGACCCACAAACCAGGTACGTCTCGAAACTCTGCTGGAGTTCTCTTGAGCCATCTTGGCGCCCTCTAGGGCAATATGTCGGATCTCTTCGACAGGGTGGGAGCCACATCTCCAAAGATCTCCTCGAGGATATTCTTGCCTGCCCTACCGTTCTCCCCGGCCACGGGCACACCACCACGCAGCCAGTGATGCGAAACGGATCTCCGCCGTAAGGTCTGCACGAATTCTGTCCCCTCAGTCTCCTGCGCACGCACTCCTCGTACTCGTGCCCTTGCTCAGAGCCCTGGCAAACCCTCCTGAGGTCCTCCCCGCGGCCTGCTCATTCCGCCGGCCCGGGGGCAGGGCTGCGGCCGGGACGCCTTCTTGCCACCATTTCCGTCCCAAAGCGATCCCCCTTTCACGTGCTCGGCTTCCGAGCGCCACCAGCCCTCTCAGACACCCCTCCAGGAGTCTACTGGGTCAGTTTGGGGGGCCTCTCGGGGCTCTTTCTGGGCTGATCTTGACCGCCCTTCGGGCCACCAACGATCGTCCCGGATGCCTCTCCACATCTCTTCCAGTCTCATACACCAGAGATCCCCAACAAACAACAAGCATTATAAGACACATAATATTCTAAATAGTATGTCCTTATCGGGCTGTTCCTGGCGCCTCTCTTGGAGCACCCGTGTATCCTCGCAGGCTCTTGCGGCCATCTTGGAATCTGCGGATGCTCTCTGCGGACGCCCTGACAGCCTCTCGGGGCCCTCCACGCCCGTCTGGACTTATTTTTGGTGCTGCCGTGAGCGGTCGCGGGCGCGCCCAGGGGGTCCCTAGAAGGCCTTCTGAGGCCACAAACCTGAGTGGCGATGCTCCTGTCTGCCTCTCTGTATCCCTCTTCGGTTTCCTCCGCCGTTTTCGACATTCGTGGGTGCCATTTTCGCCCGATTTCGGACCCTCTTGGGGCCCCCATGGGGATCTTCTTGTGCTCTTCTCCGCGTCTTCTTGGACCCTTTGGGGCCGTGCTGGGCCCTCCCAAAAAGCCCAGGCTCCAACAAAAAGTGGGGCGGCGGTATCTGCCTCCCCCAACGGCGTTGAATGAATATCGGGTCGGGCGAAAGGGGGGGATAGCAAAGGGGGGGTTTGAGAATCAGCTCACGTAGCTGATTTTCACGGCGCCTCCCGGCGCCGGAGGCGGCCATGTATCGAGGAATGGGCCCCTCGGTGAGGCCGAAACCAGCTGCATGCAGCAAATTTCGTAACCCCCCCTTTCCCAATCCCCCCCTTTCGCCCGACCCGA
>CAUYUJ010015750.1:235974-293474 GCA_963575745.1 Prorocentrum cordatum
CGCGACCCCGCGGGGCCGAGGCCCTCGCGAGCGGCGACTTCGGGCCTCTCGCTTAAGAGGGGCCCAGCGCGAGGCTGCTGCTCTGCCTGACTGAAAGGTCCTCGCGCGCATTGAGCGTCGACGCTCACTTTCCCGAAGGAATGGCAGCAGCGCTGCTACGCTCATTCTTCCATGCACCGTCCATCTCGAGATCTGAGCCTGTGGCTGCTTCGGGCTGGGGAGTGCCTGACATTTGTCGCTGGCTGGGCGGGCGGCCTGCCTGGCGGCGTCTCGGGCCTCCACCAACGCTTTGCACTGCTGAGCCACACGAGGATCGAACAGCCTCAAGTCTACAGAGATATGCATCGTCAGGCTTGGCACCCCCGACAACGTTGGACCAGGCCGCCTTGGATTCGGACACCAACTGCTGCTATTCAAACTCGGGCTGCTGTCACTGAGACTTGAGCGTACACACATTTTCGAAATCGTGCCCGAGCGCCTTCTCAGCCTTGCCAAACTTAGCTTTGAGACTGGACAGCAAAGACTTGACGTTGCTGTGCTGCTGCTGCGCAGGCTGCGCAACACGAGAGGCAGTATCCGGATCACCATCACGAAGGGCACGTAACTTGACCGATTGCTTCTTCCGAGACGCAGACATGAGGGAAGTTGCTTCGAACTGTACATGTACCATGTCGGCGAGGGGTTGCAATTCTTCTTCAGAGAAAGCTTGAGCCGCACTTAGCGATGCCGACCAATCGTCCCGCTGTTTCTTGGTGTATCCCTTCCATCCGTTACCATGATTGCTGCTGCTGTTTGCCCACGCGCCCCCTGGAGGCCGAGAATTTGTAGGCTGTACGTGTGGCAAGTCGTCGCTGGAATGTTGGCAATACTTCTACCAGTGCGGGTTTTTGCGACACGACACGAAGGAGAGACTGCTTATGCTTGCACACGCGTGCGCCTCCTCAAAGGAGGCTGCCCCCTCAAAGAAGTTCCGTACGCGCAGTGTGTAGTGTGTGCGTCAACCTGTTGAGCCAACCTGGACTGAGCCAACATGGCTACGGATCCTCCTCCTTCTCCTCATCCGCCTCCTCGTTATTTGATGCCTTCGACGCGGCGAGAGGAGGAAGGCAGGTAGCCAAACCCCCTCCAAGCGAGTTTGCAAACCTGGCCACCCACGCCGTCCCGCCGCTCAAGCAAATACACTGCCTCAGACGACGACCGTGAAGGCGGGCTCAAGCACGCAGACGCTATCGAACCCACCTTCCACCACATATAGGCGCGTCCCTGACCAGGAAGCGGAAGCACGTGTCTAACCACATACAAGCAGGGGTGCCCCTGACCAGGAAGTGACAGCCGAACTACGTTTTCACTTGACCAGGAAGTGAAACACAGATACCTTTATCACCAGCTTGTCGGCAAGCCATTGACGTAGCCCCTTGGCCACCAGTTTCTGCACGAGCCGGGGACGGGTGGCGCGACCGCAGCACGGAGACGAACCATGGCAACACAATGCACAGACCCAGGGGCCTCAAAAGAAACGGCGGCGGCGGCCATTTGGCCAATGCCGAGACTCCCGAGGGGGAATGGCCTTGAGCTAGAATGGCTGCGGCCCCTCCTCCCTCATCCTCGTCCTTCAATTCCTCCTCCTCCTCCTCCTCCTCACCTCCTCCATTCCGTTTTCTTTTAAATAATTTTGCCCTGTCGCACCGCGAGGCCAGATTTTAGGGCGGGCCTGGTGTTTCGCCTGAGACTTCCTCACCATTTATGACTCTGAAGCTCGAAGATTGGCAACCGTTTCACAATTGGAGGGGGTGGTTTTCAACATGTGGATCTCGCCTTGGCGCCGCGCACGTTCGTTTTAGACATGTGCAAGAGCTTCACGGATTTATGATAACCCGTTTTCAAAATCTGGATCTCGCCTCAGCGCTGCGCACATTCGTGACAAAAAATGCGAGAACTTTACGGATTGAGAAGAACCCGCTTGCAAAATCTGGTTCCCGCTCTAGCGCTGCGCACATTCGTTGCAAACAAATGCGAGAGCTCCACGGATTGAGGGCGGGCTTCCTTTTCACAAAACGTGGCCCTCGCATTAGCGCCGAGCACCTCCATTCATAAACATGTGCAAGGGTTTCACGGGTACCAGCGACCAACGTACCAGAAACGGCGGTTTGGAAGGATCCCAGACTTTACGGGTGCAAGAGTTACGTTGATTCGCGGCGTTGACATCCCAAGGGCGGCGCTCTGGCACGATCCAAGAGCGTCAAGACGCAACATATCAGGTTGCTCCGTGGCGGTGGCATCCCGAGAACCATGCTCTGGCATGCTTCAGGGTCCACAAACAGCTGTCTTCCAACGGGGCAGATCCCTCCATGGACATAAACCGTTGTAGGGGCCTAGGAAGAGGGAGCTTGAGGGAGGGTGTACTCCAATATCGTTGATTTGATGGCTCTTGGGTTTACGATGGTCCTCCTCCTCCTCCTCCTCGTCCTCCTCCTCCTCCTACTCTTCCTCCTCTCTGCACTGCAGCGTCGTAGTCTTGCATGCGCCGCCCGCGGAGGCGGCCGAGAGCGGCCATCAGAGACCTGGTTCCCCTGCGCTCTGGGTCAGGGGCTGCGGCCCGCACGCGTTGAACCACGATGGGACGTTCTGCCGTTTCGGCCCCCAGAGGCAGATGCTTGCCCCGCCCAACTCGGTCCATCCAGCTGCCGCGCCGCGGGCTGCCAGCAGGGCTGCGCTGCCTAGGGGCAGCGCGTCTGCAACTGTTCGTGCCAAAACCGGCTGCAAATCTGCATCCCCACCTCCAGCCTTCAGCCGGCATGCCAGGTCGGTGAAGTGACCCTGATTAGCGCCAGCTTTGTGAAGCTGGATGCCGCCACCCTGCCGCTGCTCGGGGAGGAGCCGCGCGCAGCGTGTAGGGTGGCATGAGTGGAACCGCACGGCGATAGTTGAGCAATGTAGTCAGTGTCTGTGCATTCTGCGGTATGGGAATCCGCTCCTCCTCCTCCTCCTCCTCCTCCTCCTCCTCCTCCTCCTCCTCCTCCTCCTCCTCTTCCGCCTCCTTCTCCTCCCAAGTTCTCCGCGTCGTCGACCGTCTCATCTGCCCTTCTCCTCCCTTCCCCCCCCCTCCTCCTCTGCACCCCTTCTTCCTTCTCCCCCCCCCTCCCCCGCCCGTTCTCTTCCGCTCTCCTCCCTACCCCTTTCGTGCTCCTTTTTCGCTCATGACCCATGCTCCCGACCGAACGTCGCGTCCCAAGCACCAAGAGAACTCCTCGACGCGATGCCGACTTGGTTTGGTGCGACGTCCGTCCATGGTGGGCGCGAGGAGGAGGAGGAGGAGGAGGAGGAGGAGGAGGAGGAGGAGGAGGCGCGCTCGGAATGTCTCTATCACGTCCAGCTGGCGCGCAGAAATTTGGAGGCTGGGCGCCACATGGGCTTGGCGGTGTAACTAGCTGCTCGCCTGCATAGCTCTCAACAGGTCGCCGCGGGCGCCCGCGCTGGCCCGCTCACCTCCCCGAGTTCGTGGCCGCGGCCGAGGCCTTCAGCGTCTCGAAGCCCTCCGTCGACTTCCTCTTGATCGTGGACACGTGGCCCTTGGCCTGCACCATGGCCAGCGCGTCCTTCTCGGAGGCGCTCATCGACGGCGCCGCGGGGACGCCGCGGAGGGACTTGAGCACCTCAGGAAGCAACTCCTGGGAGGTCCTCGCAAGGACGAACCATTAAGCCAAAGTGAGGAGCCACTAAACCAGAGTAGGCAAGACAAAGCCTGGGATCAAGCTGGATTAAGCGGGGCTGGGCCAGATTACATTGGATTATGTCGAATTTAGCCTGTCTTCGACCACGGATCTACCAGCGCCGATGCTGAATGTAACCTCCCAGGAGTTGCATCCTAGAGTGCGAGGCGGGTATGTATTCATATCCACCGCCTGGGGAACTCATGATTTGGGACTCCAGCGGACAGTGGATCTGGATGCATTTGTGCCCGTGGGGGGCCCGAGTAGCCGCCGACCCTGTCGGCGTGTGTGAGGGGCTTGTCCGTTCGAGTCGTCGTCTCCGTCATTCGTTAGTCGTGGTCTCTGGCATCCCCTTTCCCTAGGCCCCCCCTTTCCCTGGGCCCGTCGCCGCTCCCCCCCTTTGCCTGGGCCCTCCTCCTCAAACACTGGATCCGTCGCCGCTCCCCCACCCCTTCCCTAGGCCCTCCTCCTCAAGCGCGCCAGCCAAAGCGAAATTGAACAACGTCGAAATTGACTCGAAGGGAAGCGCCTTCCCTTTGATCCTTCCCCCGCCGGGAGGGGCGGAAAGGTCCCGAGGGAGGGCCCCAGGGTGGGGTCCCAGGGGGGGGTCCCGGGGGGGGGTCCCGGGTCAGGTATGACTCCCCTCCGGGGGGTCCCGGGGCCCGAAGAAGCCCCAAGACGGCAGTTTGGCACCAAATCGCCGAACGATCTGTCCAAGAGGCCTTGACGGCCTCCAGACGCCCCACGAGCCCTGCAAGACGCCCCAAGAGGCCTCCAGGAGCACTCCCAAGATGACCCCAAGAGGAAAAAACACAGATTCCCCATTGGTTTTGCTGCATTTCGGCGTCCTCGCCTCTTCCGCTTCCGTACGCTCCAAGAAGGCCTGAGAGGTCTCCCAGATCGCTCCAAGACTTGTGATGTCGGGTCCCCTGGTGAGGCGCCCATGTTGGGAAAACACCAAGAAAGGTTCAAACTAGGTTCAAAAAAGGTTTCGGCATTTTCGCAAAAGAAGCTAAAAAGAAACCCCGAATGTAGGTCGGGGGAGGGTCGGGCGCGGACAGGCGCGCAAAAAGAAACATCGCATGCGACGGCGTAACAGCAGCGCGCCCAACACATCGTGGATCAGCCAAGCTACAATGTGGGCTCGAAGACACAACCCTGACAGAGTATGAACGACGCCGTCTATCTTGCAGCACCAGGGGTCAAACGCACCACGCTGAATAATTTGGATATTGGCACGGCCCGTGGGTCGGGTTTTACAAAACAACGCGACGCGCCGCTGAACTGGAACAGCAGCGGTGCCCATAGACGGAGCGGCACGACAGCTCCCCGCGGACCCCACGTGGGCGCGAAGGCCAAATTCAGAAGACACCGCAAGCCAACACGTTTAACCTGACACGACCCTGGGCCCGAAATGAAAAAAAAAATGACAAGGACATGGGATGGCAAAACTGAATTTGGACGCGGAGAAAACGCTGTGGAAGAAACCATCCACGAACGGGCATGGCGTGGATGCGGGGGCGAGGGCGCCTTGGCCTGAGGGTTTTCCTTGGGAGGAGGGGCGCCAAGGGGGAGGCGTGGCATGCGAGGCTCCAGGGGTCGAGACGCGGGACGGGTTTCCAGGATATGATTCAGCAGGTGCCAGGGATCGCGATGACAACGACGGAAACGGAGCCTGGCAATGACGGGGGGGAGGGGAGGGAACATATTGACATCCCAGAGGGTATCATTGCATCGCACAGGGCATACAAGTAGCGCAGGGGAACATAAGAGGGACCATGATAGGATAAGGCAACGACCTTAGAGCAACATGCCAACGGCCCTGCTGCAACGCATTGCGGTATACACTACGATCACATGTTTACGATGTCTGGTTTACGTTGCGATGCGTTTTTGTTGTTTCTTGATAGCCGTGACCATTGGTGCAGCGCCCCAAGATTTCTGGTCGATGGCTCTATCGCCTCACCCCCCCAGCCCCCTGTAACATGCGGGCAGCCCGAGTACTCGCCAAGTGACCGCGGCGGCGACGACTACATTGGCGACGAGGATGGGTGGTCGCTGACGGAAGGCAGCGGCGATCGGGGGGCGGGGCCATTGAGTGCGGGGAGGGCGAGGGGAAATGTGTGCGTGTGTGGGGGGGGGGGGCACCTGGTAGGACGAACCAAGGCAGGATCGCCGCGGTGTTGAGGGGGGAGGGGAAAGAGCGGCGAACAACGGCAGAATCAGAAACAACATACATGCCACACCAGTGGCTCAGAAGGGGCACGCGGTAAGTCTGGAGGACGGGCGAGAGCTAATGCCGAAGATGATGACGGGAGCAACGAGAAGGTAGAGGAAGTGCAAAGTGGTTGGGTGCGTATGTGAAGGGTGTAGTGGGACATCCTCGTCATCATCTTCTTCACCCAACTCCTCACTATCCTCATCCCTCTGGCCAGGCTCAACGCTTCCTGCCATCATCAAACAATCGTCTGAGACCTGACCAGTTGTTCCTGAAGCCGCTGGCGGTCGTCCCACACACACACCGCCAACGCTCCAAAACAGTGCGCATGGCTGGCGATGCGCGTGGCAAACGCGCATGCCACAGGCCAGCCAGGCACCACGGACGGCGCCCTCGATGAAGAGGCGCCGTCAGAACTTCAGCTTCATGGCGAGCGCCTCCTTCACCTGCTTGCCGAGGAGGCTCGGCAACGCCTTGGCGTAGTCCTCGTGCTTCGCCTTGAACGCCTTCACCTCCGCCTGGACCCGCGAGCGCAGCGAAGCTGCCGTCTTCTCCGACTTGAAATGGAACATCAAGCACCCCTGGAACTTCGTCGTGCCGAGCTTGCAGAGCTCCTGCTTTGCGAGGTCCACCAACTCGGCCTTCTGCTCGATCCCACCAGCGTCCGCATGCGTCTGGTACAGCACAAGAGCCTTCAAGGCAATCCGAATGCGCTGCACTGCTGATTGCCCCCATCCAACAGCCGAGGATCGTCCCAAGGAGGGCGATGGACACAAGGTCGGCCCTGGGGGTTCCAATGGGAAACCGACGACTGCGACGAGAGCGACCTGCCAAGGATTGCCAGCGGCTGGCACGGCAAGATAAGCAAACGCGAAAACAAACCATCCCAGACCCACCCTTCGAACGACACGGCACAGCTGGATGGTGGCATCAGCAACGCAACACATCTAGATCCGACCCCGCCCTGGCCAAGCCATCCGTCGCTGCGACCACGTCATCGGGGTTCTGCTTGAGCACGGTCCTCTCCGCATGCTTCATGAAGTCGTCCCAGGTCTCCCCCTTGAAGTACTCGATCCAGTACTTCTCACTCATGCCACCGCTGATGGTCTTGGCCTCCTTGATCTTGCCGTTGAGGTTCACGCAGGCACCCTGCACGTACTCGCCATGCACAGCTCTCAGGAACGTCTGCGCGTCTTCCAGCACGTTCCCCACGACGGCAGGGAGGCCCCCGCCCTCAGCACCACCCTTCTGTAACTCGTGGAGCTGCGCAGTAGCCCTGGTCAAGGACACGACCAGCTCGAAATTGGAATCCGTTGCAATCGCATGCGTTGCAGGGCCGCGGGCCAACAAGTCCTGATGGATCGACTTGACGGCAAGCGTTTTCTCCAGAGCGGCAGTCTTGACCGCGAGGCCGTCAAGGCTCGTGCCGCACTGATTGGCCAGCCCTGCAGCAACAACCACTGTTTCATGAAGCCTCGCGTCGTCCACCCTGCCACCCCCGATCTCCGTGGATAGGCAATGCACGATGGTGTTGGCGAGTCTGACAGCAATAGAGGCGACGGGATGCTCAGCGGTGATGCGAATCTCCGTCATGAGCTTGATTACGGCGCTGCAGTCGGCCAGTGAGAACGCCTGCAACCAATCCGACTCTCGGTCATCATCGTGCGGCCGTGCCAGCTTCTCGAGCTTGTCGCGCACATCGTCCAATTGAGCGTCCCTGGTCATATCCTGCAACTTCGTACCCACGGAAAGCATTGCCTGGCTAAGGGGCTCGGCCATCGGGAACAAGATGGTGGCCTCGGAGAGCACCTCCTGCCATTTCTGGAGCACCGCGCGGTCAACGTGCTCTGGCGGCGCGGCAGGGTCCATGATAATAGCATGCTTCGCCTCGACGAGCTTCTGAAAAGCCTCCAGCATGTCGGTAGTAGCCATCGGGGGGAGCTTCTCCTTGAACAGGCCCATGTTTCGGCACATCGCCCCCATCAGCGGGACAAACTCACAAGGATCGTCGGTCATAGTGGTGAGCAGGGTCGCGGCCTCCTGATATGAGGAATCCAGCTTGTCGATGTCCTTCAAAGCCTTGATGTACTCCGTCATCCTGGTGTTCCAGTGGCACGTGGTCTCGACCGCTGCGGCCACCAAACACAGAGACGATCTCGACGTTTTGCCGTAGTGCGCGTGCAAGGCCTGCATGTGTTCCTACGCGCGAGCAGTGCAATCGAGCAAGACACATCGCACCCAGGTGGTCGCAGCTGCACCCCCCGCCCGAAAACACAAACGCACTGGCGGGCGCCACATTCACTTAAATGGTGACCTGGGCTGTCATACGTTTCCATTAGAAAAGCCTCGGCAAACCAACACCAAAACCCAGGCGCTTCCCAGAAAGGCCGGCTGGCCTGGACTTCGGGGTGGCCATGTTTAAAACATGAGCTGCGAGCAACTTAGCTTGCGATGTGCGTCGTTTGCGCTGCAGTCCTTTGACTCCGAGTGAAGACCCTTCGACCCCATGGCAATGAGGCTGTGCCAGATCGTGTACCACTCGTCCAGCGCAGCAGCGATCACGTTGTCTGCCTCCAAGAGGTCTGCGTCGCGATACGCCTCGCAGCAGCGAGTGGCCAAGCCAACCACCTCGTCCACACTGTCGGGCCCGCCGCGGATCAGGGGGATGAGCACCTTCTCGAAGACGACATTGCTGAAGAGCTGGACCTTGGAGACCAGCTTCTCGCCGCAGGTCGCCACGCGGGGGTCGTTCGGGTCGAACGCCGCCGTCTGAGCATCACTCCGCCATGGCGTGCATATATCAACCACAGAGCTCCAGTTCTTCGAGCCGATTGCGCCCTGAAGCCTCTTTGTCACCAGCGCGGTCTGGACTGCCTCGGGCCACATCACGTTCTCCTGGATCATCTTGTCGATGTGGGGCTGGAGCTCGCTGAGGGGCGTGCTCTTGATGCGGTCGGGGGTCAGGTTCTCCGCGGACTCTGCCAGCTTGATGACATTGCTGAGCAGCGCGACCTCCATGGATTCCTCGCCCTCACCTGCCCTCATTCTGCCGAGTGCCTTCCGAGCTCAAGACAGGGTGCGCCCGTCCAACTTGCCCGCCATGATGCTGGTCAAGTTGATCCTGCCCTTCCATTTCTCGAGTACTCCTGGGGGTCTCACACTGCAGGCCAAAGCATAACAACAAACCAAAAGAAACCTAGCTTTCGGCACCACAAGGCACCGCATCAAACTCTCGTCTGAACGATTTGGCTCATCTAAGCAGGCATTAGCCCCACGCTGCGTGCTTCCAGAACAGGAGGGACCGATCTGATGCATGCAGGCTACACCCGAGCCAAGCACCGCCAGAATGAGGCCACACAAACTGACCTAACTACTGAATGGCACCCCAATGTTTAGAACAATGGAGTGGTGTGTATTAGCCGAGTGGGTCCTGGAGAAGTCGCATCACCATGAGCCAAGGCAGTGACCCCCGTGGCGCAGCTACCGCGGCTGACGCGCGACTTGGCAACGCTGCGGGGGTCGCCGGCATCAGAGGCGTCTCCGTCAGAGGCCGTGGCGGCAAGGAGGCTGGCCGTGAGCGTCACTCTCCCGTCCTTAGGGGTCGCTGGAGACAGCGAAGCCGTCGGCAAGTTCGCCCCAGCCGAGCCCAAGGCACCACTGTCGCGGGGCGCAGGCGACGCACTGCAAGCTGCAGAGCGGGAAGTGTCCTCGTCCCCGCTGCCGTCGTCATAAGCGCAGCCGCCGCCATCACCACGGCCATCACCATTCTGCTCGGGCGCACTGGCCTTGGGGAACTGCTTGTCCTTCTGGAGCTTGCCAATGAACTCCTCAATCGTCTGCGTGTGCATATTCTCGTCCCTCGCCAATAACTGGCGCGCACCTGCGTCACCAACCAGCTTGCCGTTGAAGTGCTGGAGGTAGTTGTTGCCTTGCGACTCGAAGTAATTGTTCGCTGAAGTCATGTGGGCGGTCTCCTTGGTCACGCTGACCTCCATGATGACCTCCAACTTGCGGAAGGGCTGGGCGTCGTCCTTGAAGCACATCACCGACTCGCCCTTTGAAGGGTCAGACTCCGATGGCACGGTGACTGTCGGGAGGTTGCCAACCGCGGATTTCGGCAAGTCTTTCTTCTGATGTGCTGCCTGCCTGAGCTCCTTTGCATTGACGCAAACGAAAGACCTGGACACCCTGAACGTGCACGTCACATCTGACGACACGGAGAGCCCGAGCACTCGAGACCAAGCCCTGGATGTTCGCGTCGGAGGCGTTCTTCTCGCACAACTCCTCCCACGACCAATTCATGAAGCCCTCGTCGTGCAAGTCGCTGCACTCCTGGCACCTGTCATCGAGCGGGATCTGATGACCGCCCGCCGACGGCTTGTAGCGCGCCCACGGCTTGTCCTGTCGAGAAAGCGAAGAGAAGACGAATTAGGCACGACGTGCCCAATGCCCCCCGCAAGCACTCGACGCCGAAACTGCATCCAACACGATCCTGTAACGTAGAATCCACAGGGAGGATGGGGCCAGGGAGTCAAGACCCACATGCGACATAGCCGAGATAAACACCCCAGGGACATTGACAGAGGGACCAGGGCTGACACCACCGTTGCTTATCAATCTGGATCCTTGGGCTTCTGCGCGCACAGCCCGCACTTGCAGGAGTCTCCACTCGGCCGACGTTTCTTCGGAGGGGCTGGCGGCGGTGGGGCTTCGAAGTCGTCTCCGCCAGCTGCACCTGTGCCCTTGGGGCCGCCAGCGCCAGTGCGTTTTCTGGTGGCCTTTACTGGGGCAGCGCTGCCGCCTGCGGCCACCGACATGCGCGACCCTGCCAGGAGACGAACTGGGCTGCCACTGAGCAGCTCGAGAAAAGGAAGCAGTGCTCGCACTGCTGAAATGACATTCGAGCCCGAGCAATGAGGCGACTATGATGCCGGGCTGGCTCCCAGGGCACGACCAGGGGGGTAGCGCGAGGATGTCACAATAGAAACGCCAGCTTCGCAACGTCAAACTGCAGCGCCGACAGTCTGACAGGCACCGACTGCGACGTGAGACGGCGCAGGCAGGCCCGCAACCCACGCACACTGCGTGTTGTCTTGGGCCTCGGGGCATCCCTTCGGTATTCGGCACTGCACATTGTCTCATGGGTATCAGGATAGTGCCTTACTGTTGTCAGTATGACAGTGCCTGTTGACAAACATGATTAATGTCATCTTTCCTCCCCCCCCCATCCTCGTTATCATCGCCCAGTCCCCTCCTCCGTCACCCATCCTCCCACGTGAGCCCCATCCCCCATTCCCCCCTGCGGCTAGGAACACACAGCGGATAACGCCTCTGGAAGATTCTGGAATTGGAACCACGAGAACTCATCAAGGACAGAGAGATGGAAGACGCCGACGCTTGTTATCTGAACAGCGGGGGCGCCTTCAGTCGCCAAGCGCCAGCGCAGCGCAGCAAGAGAACAGTGGCGTCGCCTGATTGAAAGGAACTGCATCCTCTCAGCTCGATGCGACACATTCGCTTCACTAGTTCCGCCCCGCATCACCCTCACCCATCGCGCCCCAGGCGAGAACCCGCAAAGTGCCACCAGCCCTTTCGGGTACAGGTGGTCTAGAGAGGGTTCTCTTTATAGTTGTGAACTTGGAGACTCTGCTGGAGCCCTCTTGGTGCCCTCTTGGAGCGCCCGTGGAGCCCTCTTGGGGCCGTCTTGGAGCTCCCTTGGAGCCCTCTTGGGGCCCCCTTGGGGCTCCAAGAGCGCACAGGTTTCTACTACCAGACAGGCGCCCGCTGATAGTGGAAACTTTGGCCCTATTGGAGCCATCTTGGAGCCCTCTTGGGGCCCTCTTGGAGCCCTCTTGGAACTCTCTTGGGCCCTTCTTGGGGCTCCAAGCGAGCTGTCTAAACTGGCCCCAACCGATTCATAACATAACACCTTTTTGTGATTATGTTGGGGGGGGGGGGGCTCTCGTGGGCGCCTCTTGGAGCCTTCTTGGGGCCTTCTTGGGGCCCTCGTGTAACTGTCATGGAGCCATCTTGGGGCTCCAAGGGGGCTACCTAAACGGCCCCCAACAGAATCATAATGGAGCCCCTTTTTATGATTAGGTTGGCGTGCCTCCTGGGCACCTCTTGGAGCCCTCTCGGGGCCCTCTTGGAGCGTTCTTGGAGCCCCCTGGGGGCCCTCTTGGGGGTTGCAGACGACTTCAAACGGACCCCAAGATGACCCGAGGAGAACTCCGAACGGGCTCCAATGGGGGCTCCAGGACAGGCTGAAGGGGGGCCCGAAGTTCTGAAACTGGAGGCTCTATTGGAGCAGGCGAACGGGCGCGGCACAACCTGCCCGCGCGCACCTCTCCGAGACCCCAGCCCCCAAAGACCCATATACATCGTCTCTGGATGGGCTGGCGGGGATGCGCGAAGCGCGAACCAGTTCTCCCCCTCCCCAAGACGGTTCCCCAAGGAAACTGCCTACGTCGGCAGGCTCGCAGGCCAGCTGGACAGGTAACTGACATAGCGACGAACGCAGACCACATAAACTTGACAGCTGTCCAGAACGCACAAGGGCGCGCTAGCCCAAATTGGTACCCTCAACCAGGACCCACACACCATGTCAGTCAGCTGTTCAGCCGCGAGCCCTCCAAACAGCGTCCTCACTCACTGCTGCTGCTGCTGGCGGAGCTGGCATAGAGGAGTTCGCCGTCCTGGCCCTCGCTCTCGGGCGCCTGCTCGGGCTGGGCCTCGGGGTTCTTGAAGTTGATGCGCCTCATGTCTGGGTGGACACTGGCCTTCACGAGGAGGTGCGCTGGCTTCGGCGTCACGTGGCACTCCCTGCTCTTGATCTGAGATGCGATTACTTTATACAGGCGCCCAGGACTCCCAGGACATCCCATTCGGGTGCGCAGGGGTGCTATATAACTCAGCCCCCTCCTCAGTTATCAATCCCCCTCTGCGGGCAGGCAGGGCGATTAGGAGCGAGGGTGAGGAGGAGGAGGAGGAGGGCGACGAGGAGGAGGAGGAGGTGGAGGGGGGGAGATGACGGGGAAGAGGAGGAGAAGGAGGAGAAGGAGGAGGAGGAAGAGGCCGCTGCATGCGCGTGTGCTGTTAGGATGGTTGTGGGGCATCCTTCCTCCTTCCCCCCTCCTTTTTATATAACTCAACCCCCTTTATATGCGAACTGGTACCTCCCTCCCCCCTCCCTGGCCCCCAAAGCAGAAAAAATGCGGTCCACGACCGCGTTGCCAGGGGTCTCGGGCTTCTTCTTGGCCCTGAGCGCGACCACCCCAGGGACAGTGACGATGCCCTTCGTCGCCAACTCCTGCAGCGCAACGTCCACCATGGACGCCAAGACTACGGCGACCATGACGCCGGGGACCTGGAGGAGGGGTGCAACCGCGATTTACACGACGTACGCCTCATGTAAATTACACAACACAGCATAGCGGCTATGCTGTGTTGTGTAATTTACATGGGGCGTGCGATGGCACATTGTGGACGCATTCATGCGCCCACCTTCTTGGACGGGAACGACGTGTCGGTCTGCGAGCTGACTGCAGCATAGAACTTGGACATGTTGAGTGGCTTCTCCACGAAGCGGCGAGGCCGTGGTGGAGCTGCCTCCGCAGCGGCTGCTGCCGCGCCAGCGCCCGCCTCTGGGTCCGCGACCTCCGCGGCCGGCCCCGCGGAACCACTCGCCATCAAGCCGTGGCGCTGGGATAGATATGAAAGGCTGTCGGGAAACGACTCCTGACAAATATGAAGGACTGTCGGGCGACGCCTGGGCCCGAGCGCACACGGCGCTGAGACCTTTGAGCCGCAATCCCAGAGTGGCGCGCCCCTGAGCGCAAAGCTTGGAGGCGGGGCCTGGATCCAGGACTGTTCGGGCACGAAGACCCCAACCCCCAGAGTCAAAGGGCGCGGCGCGGTGCGCCATGGAGGCGCCGCAGAATTCAGGCCCTCCCCCCAAACCAAATTTGCATCGTGACCCCCTGCGCTCGGGCCCCAGGGATGCGGCCCCGAAGCGGTCACAAAGTTATGTCACTAACTTAAACACAGACAGCCCCTCTGTTCGGATGGGGGGGGGGGGGGGTACTTAGGGCACGCGGCAGAGGCAGCGTGCGCATAAGCACGTGATCGGCTATATGTTGTCAACGGCACACGTGGCAGTGACACCCGACGAGCCCAACCTACATCTGATCACCGTCTGAGTTACTTTTGAGTTACTTTTGAGCTACTTTTGAGTTACTTTTGAGTTACATTTGAGTTATGTTGAGTTACTTTTGAGTTACTTTTGAGTTACTTTTGAGCTACTTTTGAGTTACTGTTGACTTGCGTTTGGTTGGAGACGCTGTGTCCGAACATTGGTATCGGGCTCAACGCTGTGGCCAGGACTGGGCGCAGACTAACTTCGAATACTTACTTCGAGGCCCAAGCAAGGTCAGTGACCTACTTTGCCAATCGAGCACCGCCCCACCCGACCTACTTTTTTGTTATATGTATCGCATATGGAGAATCGAAAAATAGGTCCAGTGACACATGGCGGGTCGCAGGGTAGGTGCCAAAGTAACTCTGGGACCAACTCGGTGGCTCAGAAAACCTTTCGAACCTATCGTGCCCCCCTGCAGCCCCTCCCCTCATAGCTTGCATCCGCATTGACATCATACTGCTCCTCACCACCCTGAGCGTCGTCTTCTCCGTCCGCTACTCCTCCCGCTGCCCCCTCAACAAAGCTACATGCACCGCCTGCGAAACCCTCCTCCTCTCCCAAGCAGCACTGCCACCTTAACAGTTTTCCCGTGCGCCCCCCCCCCTTGGCGACTCCAAAACACAAGTGTTTCCATTAGCCCAGAACCGTGGTGTCAGCGCCAGATGCATTCCAGGTTCCGCCGCTACCAGACGACACACGAAATTAATGAACACCCACGGCGTTCGACGCAACAAGGGAGGGCGCACGGGAAACCCACAGGCGCGTTGCCTCATGCGCTGGCATGGCTGGGACGCGGAGGTTGGCGAAGCCAGGCTATGGCTCGACGGGGCGACTGGGAGACAACGCCATTGCATGCAAAGGTGGACGGCGAAAGCCGATGCAAAATTGACGGCTGACAAGATAAGCATAGCGAAAAACATATTGCACACTCTGTGTGCGCCGCTGTCGTGACCCAATGACTCTGTCTGGCATGGATGTGACTGATGCGGAGATGTTTGCAGAAAGTCTGCCCACGGCCGAATGCCACCGCGACGCTGCATCCCTCGGTCAGCCTCGCATGCTGAGACTGGGCGTGCCAACCAAAGATCTGATCGACCGCCCGAATGGCCCGTGTCAAAATGAGGCCAGCGCGTGCAAACCATGCGCATATATACACACGAGTGCCGACAATGACAGGGGCTAGAATGTCAAAACCGCAGCTTGGCGCATCAACCGTCCCCGTAGGTCGAGCAACAGCTGCTGAGCAGGGGCGAAGCTGCAGAAACATCGCCTCTCACCCTTTCCTCCCCCATGGATCAAGACTATCGTTATCCTCTCCCCAACCCCTCCCCCTGCCCATCCACCTGTCTCGGCTGAGGCACGAACCAATGGTTCAGTCGTAGCTTAGCTCGCGAAGAACCACGCTTGCGCTCTGAAGCACCTGGCCAAGCACTTCGATGGGAGCGGGAAGCGGCGCACCCAATTGGCTCGGCCAGCAGCGCCGCTCGAGAGCAGCAGCGGTCTCAAGATCGCTGTGGTCGCAGGCTGCTGGCCCGCCGAACTCTGGCCTTAGGGCCCACTTGCGCTTCCTGGTATGTGATTGCGGTGCGGTGGCCGAGTCGATCGAATCTGTGGGCGCCTTGCTTGGCGTGTCAAGGCTGCGAAGGTCGACATCCGATAACTTCGTGGGCGTCTTTGCCCCGACCAAAGGGTCCTGAACGAGTGAGCGCGGCAGAGGCGCTGCCGCTGCGGGCGAGTCGACGGGAAGGCTGCCTGAAATGTCAATAACCTCCGAGCTCGCAGCATGCTTGGTCGGGCGGGAAGGCGCTGGCGGCGTGCCTAACATGATAGCCGAAAAATTCGACGAGGCAGCCCCTGCGGGGACGCGGGCCTCAAGACCAGACGCCGCAGGTGACCCCCCCTCGGGGTCGCCGATGGCGATGGCAGGTCCCTTCGGCGATCCGCCGAGATCACCGATCTCGCCCGCGCGAGGGGCATCTTCAAACGGCGCCTCGCCCTCGCGAGGCGCAGCGGGCATGCGTGTAAAGGTCGCGCAACTGGCGTCTGCAAGCAGCTGGTCAACCTTTGATGAGGATTCGATGGCATCACAATCGATGGCAGAGAGGAACACTGGATTCACGTTGGCACGCTGCTCGTCAACGCCGCTGCCTGACGACGCAGGCCCCCTGGTGGCCTTGGCAGCACGATCGCCCTCATCGGAGCTCTCAGAAGCGCACTCTGTTTGCGCTGGAGTGACATACTTTGATCCCAGAATGAGCAGCGTACACGGAATCGAAATGTCCACCCTCTTCTCGAAGCCCATGGGCTTCTGCGGGTCCGAGAGCACCAAGTTCAAGTTGCCTGTAAGCTCAAACCCCATCACTTTCTAGAACAATCTCGGTACAATTGGTATGTGGTGTGCTACTCTCAACCTGATTGGCCCACGTGGCTGCAAGGTGCGCGCGGCATGGTCGTGACACGGGTCGCGTGCGTATTTACGTGGTGTTCAGTGCGCATGGTATACCAGCACGCTGTGCGTTTGATTTGTTTCCCCCGGCGTGCGAATGTTGCTCGTGTTGTGTTGTGTTGTGCGTGCGTATGTTCTCTTGGTGCGTGCCCACGGATCGCAAAACGCTCTGCTGAACATTTCACTAGCGTTACATGTGGCGTGTGACGTGGGCGTGCTAGGAAGCGCTCGGGACTCGGCGAGGGAGGGAGGGGGGGTCGGAGCTGGATGGAAACGAGAAGGGTGGCCATGAGGATGAGGAGGAAGCTGTTGGCTCGAGGCAGGATGGCAGTGCATGCGCGGCTGCAGGAGCAGTCTACGCCGATGCAACGCACGCGAACGCTGCGTGCTGAAAAGACTGTCTGGACCGCCCTCACGCGGCACTCGAACTGGCGGGCGCGCCAGCACAAGACAGAAGTTGGCGACCTCGAACACATTAAACCTACAAGCCCGCCACGAGTCCGACCAAATCTGCGGGCTCATTGCCCTCATCATCGGCAGGGGGTCGCTCAAATGTTAAAAGGAGTCTCCCTGCTGCAGTCGCCTGGAGACCTTCGCGAGCCAAAGTTCGTGTGTCAAAGCCCAGACAAACAAGATGTTCGACACTGACGTGGCTCGCTTTGTCACCGCGGCGGTGGCCGTCACACAGCCATGCTGACAAGAAGCCGCACGGCCGACCGCCCTTCATCTGCCCACCCGCAACTCTCTTGAACCTCGCAGTTCGCGTGAGGACGCAGCCGTGTTGGGAACAGACAGCTTCGAAACTATTCTTTGACCTGTAGTATGTAATCTTCCCAGAAACCACAAAAACCGTTGCCTCAGCAGGCGCCGCTGCCCCTCGCACGGGCGGGAGCGGCGCTGGCGGCGGCACAGGCAGCGCGTCGTCGCCGCCGCCTGGCGGGTCTGGCGGCGGCGGCCCTGGCGGCGGCGGCATAGGGGGCCCCGCTGAGCCAGCTGCCCCTGAGGCATCGGCGCCGCCTGCCTCGCCGCTGCCACCCCCGAGGCCGCCAGAGCTCGAAGCAGCGCCTGGCTCTGCGGCTTCGTCGACGGCGACGGGCACCGTCGCCAGGAACATGTCCATCAGCTCGTCCAGCTTACTGAGAGGCTCGTCCTGACCCTCGTCGGCGACCATGCCCTCGTCTTTGCTGAGGTCCTCCTCCTGGCCGACGCTGCCGTCGGTTGTCACATCATCTGGGCCAGCCGCCACTGAAGACCAATCAGGAGCAGCGCCAACAACTGTTGCACCTCTCCGTTTCCGCAACGGCGGCCACAGGTGGCAGACAGGGCTGGTGCGCTCGACTGAGACGATGTCGGGTGGCAACGCTGGCAGAATCGACCTGGTATCCGAAATCAGGTAGAATTCAACCGACCACGTGCAGTCCAAATCCACGAGGCTGAAGACCTTCATCTCCTGGAGGAAGTCGCACGTAGCCTATCAGAGGCAACGGCAAGCGACGATGGAGACGACCGTCGCCGACGAGCGATAATGGGCGAGAGAGGCAGGCACGGCAAGAGAAGGAGGCACATGCGCCAGAACAACACCCACCCTTGTGCCAAGACAGGCACCATCAAGCACGTCAGCTAGCACATAGAAGTGACGGAGGTTGGTGGCAGGACGGCACGAGCAGATAGCGGGGCAGCCTGCAGCTTGATCTTGCGCCCATGCTCGGTCTGGCCAGCCGCCAGTCGCAGTCGGCTGAAAGTCGGCCTGAAGGGCTTCAGGTACTGCGCGGCGATGTGGAACCACAGCTCCTGGCGAGGACCAACGTGGGGTTCTCGCAAGGCACCTTCAAAACGACAGACGATGAACCCATCGACCAGCAACCTTCTCATTTGGGACTTCGGTGGGCAAGTGGCCTTCAAATAAATTAAAAATTTGTTGCGGAACTGCCACCTGCGGGCCCCGTCCCCTGAACAGATGCATGCCCCTGCCATCATGCAGGGGGTCTCGAGCGTGAGCTGCTCCCCGACGGGTATGCAATCGTCCTTCATGATTGTTCGATGCCGTTGTGCCCACTGTTGTTCCAGATATGGCCCTAAGTTGCACTTGCTCGAAGCCTCTGCCCAAGCGACTGCGCATCTCGCATGTTGTTCCACGGGAGGGCGCACGAAGAAGCAACTGCCGCGGCCCTCGCACGGCACGGGGACAAAAGCATAGTGTGCTAAGGAAGGGAACTGCCTTTTGAGATCGCCTACCAGCTCGTTGCCGACTCCTGATTCGAACTTAGACAGTGTGTCGTGCATATCCTTCTCCTGCCGAGCTAGGAACTGCCTCTGCTGAACGCACAACTCTTTGGCAACGCCAACCAGTGTGGATACGTCCAGAATCGAAGATGACGCTGGGGCGAAACTCACCAAGTCTGAACGTGATGTTTGGATCCGAAGCGCATGTGCCTGTCTCAGTGACTTTTGCCTTGCTGCTGCACGCTGTTTGTTGTTCATTCCGAATGCCCCCGTCTTCATGCCCGTGCAAGGTAGTTTGGCCGAGAGCGCGGCGCAATGGCCTTCGGAGACAAGCCTGGACCACTCCTCGCCCCCATCTCGCTTGATATCCTGGTACTGGGCGCTCAGCTGTCGGATGTCGCACCCCTTCATCCCACCTGCCCCAGTGGCCACGAAACTCACGTGAGCCCTCCAGGCGCCGCCTGGCCTCGCGTGCTTCGCCGCCGACTGAGACTGCGAGATGGGCGCGACGCCCTGCCCGCCCCGACCCTGGGTTTCAAACGCACGGATTGCAACTGGAGTCCTGGGGCCTGGATGAGGAACGACAGGACCGACAGGCAAGTCACGACGACGGCTCAAAGAGAAGGATGGGGCGGAGGAGGATGGGTTGAAGGAACAGGGGGAAGTGAGGGCATCGAGAGCATGAAGGCAAGAGGAAGCCCATGCGGGGGCATCGTGTACCCTTGTCCCCCTGATGTTTCCCCAAAGTCCTGCGCGCTCTGGGCGTGCACGGCGGCCTCGCTCCGCTGCTCGCCGCGGCCGGCCACCGCGCTCCAGAGCGTCCGAGCCTGCTGCATCAACCACTCGGCCGAAGCATCCTCGATGTTGAGGGCGTGGGTGTGGGTCGACCTCTGAACTCATTGGCGCCGAACGGCAGCGTGCTTTGCCTCAACACAAGTGATGTCAACCTGGATGAGCATGGCGAGGGTGAGGAGTACCTCCCAGAGGTCCTGGCCGACCAATCCAGGGAACCGCGAGCAAAGACTCTGCCCCCACGGCCCCTTCATGCAGTCAGGAACGGCATTCAAAGAATGCGCCCTGTCGCTGTCGACGAGAAGACCAAAGACTTGGAAGCTGAATAAGCGGTGCCTCGATGCGCGCAGCTGCTCCACAAGGGCGCCTTCTCTCGCAATCAGGCGGAACGCCAGGCAATTGAACTCCTCGGCGAAGCACCTGTCGGGAAACGAAGCCCAGCGGTGTTCCCCAAGCCACATCGCATTGAGCTCCTTGAAGAAGTCTTTCTCCAAGACCTGCTCGCACGCACAAAGGACCCTGTAGTCCCTGGCGCCCAGCCCAGGCAAACCTCCCATCTCCAGCGACCTTGCCACGGCTGCTCTCTGACTCAACTCCCACCGCAAGCCCGCCATGTCCAGCTGCTCGCGGAGCATGCGCACAATGGGGTTGAGGGCGCACCTCAACAACATGAGGTCTGGCAGAGGATCCGCTGCAAGCCACTTCAGCGTCATCTGCCTGTTCTTGGCGTTCTTAGCTGCGAGATTGTCCTCAGATGACGCCTGGTTGCCGTCGACGTGGGCAGCTGCCTGCGCGCGAACTGGGTCCGCGTCGGAAGGGCCAACTCCTCCGCCCTCCTCAGGCAGGCCCCCCCCTCCGCCAGCGTCGCCGCCCTCCAGAGCAAGAACGCCGACGGCGCCGTCAACTCCCACATCTCCGCGGGGCTCGCCCTCGAAGTCCCTGCCAAGAGTTCGACAAAACAAAGGATCCGTCGCAGAAGCAAGCCCGTGCACTGCCTCGAGCCGCCCCCAAAAGTCAACGGCGATCTCTGACCCTGTCCATCGACGCCTCGGCCACACCGTCGGCTTCGCACTCAGGAGGGCGAAGCTGAGGCCATTCTCGATGATACTTGCAACTGCGACCATGTCGATGTCGGCAGCCGCCACGCCTGTCAAGCACACCTCCACGTGCTTCGTGTTCCGCCAGTCGCCGCGCGGCAAACAAGCTGCCACGACCCTCTTCACCTCCTGGTCAAGGCCCGTGCTGAAGAACATCTTCATGATCGATCTCTTGTAGTGAACGGCATCCTCCGACAAACCTTCTGGCACAACTTTGATCCTAGACTTGATCACGTACCTGAGACACCGTCGGAAATGGTTCAAGTGGCTACTCAGCTGCAACGACAAAGACGCGTTGATCACAGAGGAGATTGTGCGCGGCATGAGACTCTCGAATGTCTTGCTGTGGATGCCTGCCGTCACGTGCACCTCACAAAATAAATGCAACGATTCCCATCCAGCTCGGTCAGACGCGATACTCTTCTCAGTCACGACATTCGTGGCCGCGGCGTCAGAACAACAGAAACGCATCTTATGCTTAAACTCCTCGCTGTGCTTAGACACCGCACAACTCCGCAAGACCGCCGTCTTGCTGACTGGTGCCGCAGTCGACTCCATGGGCTGGAGAGGGCACGGCGTGTTCATGTACAAGCGAACTGGCACGCCCCCGATGTTCACGAGCAGCCACGCCGACTGGTTAATCTGCATCAGCTTCGTGACCATGGCAGCGCTCTTCTCGTGACTGGCGAGCACTGTCGCGATGCGCAGTGCTTGACCGAACTGCGCACTGACAACCGCTGGGAGGTGCACGTCGTCTGAACGCCCACCTGCAGTATCACCTCTCAGCGTCGTCTTCATCGGGGTCTCGTCGTAACGGCTGCAGTCCACATAAAGCAAGCACCCCGCTGCACCGAGGGACTCTACCAGAGATCGCTCAAGCCGCTCTCGCAACATAATCTGGCTCAGGAAGAACGCCTCTGCGAATCGATGGAGCGCACTCTTCAGCGACGATCGGGCGCGGCCAGTGTTCTTCTCGAGCTGGGACCAATTCAGCACGAGCCCGCTGGAAGTCTCACCCCACTGCTTCACCACATCCAAAATTATCTGGTGGTGCGGCGCCCCTGGGGCCGCCCCGATGATAGCACATTCACCGAGGTATGACGACAAGTCGTTGGGCGGCGACAGCGCGTGCCGAGACAATGGCCGGCGCTTGTCCCAACTCGTCACGGTGATGGCTTTCGTAACAGGCACCCGCTGAACGATATTGCGCTCGAGAACAATAACAGGCTGGTCCGAGGGAACATTCGCATTGTCGTCCAACTCCATCGCTACCCGCGTTGCCCACGATGGTGGGCGGCCTCGCCGAACAGATGGCCTGGCATCCCGCTGCGGTGCTGCAAGGGCCTCCTCCAGCGAAGCCAGCAGCGCACCCTCCGCGCGTGCGGGGCCCTCATCTCTCGGCTCAGCAGCGAGGCTCGATTGGGCTGCCACCGCAGCCCACGGATCGCCAGGCACAACGACTTCATCGGATGTCCCTGGATCAGTCGGCTTTGCCGCCACGGCGGCCCATGACATAACTAGCGCTAACAAGCGCATCCTCTCGAAAAAACATGGAAGCCTGTGCTTCCCGCAGTCGAACGATTCGAGCCAAAATGGTTGCAGGGAGGCGGGCAGAGGCGGAGGACATGGATGGAGGGCGGTTTCGGGCGAGGGGGGGCGCCCCTAGGATAATGGTTGCGCAACGTGGCCTTGGGTTGCTTGCTTTGGGGGGCGGGGGTCATCAGTGCGCCCGCCGCTGCCAGACGTTGTCGCAGGAAATCCCACCAGCCTTGTATGGCGTAGGATGTCTAAATGCGTTTCTCTTCCAGCTCCATTCTTGCCCTTCGGGCAGTGGTTTACCCCTCCCCCTGCCCTTCCCCTGGGCCTGGACGGAGGGGAAGGGCGGCAAGCGGTAAGAGGGTTCAAGATCGACCCCCTGGGCATTTAAAATCTGGCACCTCTCACGCGGATCGCTGCCCCCAGGGGGATGGGATGTAGGACCCCTCTTCTTTATTATATGCCCCCCGAGATGGTTCCAAGAGACGTCTTGGACCCTCCTCTTAGGCCCCGCGAGCAGGCGGGCGGGCGCAACCTGCTCGCGCGCGCCTCTCCGAGGCCGTCCCCAGAGACCGCCAAGATGCCCATCAGACACCCCAAGGGTCCTCAGATGACCCCACAAGAAACATCCCAAGACACTTCGAGAAGAATACGGCCCTGTCAGCCCTCTCATACTTTTCTCGTTCCTCCTTCGTCTCCTCCCCCAGTGCCAGCATGCCCCTCCTCCCTCCTCCCTCCTCTTTCCGACCCCGTCCTTCACCGCAGCATTATCCTATCCACTCCTCCTCCTTCTCCTGCTTTTCTCCCCCTCTCCTCCCCCTCCTCCTCCTCATCATCATCTTCCTCCTCGCCCTCCTGTTCCTCATCCGTCCCCTACTCTTCCTCATGCTCCTCCACTTGCTCCCCCTCTCCTCTTATCCCGCACCTCCTCATATTCCTCCTCGTCGCGTCTTTCGCCCTCTTGTTCTTGGCATGCTCCCACGCTTCCCTGATTAATTACTTCAAATCCACATAAACATCGTTTCTGGATGGGCTGGTGGGGATGCGACAAGCGACAACAATACGGAACGTGGCGTACCTGGGGGGATGGGCATTCCTGGGGAGAGGGGCCGTCTTCGGCGTGGCGCAAAGTTTCACCATGGCGAACGAGTCGGGTTTCACGGCAAGGCGGGGTTTCGAGACGGAACAAGCTGGGGCTGCAAACTACTTTTTGTCGACGAACCACTGCCCGACAACATAAGGAAAGTTGTCGGGCGAAACGCGGTTTCGCTCGGCCCTCGGATTCGATCGGGACGCGTGGCGTTGCACCTCAATATTTTGGGGTTCCCCCCCCTCTTCTTCCACGCTTATCCCCTCCTCCGCGTTCACTGACCACCCCTCCTCAACTCCTCAACCCGAGGCCATCTCTCCCTCCCGACTCCCAGCTCTGTCCGCCCCTCCTCCCACTTTGAAGATGCTGCAGTTCGATTTGCGCACCCCGCCGCCCACGCCCCTTAAACCCTCATGTTTTCGTCGCGTCGAAACTTCTCTCGCGCAATTGAACTGCTAGTTTCGAGCGCCCCCCGCAAACCCCGCAGAAAGGGGCATAAGGCATACATCAATGAACGTTGGCTTCTATTGCTGCGTACCGCGGTTGGGAAATGGTGGCTCCGTTTACTTGCGGCGCTTTGATAAAGAGCCAATGCCAGATTTCAGAAGGCACGGGCACGCCAATGCTAATGAGGAACGCGAGCGTGGCAAGCGAAAGGGCCGACGCGGCAACGGCGGTTAGAGCAACAGCGCAGCGAGGCCGAATCTCGAGACGATTGCGACCGACAGACTTACTTTGCGGCATCGTTCCGTCGCGCCAGGGCCCCAACACTTACTGTCAGCGGATGGTGCGAGCGCCCCCAGAGTTATTTTCAACGATCCACGCAAACCTATTTCCAACCTACTTTCCACCTATTCCTGACTTTCCTTCGTGTGAGCCCCTTAGCAGGGGCTCCGCCATCATAATCCAAGACGGCCCACGAGGGCTCCAGGAGGGACCCAAAACAGACAAGAGGACCCCAAGACGGCCCAAGACGCCTCCAAGACGGCCCAAGATGCCCCCAAGACGGCTCCAAGAGGGCCCAGACAAGGCACCAGAACGGACAGTTCGAGCCCTTGGCCCCGAGAGGCTCCCAGGAGGAACCAAGAGGCCCCCAAGAGACCCCCCAAGAGGCCCCAAGAGGCCCCCAAGAGACCCCCCAAGAGGCCCCAAGAGGCCCCCAAGGGGCCCCCAGGAGGCCCCGAGAGGCGCCCAAGAGGCTCCCAAGAAGCCCCCGAGAGGCCCCCGAGAGCGCTTCGAAGAGACCCCAAGAAGCATCCATGAGGGCTCTGACCCACGTCAGCGTCGTTGTCGCCGCCGCCGCCGTTGTCGTCGTTCCCCCTCAGGGTCGGCGACGCCGGCCGCAAGGCCTTCACAGTATCCCCCCCCACCGCCCGCCGAGGTCCACGACGACCGATCCCCCAGGCGGCGGCGATGGATCCATCCCCGCCTCGGATATGAATCTCTTGCCGTCGCTCGGACGTCCATTTCCCGTGCATTTGTCGGTGTCGTGCGTGTTTTTGTTGGCTCGATGGTCCAGGATGGTCCTGGATGGTTCCCGCCGAGAAAAAAAGGCACACGTCCGAGCGATGCCAGGGTCTAGTCTGTGGGGCGCCTGGTCGTAGGTGTCCGCGCGCGCCTCGTACGCGGCCGCGAGCGAGGCGAACTCCTCGTAGCCCGTGATGCCCTGCACGCGCGGCCCCGCCTCGGCGCTGCGCAGCCGGGCGGCGGCGTCGCGGTACATGGGCACGAGCTGCTCCATCCGATGCGCGAGGTCCTGCCATGGGGGGTGGCTGTGGCCACGAGCGGCGACGGCGACTGTGTATATATATATATATATACACATACATATGTATATCTATATATATATATATATATATATATCAGAGTGAGGGGGCTGGACCGAACGGTCATTCACTGTGCCTGGGTGCGTGGCTGAAGTGGAATTCCGCGATGCGGATTGTTGTTGTTGCTGTTGTTGGTGTTGGTGTTGTTGTTGTTGCTGTTGCTGTTGCTGTTGCTCTTGTTGTTGTCGTTATTTTTGTTGTTGTAGTTGTTGTTGTTGCTGTTGTTGTTGATGATGTTGTTGTTGATGTTGTTGTTTGTTGTTTACCGTTTGTTGTTTGTAGGTTGTTGTTTGTTATTTGGTGTTTGTTGTGTGTTGTTTGTTGTGTGTTGTTTGTTGTTGCCGTCGTGCCACACGCGACCCACCCCGCGACCCACCCGCGACCCACCCCGCGACCCGCCCGCGACCCACCCCGAGACCCACCCGCGACCCACCCCGAGACCCACCCGCGACCCACCCGCGACCCACCCGCGACCCACCCGCGACACACTGCGACCCACCCGCGACCCACCCGCGACCCATCCCGCGACCCACCCAAAATTGTCGGCGCCTGCGACGGGTTTCTTTTGCATTCGTTCCAGGTGGAGAACCTGCGACCCACCCGCGACCCACCTGCGACCCAGCGCGACCCACCCGCGACCCACCCGCGACCCACCCCACGACCCACCCAAAATTTTCGGCGGCGGGTTTCTTTTGCATTCGTTCCAGGTGGAGAACCTGCGACCCACCCGCGACCCAAACCGCGTTCAGTGTAGAAATCAAAATGTTCGGCGCCTGCGGCGAGCTGTTTTTGAATTCCTTCCAGGTGGAGGTGGAGGTGGAGAGCCCGCGACGCACCCGCAACCCAAACTACGTTCGCTGAACAAGACAAAACTTCCGCGCCTGCGGCGGGCTTCTTTTGCATTCGTTCCAGGTGGAGAACCTGCGACCCAAACCGTGTTCAGTGTACATATCAAACTGTTCGGCGCCTGCGGCGGGCTGTGTTTTTGAATTCCTTCCAGGTGGAAGTGGAGACCCGGCGACCCACCCGCGACCCAAACTACGTTTACTGAACAAGCCAAAACATCGGCGCCTGCGGCGGTCCGCCCGCTCGACGCCCGCGTCGTCCGCGCCCGCTCACACTTATCCGCAATTGCGGGAAGCTACGTGTATATCGGAGGTGAGGGGCTGAGATCGAAGTGGAACGGAGAGCCCCCCTACCGGGAAATCGATTTCGGTTTCGTGTTCGTGCGTGCCGTGCGTGCGGGCGAGGCGAAGCTGCGTGGGCGGGCGAGAAGAAAGTCTCCTGTGGCTGAGGCGCGGCCAGACCAAATGTCTCCCTTCCAGGCGGCTGGGGGCCCGCGGTGTCCCGCCGGTGTCCCGCTGGTGTCCCGTGTGGCTGAGGCGCGGCCAGACCAAATGTCTCCCTTCCGGGCGGCTGGGGGCCCGCGGTGTCCCGCCGGTGTCCCGGTGGTGTCCCGCTGGTGTCCCGAAATGCAAATCGGCATGCAAATCGAAATGCAACTCGACATGCAAATCTACATGCAAATCGACATGCAAATCGACAATGTAAATCGAACATGCAAATCGGCATGCACATCTAAATGCAAATCGAAATCCAAATCGACATGCAAATCGAAATGTAAATCGACATTCCAAATCGAAATGCAAATAGAACTGCAAATCGAACATGCAAATCTACATGCAAATCGAAATACAAATCGAAATGCAATCGAAATGCAAATCGGCATGCAAATCGGAATGCACATCGACATGCAAATCGAAAATGGAATCGACATGCATATCGAAATTCAGACCGACATGCAAATCGACAATTCAAATCGACAATGCAAATCGAACATGCAAATCGACATGCACATCTAATGCAAAACGACATGCAAATCAAAATGCAAATCGCACATGCAAATCGAAAGTGCAAATCGAAATGCAAATCGACATGCAAATCGACATGCAAATCGAAAGCAAATCGAAAATGCACATCGAAAATGCGAATCTACATGCAAATCTACATGCAAAGCTGCATGCAAATCGACTGAGATCGATAGTTGGAGGGATAGTGAGATCGAGTGTGAGATCGATGGTGATATCGACAGTGGGATCCATCGAGTGAGATCGAAAGTGAGATCGATAGTGAGATCGATAGTGAGATCGATAGTGAGATCGATATGTAGATCGATTGTGAGATCGATGGTGAGATCGATAGTGAGACTGGGCGAGTGAGATCGATGATGATATCGATTGTGAGATCGATAGTGAGATCGATCGAGTGAGATCGATCGAGTGAGATCGATAGATCGATAGTGAGATCGATCGAGTGCGACGTTGGCCCCTCCCCCCCTCGCCTCCTTATCACCCGAAGGGTGGTCTATGCGGTGTGTATATATATGTGTGTGTGTGTGTGTGTGAACGTGTGTGTGTGTGTGTGTGTGTGGGTGTGTGGGTGTGGGTGTGGGTCAAGCTAGCCAGCTCGAGCGAGTCAAGCATGGCATGCCCATTCCCACCCGCCATCCCACAACATATGAAACAGTGATGGCACAACTGGGGGCTGCGCGGGCACTTCAGTGTCGCAGGTCCCAGAGCGCTGACTTCCAGGTCCCAGAGCGCCCCAGGAACGCCCCAAGAGAGCCGAGACGCCCCCGAGACGATCCGAGGGGCCTTGAGTCGCCGAAAGAACGTTCCAAGACGCCCAAGATGGCCTCCAGACGGCCGCAGACGCCGCCAAGAAACCGCGGGGAGCCTCAGGAGGCCCTCCAAGAGCCTGGACAAGCAAAAACCTCCCAGGCATTCGTCACCCCAGGGCCTCCTGGAACGCCCCGGCGCCCAATGAATTGGCGAGCTAAAAACGTGCGCTGAGCCAAAGCGGGAGCGCAACTTTGAGAAAATTTCGCTCGGCGCCCAAGCGGGAAGGTCATTTCACTCACTTCGAGCGGGGGGGGGGGGGGCCGCGCCCAATTCTTGCCATGCATTTTTGCGGGGTGGACGACAAGAACAGCTATGCGGGCAGGGAAAATCAGCATGGCATTGCTTCTGATAAGTAAGGTGGCCCCTCCCGCCTTGGGGTTGCCCCAGAAGTCCGCGCGCGATGTGCGCCGCGCCCCACTCCTGCCACGCATTTCGCATCGTCGACGACAAGACAAGCCATGATGAAAGGAAAAACGGCAACTCTGCACTGTTTTTTTTACAATTCGGATGAGAGGACCCGCAGCCCGCATGGACGTCCGCGCGCGATGCGCGCCGCGTCCCATTCCTGCGACATATTTCGCACCGCCGGCGACAAGGCAGGCCATGCTGACAGGAAACAGCGAAGACTTTGTATTGATTGTTTAGGTCAGGATGGGCGGGCCTGGATTTACGGCCGCGCGCGATGTGCGCCCCGTCCCATATGTGCGCCGCGTCCCATTGCTGCCACATCTTTCGCACCGTCGGCGACAAGGCAGGCCATGCTGAGAGGAAACAACGAAGACTTGGTATTGATTTTTTACAATCAGAATGGGCGGGCCCAGATTGATTGCCGCGCGCGATGTGCGCCGCGTCCCATTCGTGCCACGCTGTTCGCATCGCCGACGACAAGAAAAACAATGTTGAGAAGAAAAACGGCCACTTTGTATTGATATGTTTACAATCCGGACGGGAGGTCCCGGATTGGGTTGCTATCGGCCGGAATACGACGTAGGTGGGGGTATATGATAATAAGGATCAAGGATGTGGGTGTGGGTGTGGGTCAAGCTAGCCAGCTCGAGCGAGTCAAGCATGGCATGCCCATTCCCACCCGCCCTCCCACAACATAAGAAACAGTGATGGCACAACTGGGGGCTGCGCGGGCACTTCAGTGTCGCAGGTCCCAGAGCGCTGACACTTCCAGGTCCCAGAGCGCCCCGGGAACGCCCCAAGAGAGCCGAGACGCCCCCGAGACGATCCGAGGGACCTTGAGTCGCCGAAAGATCGTTCCAAGACGCCCAAGATGGCCTCCAGACGGCCGCAGACGCCGCCAAGAAACCGCGGGGAGCCTCAGGAGGCCCTCCAAGAGCCTGGACAAGCAAAAACCTCCCAGGCATTCGTCACCCCAGGGCCTCTTGGAACGCCCCGGCGCCCAATGACTTGGCGGGCTAAAAACGTGCGCCGAGCCAAAGCGGGAGCGCAACTTTGAGAAAATTTCGCTCGGCGCCCAAGCGGGAAGGTCATTTCACTCACTTCGAGCGGGGGGGGGGGGGCGTGCCGCGCCCAATTCTTGCCATGCATTTTTGCGGGGTGGACGACAAGAACAGTTATGTGGGCAGGGAAAATCAGCATGGCACTGTTTCTGACAAGTAAGGTGGCCCCTCCCTCCATGGGGTTGCCCCAGAAGTCCGCGCGCGATGTGCGCCGCGCCCCATTCCTGCCACGCATTTCGCATCGTCGACGACAAGACAGGCCATGATGAAAGGAAAAACGGCAACTCTTCATTGTTGTTTACAGTTAGGATGGGAGGGCCCGCGGCCCGCATGGACGTCCATGCTGAGAGGAAACAACGGGGACTTTGTATGGATATTTTACAGTCAGGATGGGCGGGCACGGATTGACGGCCGCGCGCGATGCGCGCCGCGTCCCATATGTGCGCCGCGTCCCATTGCTGCCACATATTTCGCACCGTCGGCGACAAGGCAGGCCATGCTGAGAGGAAAGAACGAAGACTTCGTATTGATTTTTTACCGTCAGGATGGGCGGGCCCAGATTGACTGCCGCGCACGATGTGCGCCGCGTCCCATTCCTGCCACGCTTTTCGCATCGCCGACGACGAATAAGACAATGTTGAGAAGAAAAACGGCCACTTTGTATAGATTTTTTTTAATAATCCGGATGGGAGGTCCCGGATTGGGTTGCGATCGGCCGGAATACGACGTAGGCGGGGGTATATAATAATAAAGAACAAGGATGTGGGTGTGTGGTGTGTGGTGTGTGGTGTGTGGTGTGTGGTGTGCGGTGTGTGGTGTGCGGTGTGTGGTGTGTGGTGTGTGGTGTGTGGTGTGTGGTGTGTGGTGTGTGGTGTGTGGTGTGTGGTGTGTGGTGTGTGTGTGTGATTGTGCGTGTGCGTGTGCATGTGCGTGTGCGTGTGCGTGTGCGTGTGCGTGTGCGTGTGCGTGTGCGTGTGCGTGTGCGCGTGCGCGTGCGCGTGCGCGTGCGCGTGCGCGTGCGCGTGCGCGTGCGTGTGCGCGTGTGTGTGTGCGTGCGCGTGCGTGTGCGTGCGCGTGCGCGTGCGCGTGCGCGTGCGCGTGCGTGCGTGTGCGTGCGTGCGCGTGCGCGTGCGCGTGCGTGCGCGTGCGCGTGCGCGTGCGCGTGCGCGTGCGCGTGCGTGCGTGTGCGTTGTGTGCGTGTGCGTATGCGTGTGCGTGTGCGTGCCGTGTGCGTGTGCGTGTGCGTGTGCGTGTGCGTGTGCGTGCGGGTGCGGGTGCGGGTGCGGGTGCGGGTGCGCGGGTGCTGCGGGTGCGGTGCGGCGGGTGCGGGTGTGCGGGTGTGCGGGTGGATGCGTGTGCGTGTGCGTGTGCGCGTGTGTGCGGTGTGTGTGCGTGTGCGCGTGTGCGCGTGTGCGCGTGTGCGCGTGTGCGCGTGTGCGCGTGTGCGTGTGCGCGTGTGCGTGTGTGTGCGCGTGTGCGCGTGTGCGCGTGTGCGCGTGTGCGTGTGTGCGTGTGTGCGTGTGTGCGTGTGTGCGTGTGTGCGTGTGTGCGTTGTGTGTGTTGTGTGTTGTGTGTTGTGTGTTGTGTGTGTTGTGTGTGTTGTGTGTTGTGTGTTGTGTGTGTTGTGTGTTGTGTGTTGTGGGTTGTGTGTTGTGTGTTGTGTGTTGTGTGTTGTGTGTTGTGTGTGTTGTGTGTTGTGTGTTGTGTGTTGTGTGTGTTGTGTGTTGGGTGTTGTGGGTGTTGTGGGTGTTGTGGGTGTTGTGGGTGTTGTGGGTGTTGTGGGTGTTGTGGGTGTTGTGGGTGTTGTGGGTGTTATTGTGTTGTGTGTGTGTTGTGTGTGTGTGTGTGTGTGTGTGTGTGTGTGTGTGTGTGTGTGTGTGTGTGGTGTGTGTGTGTGTGTTTGTGTGTGTGGTGGTGTGTGTGTGTGTGGTCGTGTGTTTGTGGTGTGTGTGTGTTGTGTGTGTGTGGTGTGTGTGTGTGTGTGTGTGTGTGTGGGTGTGTGGTGTGTGTGTGTGTGTGTGTGTGTGTGTGTGTGTGTGTGTGTGTGTGTGTGTGTGTGTGTGTGTGTGTGTGTGTGTGTGTGTGTGTGTGTGTGTGTGTGTGTGTGTGTGTGTGTGTGTGTGTGTGTGTTGGTGTGTGTGTTGTGTGTGTGTGTGTGTGTGTGTGTGTGGGTGGGGGGGGGGCGGGGGGGATGGGGGGGGGGGGTATCTGTGTCCGCTCCCTCGCGGTCGGGGTTCTGGGGCACGATCCCGCGGATGCGAGGTCGCGCAGATACGCTCCGCGCGGACCGTCCGCGAAACAAACACGCCCCGTACGTCCGCAGGGTCGCGGCCCATGGGCTTGGCCAGCGAGGCCGCGGACACGGATGTGTTTGCGCGCACGCCGTATATGGGGACCCCAATCCCCAACTTTGAAAGCGTTCCGAGCGGACCTTGGTGGTCCCCACACGTGGTGGTGAGAACACCCGGTGGTGAGTTTTGGGCGATTTGGGTAATGGTGTTCGAGCGCTGGCTGGCCCAGGAAACGCAAAACCTCGTGGCGACCGCGTGTCCCTAAACCCGGTGGTGACCCAGAATTATTTTTGGGGGGAATCGGGGTCACCACCGGGTGTCTCACCACCTGGTTTGGAGACCACCAAGGACCTGCATCTGCAGCCGAACTCCGGGACATACGCTGCGGGTGCGCCCGAAAAGCCCCCTGGGGGTGCATCCCCCAGCGTCCCCCTCTCCTGAACAGAGACAGACCGTCCCGGCATTCCTATAGTCCTACCACGAAATGTTCTTAGAACCCAAAAATGTCGTAAGAACAAAAACAATGTCCTTAGAACATAAACCCGACGCGGTAAAGCAAGACGGTCCCAGCCAGAAATGTTCTAAGAACATTAGGTGGGAACCACAAAAGGTTCTTAGAAAATGGTTTGGTAGGGCCATAAGCGAGCCAGGACGCTTCGCCACTGCTTGACTCTCCTGAGCGTCCCAACCTCTCGGGCGGAGCTCGGGGAGCCCGGCGAGACGCCGCCCGCCGTCCTGGTCCGCGGACACGGCCGTCTGCGCCGCGCTCTTGGCGAGCAGCGCAGCCGCGGCGGACTCCCCGCCCTCGTCGACGAGCTTCTTGCCGCCCTCCGCAGGATCCGTCCGCATCGAATCGGGAAATCTGCTCGGATCGAACCGGATCGGCTGCGCCAGGCTGCACAGCAGCGCCACGTGGGCCTCGGGGCGCATCGCATCGTCGGAACATCGCAGTCGAACCGGATCGACCGGCCGGCATCGACACCGAGTCGGATCGATCGCACCGAAGGGGACACCGCCTTCGCCGTCTCCACCCGCTCGTTCACGGCCGTGCTCGCGGCCGCCAAGGTCGCCGAGGCCTTCTCGCGGATGCCCCCGAACATGGCGGCCAAAGTCGCTGGAGCTTTCGATTCTCGCCGGGCTGGTCCCGGACACCCCCGCGCGGGCGGCCCCCGGGCTTCAGCAAGTGTGGCCACGGAGGCAGGGGGGACAGGAGCATGAGCGAGCTTCGGCAACACGCAGGAGCGACCTGGGGCAAGAGTGACTCTGTCGGTGCGGGGCCATATCTAGGAGCGCCCGCCAGTGCTGGAGGGACCCCCCTGCGGGCCCGCACCGAAAGTCGCTCCAGCGAAGGGCCACTCTTACGCGTGACCGAACGCTGTGGCAGGGACGGAGGGAAGACGACTCATGATGACAAGCTTGTCTAAGGGAAACCTCCGTGGTCTAGGACCCTGGGCTGCTATCGAGGCCCATGCCAGGTTCCTCCAAACAGGCTGCGCAGCCAACTGGAACACTTCCCACGAGAAGAGAGGGGGGGGGGAACGTGGGAGCTACAAGGCCCACGTCCTGCGGAGCAGGAGGTCCGAGGACTCACCCGCGCAGCCGACGAGGCCTGCGGGGCGCGGGCGGCTGCACTGCACGCCCGCACCAGCCGCTCCACGCGACCGCCGACGCGGGCATGGCTGGCGGTATGATGCGCCTGGCGGCTGGAGAGCAGGCGCTGCTGGCGGACCGGGCGCCCGCTCGCAGCGAGGCTGCAGGCCACAGGCAGGTGGCGGCAGCGGTGCCATACGCCTGGCCAGGCCCGCGGCAGCGCCCGCCGCAGGCACCGCAGCCCTTGCGCCAGGCCCTGCTCCCTCAAACCCGCAGCCTTCAGCACGAGGGCGAGGAGGAGGAGGAGGAGGTGGTGGCAGAGGAGGAGAGACACAACGGGCCACGACACCAGTTACAGCAGGCAGCAGAGGCAGAGGCGGAGGAGGAGGAATACTAGCATGGACGCTCACGGTGGTGTCGGCGCGAGCCGCCAGTCGCACCAGCCAGCGCGAGCCACCCGTATACCGGCCTGCGAGAGCCGCCTTGTCACGTCGTCTGGCGCGAGCCGCTCGGCACACCAGCTGGCGCGAGCCGCCCGTCACACCCGCCTGCGCAGGCCGCCCGCAACGACGTGGACAGCCGTTCACCGAATGCAGCTGGAAGAGGCTGCGGAGGCGGCGGGGGCGGGGGCCCCAAGACTTCAACCTGCGGCGCGGCGGCGTGGGCGGCTTCGGCAGCTAGCGCGGCGGCGTGAGCGGTGCGGCAACACGATGTTCGCCTCTGCGATCTGCACTAGCTACTTGCGGTGGCGCCTGGTGCACAATATTTCCGACGGGCCGCAATGGCTCTCACATCGTGTTCGTTCCTTCCTCACCGTGCAGTGTAGTCGCAATTTCGACTGTCCAGCTGCTGCAGGTACGCATTTCATGTTCTTGTGTTAGCACCATGTTACTTACAAACCCATCGCCATTTTTCGTTCGTGTTTGCCATGGATGGCGGGGGGGGGGTCGACATGCTGCCCGACGAGTGCCGACCCGTGCACGGGCGCGCTCTGCCTGCGAGGTGCACATGGCGCACATGGCGCGGCTGGAGCTGTGGCACACCTGACGCACACGGAGCACGTACGGCTGATGGCTTGAGACCCTCCTCCTCCTCCTCCTCCTCCTCCTCCTCCTCCTCCTCCTCCTCCTCCTCCTCCTCGCGCGCGGCCCATCTGGCACGAAGGGCGTACCTCGCGAGCCCCGCGCACCCTGCGCTCGTGTTGCCTCACAGTGTCTCTGTGTGTCCGATGGCGGCACACGCCTAGGCTGCAACTCGGGTGCTGCGCAGGAGGGCGTGCGGGAGTGAGCCAGACAGCTCGTGACGACCTCCCTGCGAACCTATCCCCTCCCCATACCCTCTCCTCTGGGTCTGCAGGTCGGGGGGGGGCGAGGTGTCAGAGAGTCATGCTTGGCCCATGATGGCTCCAACACAGCCCCAGATATGACAAGGCGGCATCCAAGACGACACAACATAGCTCAATCTCACTTCCAGCATGCCTCCGAGATGTCTCAAGACCACCATGCGACGGCTCTGAGTGGCCTCGGAGACTCCCAAGATAGCCCCCCGAAAGGCCAAAATCATTCAAAAGCCCCAGGTTGTTCGATGATGGTTGCCTTCTTCGTCGTTCACGTCCGATGGGCATCTAAGGCCTCATGATGGATCCAAAACCGCCTAGTGGAGCCCCGAGAAGGGCCAACAAGGGCGCCAATACGGCCCCGAGAGCGCCCAAGAGCGCCCCCCAAAAAGCGTTCCAGAAGGCCCCTAAGATGCGACGTGCCAGGCCCCGGCGAGGGCAGGCAGATTGGTGCCGTCCCCATGTTCGATCGATGCCATTCAAGATAGCACCAGGAGAGCTCCCAAGGTCACCGAGAAGGTCCCCAAGCTCCCGAAAGGACCTCGCGAGAGCCCTACACTGGCTCCCGTGTTCCGCCAAAGAACTCCCAGAGCGAGAGATCATCGAAAGCCTGAGCGGTTGACTTCCGGATAAGCTGCTACACTCCCCTGATCAGAGCAGCTAGCCCAGGGATCGTTTGTGGATGGGCTGCTCGTGGGGACAGGCCAAGCGTCAAGAACAGAATGTGCTCTGCGGCATGCTCTGTCCGCACCAGCAGCCAAACAGAAAGTAGGGGTTGTGCCCTGGGGCGTGCTCGGCACTCCGAGGCCTCTCCCAGCGGCCCTGAAGACTTCCTTAGCGGCCCCTCAGGCTCGCCCCGGCGACCGTGAGGATTCCCCAGAAGGTACAGGTCTCTCACAGCGGCCCTGAAGCGTTCCCCAACGGCCCTGACCTTCCCATCATCGCTGTCATCAACATCATAAACATCAGCATCAGCAGCAGCATCGAAATCATCATCATCATCAGCATCATCATCAGCATCATCATCATCATCATGATCATGATCATGATCATCATCATCATCATCATCATCATCATCAGCATCATCATCATCATCATCATCATCACCATCATCATCATCATCATCATCATCATCATAATCGTCGCCGTCGTCGTCAACAACAACAGCAGCAGCCTCATGGTCACCATCATCATCATCATCAGCATCATCATCATCAGCATCATCATCATCATCATCACCATCAGCATCATCATCACCATCGCAATCACCATCACCATCGTCATTGTCATCGTCATCGTCATCATCATTGTCATCACCGTCGCCGTCGTCGTCGCGGTCGTCGTCACCATCATAATCCTCATCGTCATCCTCATCATCAGCATCATAATCATCATCTTAACAACAAAAGCACCATGAGCGCAATCATAACAAGCGCTATGCTTGTGGTAAGGCCTCTGGCCGGATGGGTTGCCCCGCGCTAGCTGCACGTACTCGACGATACTTCCACCGATCCAGACCAGGCTGATCCCTGGGCACAGGATCGGCGGGTACGCACTCCTGGAGTGTCCAGGAAGGCCATGGGCGCATTCTATTGCTCGCGGCCATAAAAGCCGTTATGGCGGGGATGGGGGAGGACCGGAGGGGGCATAACGTAGCCCCCCCCAGCCAGAATGTGGTGCTGGTCGCGCTGCAGCAGTGCCTGAGACACACTGAGGGAGGGAGCGTTACGTCATTGGGGGGGAGGCGATGGGGGGGGAGGGGAGGGGGCAACACGCGCGTTATGGCACAGAGGTTAAGAAAAACACCTCCCATGAGTTATCCACCAGATCCTGGGCCCAGGATTGGCCCTGCAGCCCCCCGCGCCCAAGAGCGGCCCTGCCATGGTCGGTGCATGCGTGTAGCCGGCGATCCTCCCGGGAGACGCGGAAAGGAGGAGGCCGAAAAGGGGCAGCAGCAGCCTGAGCAGGAGGAGCAGCAGCGTTAGGAGATCGGGCAG
Organism: Prorocentrum cordatum; assembly: GCA_963575745.1. Lineage (NCBI taxonomy): Eukaryota > Dinophyceae > Prorocentrales > Prorocentraceae > Prorocentrum > Prorocentrum cordatum. The sequence continues at coordinate 272,474 of CAUYUJ010015750.1, forward strand.
GAGAATAAGGAGCAGCCCCTCCTCCTCCTCCTCCTCCTCCTCCTCCTCCTCCTCCTCCCTCCTCCCTCCTCCCTCCTCCCTCCTCCCTCCTCCCTCCTCCCTCCCTGCTCCTCCTCCTTCTCCTCCTCAGCCGCGGGCGCCGCCGCGGGCGCCGCGGGCGCCGCCGCCGTCGCCGCCGCCACCTCCGGACCCATTTCGTGTCTTGGGTCGCTGCAGTTGTCGCCGTCGCGGCTCGCCTTCTGGCCGCCCCTCATCTCCAAGTACGTCATCATCCGGCTGACGCGGCCCTGCGGCGCTGTGCGCGCCACGGGTGCAACCACCGATGCAAACAACGTGTCAGTGCATGTGATTCTCCCTCTACTCTCTCTCTCTCTCTCTCGTTCCCTCCCTCCCCCCTCTCTCTCTCGTTCTCTCTCTCCCTCTCTCTCTCTCTCTATCTCTCGATCTGTCACGCTCTCGCTGTCACGTTCAGGCACGGCCTCTTCATTTCTCTCTGTCTCTCTCTCTCTCTCTCTCTCTCCCGCTCTCTTTTTCACTCCCTCTCTCTCTCTGCCCCTACCTCCAGCGCAACTTTCCGCTTTCTCCGCGCATGGCGAGTCTAGACACACCGCACACCGCGGTGTGGCAAATTCGCGTCACCTCCATACACCCGCGCGCGCCGCAGTGGTTCCAGAGGGCCCTCGACGTGCGCTTCATGTACCGCTGCAGCCCAGGCCACCAGGTAAGGTCTGCTCGAAGGCAACCTAAACGAACCTGCAGGAGACCAACCTCAACCGAAAGAAAGCCTGCGTCGCCGCACTCCAGACTCCAGAGCAGCTCTGGCGTCGGCCGAACAGTCGCTGCTTACATCGAACACGATCATAAGCACCAATACGATTTGGCAACATCTACCAACAACACTGCTACTACCAGCGTAAGCTTAGGGACGAGCTGATGGAACTGCGCGGGAAGAAGATCAGCTGCATCATGCTACGCCGCCCCCTAAATCACAGGGCGGGCACCAACCGTGACCCTGCAAAATCTGCAACCGCGGTCGACGCCCACCAGCGTATCGGCAGAACCCCTCTTATCAGCCGTGACGCTCCAACCTGGGACGTCCTGGTCGCGCCTCCACTTCACAGGGCCGACCACGGGACCTCGCACACCGGAAACATCCACCGGCGCCCCACCAGAACCAAAACACCGACCGAGGATCCTCCGTGGTCATCTTGCCAGCTGCTACCTCGGACAGGGGAGCCGCTACTCCGGAAGACCCTGGACCACCCCGCTGCAGCCGCCGCAGACTCCGACGGGCACACGCCCACCAGCAGGGCGGAGCCCAGGGCGAATCCAGGCAAGGCCTCAGTGACACCCGAGGCACGTCAAACGCCACTGGCACCACCACATCGCAACGAAGAATCGGATGCATTCAAGCCAAGCGTCCAGGGGATCCCCGATCAGACCGAGGACAGATTGGGCCTCTGCGACGAGGCGGACGCGTGCCCCTACGAGTGGGACCTCAGCGACGAACGTGGCCCCTGTGACGACTGGGACCTCAGAAGAGAACGGAGGGCAAAATCCACCAGGGCCGAGGCGCCGTCCGACTCCACGGGCTCCGCCCCGGGTACCCGTGCCTCCGTTCAGCTGGGCAGATACCGAAACAACGGCCACCATCCAGGCGAAGAATTCCGCTAACGGCCAACGCGGCATCGTCACTGGACGCACGGGGGATCAGAATCAGTACTGGGTGGTCCTGTTGACCAACGGCAACGCCGCCGCCCTGCTCACTTCAAGTCTGATCCCTCGCTCCCAACATCAGCCGGCGAGGGGTAACGCTGCCTCAACGTCAGGGCTCAGGCCAGCAGAGACGTCAGACTCGTCGATGACGGCACCTACGGCTGAAACACCAGGCCCGCCCGTGCACGCGCGGAAACCCGCGCCAAGGCCCGAGCGTGACTCCCCGACGCCAGCCGTCGCACCAGCGAGCGCGGCGCCGACAGTGCTCGCGGACTCCTTGGGGCTCAGCTCGGGGCAGCGGAAGCGCCTTGACGAGCTCCGCAAGCATCGATGTGGACGGCAAGCCCCCGACGGCCCACCGCTCCCCGCTATCTTGGAGGGTGGTGCCGGGGACGCCCCACGCGAATCGTCGGCACCACCGCGCGCGAGCCCCCGACCGGAGGAGGAGGAGGAGGAGGAGGAGGAGGAGGAGGAGGAGGAGGAGGAGGAAGAGGAAGAGGAGGAGCAACGAGGAGGAGGAGGGGGAGGGGGAGGGGGAGGAGGAGGAGGAGGAGGAGGAGGAGGAGGAGGAGGAGGAGGAGGAGGAGGAGGAGGAGGAGCAATGGGAGCGGCTGGGGAAAAAAGGTAGCGAGGACGCGCCGTGCAGCGAAGGCGATGCCCGTGCGGACAGGGGCGCGCCTCGCCCTCGACCCCAACGCCCCCCCACCCCCCTGCGCAGCTGCGGCAGGGACGCCGCCGGTGCCCACGACGCTGAGAGTGATGCGCAGCACGGTGGTGCTGCTTCGACTTCTCCAACCGTCGCGGGGCGATCGACGGCCTGCATCTGCCTCGTCTCGCACGTCTCGCGAGGAGCACGGGGCCACGCCGCGCTTCGCGGAGCACCACACCGGTGCGCAGGCTCGTGAGCCCGGACCGGGCGAGCAGACGCCTCCACTTCCTTGCCCCGCTGGTCGCGGCCAGCTCACCGGGGCTCGCGCCCGCGACAGGGACGAGCAACTCGCTGCAGCGACCAAGCCAACACACATCCTCCTCCTCCTCCTCCTCCTCCTCCTCCTCCTCCTCCTCCTCCTTCTCGTCCTCATCCTCGTCCTCGTCGTCGTAGTCCTCCTCTTCAATCCATTGCCTCCTCAACAAACGCCTCGACACCCTCTCCACGGGGCGACTTTGTCACCCGACCGCTGGGTCGCACCACGAGGACGACGACGCGCGACAGCGACGCACGAAGATGACGACGACACTGTGCAATCGTCTCGCACTTCCGCCTTCCCCCATCTCCTGCAGAGGACGCCTGGGCAATCTCTGATTACGGTCGGGTTTGGATGGCTGGCCATATGAACACACGAAGCATGATTTTGTCACCGGCATGGCCGGGCAATGCTTGCGCGGGCTAGCCGGCCGCTTTCCTTTGCCAAGAGTGGGGGAGCATGCCAGTTTTGGGGGGAGATCTCCTGGGCCCCTGCCGCTCCTCCTCCTCATGCTCCCCCTCCGCCTGCCCCCACCCCCTCCTCCTCGGACGAGGGCCACTTGAGACAACGAAGGCTCCCCCGCCGAAGTCTTAGGTCGGGCATGTCCTCCTACAGGCGGGTCTTGGGCGAACAACAATACAAATAGTCCGAACACACACCCTCCAAATCATCGGAACATACGCGATGAAGAACATCGTGCCCCGACAATGTTTTGACTGCGTTTGACTATGTCTCCTGTAGAGTTAAGTCGGGCCTGTGCCCCTACAGGGGGATTTTCGACGAAGAGTAAAAAATCCCCCCGAAATTATATAAAAAAAAAAAAAAAAAAAAAAAAAAAAAACTAATCTAAAAATAGTCTGGGCACTAGTTTTGGAACACTTGTTGACCTTTTTGGGGGGCATTTCGGGCGTATTCTTTCATCGAAAATCCCCCTGTAGGGGCACACGCCCGACAGAACTGTAGAGGGACGGGCCCGACTCCGCCCGAGCCCCAGCCCGACCCGTCTCTCGACACGGGCCCCGGTCGTGGCCACGAGAGCCGCCAGCGGTGGCCCACACGGGACCCAGCAGAGAAAAAAAAAAAGGCGGGCCGCCGCTGCCGCGGCCAGCCCCCCTCCGACCCTCCCCCCCCCGCCACGCTTCCTCGCCCCCCCTTCCCCAAGCGTTATGTCGGGCGTGTCCCCCTACAGGGGGGGATTTTCGACGAAAAATAAGAAAAAAACAAAAAAGTACCCCAAACAAGCCCCCCAAGAAGGTAGAAACATTTTTAAAACAAATAGCCCCCAGACTATTTTTGGATTATTTTTTTTGAAGGGGCCCAAGGACACACAAACAAATACACACAAATCAAAGGGTTCCCCATATTATCCCAGATGTTCTGGGTTTCTGTCTTCCCCCCCACGTCCCATATTTTCCATATTCTTGAGGGACTCGACGATTCATGGTGTCTGTGTGTTTCTTTCCCTCTTGCTTTTTGACTATTATTTATTTTTGGTCGACAACCCGACGGGCCCGACCTACCCCCGGCGGGGGCCCGCACAGGCACGGAGGCCGCGCCTCGAGGCACGGGTCGGCCGTCCGGTCGAAGGCCTCCCGGAAGAACTGGCAGATGCCGCCCCTCCTGCGGCCGCGGATGCCCGCGGAGGAGGAGGAGGAGGAGGAGGAGGAGGGAGGAGGAGGAGGGAGGAGGAGGAGGAGGAGGAGACAGAGACGGAGGAGGAGGAGGAGAGAGACGGAGGAGGAGGAGAGGAGGAGGAGGAGGAGGAGAGGAGGAGGAGGAGGAGGAGGAGGGAGGAAGAACTGGCAGATGCCGCCCCTCCTGCGGCCGCGGAGCCGCGCGGCCGGTGCGCGGGGGCCGGGGGAGCGGCGATCGCCGGAGGGCGGCAGCCAGCAGAGCACACTAACGATCGGAGCTTCGCGAGGGTTTCGCGGATTTGCGCTGGACCCCCTCCCCTGGCCATTGAATCCCGAAAAATTCCGGGCGCGACCGGTCGCGGCGGTAAAGTCGGTAGCGCTCGGTCGCGACCGATTCGTCGGTAGCGGTCGGTCGCGCGTCGGTCGCGCGTCGGTCGGAGGGCGGCAGCCATAGGGGGAAAACAAACCTACCTCGCTTTTGACCACCCTCGCTTCCAAGAGATACCACAAGCGATGCCAAAGTATACGGCCTGCACTGGTCAGGCCGCTGGACGAGGAGGCGCGTGGTGTGGCTTGGTGTTTCCCGGAAGCGAAAGCGGGGTAGGCAACTCACGCTCTGAAGCCAGCAGGGCACACAAACGTTCGGAGCTTCGCGCGGGTTGCGCGGATCTGCGCTGGACCGCCTCCCCTGGCGCGTGGAGCGCGCCAGGGGCGGCGCCGGGGGCGCCGCGGGGGAGATCAGTTGTGCGAGCGGCTGTGCCCCGACCCATCTTTTTTCTTCTGGCATGGCTGGCTGGTCCCTCCCCTCTTTGTCAAGAAGACGAACAAACCACATGAACATAAGCTGTTGGCGCTCCGCGCGAGTTTCTTGGATCCGCGCTGGACCCCCCTCCCTGGCGCGCTCCGCGCGCCAGGGGCGGCGCCGGAGGCGCCGCCGGGGGGCACAGGCTTAAGTCGGGCCTGTCCCCCTACAGGGGGATTTTTTACAAAAAATAAACAAACTCCCAAAATAACCAAAAAATATTACAAAAACAGTCTGGGGACAATTTCTTGAACATTTGTTGACCTTTTTTGGTGTATTTTGGTGGGCATTCTTTGTTTTTCGTCGAAAATCCCCCTGTAGGGGGACACGCCCGACATACGTAAGCCCAGGCGCGGATCCAAGAAATCCGCGCGGGGCGCCCAAAGTTTCTCTCCGTGTGGACTGTTTTCCCTCCGCTGCTGGGCCCGTGCCCGTGGCCCCGCGCCGCCGTGCCCGCTGCCTGCCGGCGCCTGCTCTCGGGGAGGACCCGAGGCACCAGCTTCACGAGCTGGCTTGAGGTCGGGCGCGTCCCCCTGCAGGGGGAGTTTTCGACGAACAATTGAAAATGTTCCAAAAATATTCCAAAATGGTCCAACAATGCTCAAAAAATAGCCCCCTGACTATATTGTAACTATTTTTGAATATTCCCCCTGTAGGGGAGCTTCGACGAAGAAGTAAAATTATTCCAAACATACTCCAAAACGGTCAAACTCGCAGAAAGCATCTAATACACCACCACCGTGCCAGGTCAGGGCCATCCTGGGGCCTAGGATGGTGTACACGCCCTCCTGGCCGAGCCAGGAGGGTCTATACACCACCCTACGGCCCAGGATGGCCCTGGTCTGGCACGGTGGTGGTGTATAGATGCCTTCGTCGGATCAGACAGTACTCAAAAAATAATACCCAGACTGTTGTTCTACTATGTTTGAAGATTCCCCCTGTGCAGGGACAGGCCAGGCATAAAATATCCCAAAAATTCTCCAAAATGATCAAAAAATACTCAAAAATAGTCCCCAAACTATTGTTGTCACTATTTTTGAATATCCCTCCTGTTTTTCAGGGACAGGCCCGGCTGAAAGCTGGCTGCGTCCTCGGGGCCGCAGTCCCCGCCCGAGGGCGCGGCGGCCCCTCCCGCAGGGGGGGCGGCAGGAGGCCGCCGGGAGGGCGGCGGCGGCCTCGGCCGGCGCAGCCGCGACGCGAGAGCTGCGCCACCCCCCCCCCAAAGTAGCGTTAGGTCGAGCGTGCCCCCCTACAGGGGGATTGTCGATGAAAATAAAAAATACCCCCAAAATGCTCCAACAATACTCCCCAAATGGTCGAAAAATGCTCAACCAATAGTCCCCCGAGTATTTGGTTTTACTATTTTTGAAGATTCCCCCTGTAGAGGGACAGGCCCGACTTAAAAGTAGCGGCCCAGAGGGCCCCAAGACGGCCCCAGAGGGCACCAAGACGGCCCCGAGGGAGCCCCTGAGGGCCTCCAGGCGGCCCACCACGGGAGCCTCGAGACGGCTCCAGAGGCCCTCCAGAGGGCCCCCGAGAGGGCCCCCCCCCAAAAGAAACGGCGTGCCCCGGGCCGGGCTCGCCGCTCGACCGCGGTCGTGCCTGCGCCCGTGCATTGCCCCGAACAGCGACGCTCGCACGCGTCCTCCCCGCCCAATGCATCACTTCGTGGCCCCACAGGGAGGGAGCTCCACTGAAGGCCCCACAAGCGAAGTTCGCACGGGTCCGCTCCAACGGAGACCCCAAAAACAACGTTCGTATGCGCCCGCCCCACCCGATACAGTGCTGGCCCTAGAGGGAGCCCCACGGAAGTTCCCAGAAGCAACCGTCCAGAGCCGATCACTGGGCTTCTGTTGCTCCCATCGCACTTAAGGCCCACATCCCAGAAATAACTTCGAGCACCGAAAAAGTGTCGAAAGAATGTCGAGAGAGTGTCGAAACAGTGCCGGACGAGAGTCTCCCAAGGCCCGACTCGTGAAAACCCTAGAGTTTCGGTAATTACTCTGCTGGTGCTCGAGATTCTTCCTGGTGGTCAAGGCTAAAAGCAAGCTGGAGCATCATAACCGTGTGCTGCCTTGGGCTGCGGGCACGGCCAGCAGGCCAAGGCAGCACACACACACACACAAGCACACACACACACACACACACACGCACGCACGCACGCACGCACGCACGCACGCACGCACGCACGCACGCACGCACGCACGCACGCACGCGCGCGCGCGCGCACACACACACACACACACACACACGCGCGCGCACACACACACACGCGCGCACACACACACGCGCACACGCGCACACACGCACACACACACGCACACACACACACACACACACACACGCGCACACACACACAGGTCGAACAGGGACCGACCGTCCTGGCATTTCTAAAGTCATACCACGACATGTTCTTAGAACCCAAAAATGTTCTAAGAACAAAAACAAGGTTCTTAGAACATTATCCCGGTGTGTTAAAACAAGACAGTCCCAGCCAGACATGTTCCAAGAACACTTCACATCGTGGGAACCACCAAAACAAGTTCTTAGAACACTTCCTGGTGGGGCTATCGGCGAGCCGGGACGCTTCGCCACCGATTGAACCAGGGGTGCGAGCAGACGCCGCCGACGTGCTCCCCCGCCCGCAGGAGGCCTCGAGGAGGAGGAGGAGGAGGAGGAGGAGGCAGAGGAGGCAGAGGAGGAGGAGGAGGGAGGAGGAGGAGGAGGAGGAGGCGCAGGAGGCGAGGGCGGGGGCCCTCGGAGGCCCGGGGCCCCCTCCGAGGGCCCGGGGCCCCCTCCGAAGGGCCCCCGCGCTGGCCGAGGTCGGCGCGCCCCCGCCGACCAAGCCTCGGCGGCGCGCACAAAGGGGGGGGCGGAGGGAAGGGGGGGAGGGCTGCTTTCACCTTGGGCGCCCGAGTTATCCGGGGTAACTCGGGTCTGGGGTAACTCGGGTTCGGGTTCCCGAAAAAAGAACCCGAGTTAGCCCTGACCCGAGGTACCCCTGATGATTCGGGGCTCTGGACGCCCGAAATATCCGGGGTGACTCGGGTCCGGGATAACTCGGGTTCGGAATCCCAAAAAACGAACCCGAGTTAGCCCTGACCCGATTTACCCCTGATGATTCGGGGCTCTGATAACCAGCCTCGAACGTATCCCTATCCCCAAGATGGGCGAGCAGAAAGCGAGGGCAACCTTAGGGACAGGCCCTCAGGAGCGGAGGGGATCCTCAAGATCGGCATCGAGGTGAGGTGATGTCAAACATAAGGATAGGGATATGTTTCAAACTGGTAATTCTTAGAAGGAGGTGGCTCCTCAGAAGGCGCCGGCCCATGCATCCGCAGGTGGGGCCCGCGCCTCCTATAAGAGGCAGGGGTGCGTCTTGGAAGCCCTGCCCGCTCCCCCCCGCCCCCCGCCTGGCCATCGCTCGGACGTCCACTCCCTGTGCCTTTTGTCGGTTTCGTGCGTGGCTTTTTCGCCCAATGATCAAGGGGTGCTCCTCGATGGTCCTCGCCCAAGGAAAACTGCACACGTCCGAGCGATGCCAGGCCTCTGCGCGGGGCTGCAAAGGGGCATGCCCTGCGGTCGGGAACTGTTGCTCGTAGCGTGCCGCGACGGCGGCCCCGGGGCGGCAGGCCGCGCCTGGCAAGCGGGCGCATGGCGCGTCGCTCCGCGTCGTGGGGGATCGGGAGGCCTGGAAAACCTCAGCACGTGGGCGCCAGGGGAGCGCAAGATTGAAGGGGCCCACAAACACACAAACAAATACACACAAATAAAATGATTCCCCATATTTTCATCTATTGTCTGGGTTTTTGTCTTCCCCCCCACTTCCCATATGTTCCCATATTTTCTGGGGAATCGACGATTAATTGTGTCTTTGTGTTTTCTCCCCTCCTGAAAGGTGGATGGCATGTCGCGCCGAGGCGTGGTGGGCCAGAACCGATTCCATCGGGCGGAATCTCAATCGGGCGGAACCTCCGCCAGTGCCGCACTTCTTTTCCTGGTGAAGCACAGTATCGATTTCAACATTGGAACCGCCCCGCCCAACTGCAGTCAGGGGCCTTGGCAGGACTGCACGGGTGCAATCTCGCGGGGGCTTCAAAGGGCTGCGGGCGCCGGCCGTACTGCGCACGCGCCCCGCGCGCAGAGGTAATCAGGGAGAGGAGGGAGGAGAAGGCAAGAGGGCAGGGAGGGGGCGGAGGGGCGAGGGAGGAAGAGAGAGGGAGAGGGCGGAAGGGAGAGGGAGGAAGAGAGGGCGGAGGGGAGAGGGAGGAAGGGAGATGGCGGAAGGGAGAGGGCGGAAAGGGGGGAGGGCGGAAGGGAGAGGGCGGAGGAGAGAGGGCGGAAGGGAGAGGGCGGAGGGGAGAGGGCGGAAGGGAGAGGGCGGAGAGGGCGGCAGGGAGAGGGAGGCAGAGGGTCGACGGAGGCAGCAGCAGCATGGACCGAGACGGCTGTGGCAGAAAAAGCGCCCATAGAGAGAGAGAGAGAGAGCCCCACCCGGTGCTCGCCCCGCGCTGCACGGCGCGCTGTCCCGATTACGACACCGCGCCCCCCCTGGAGAGGAGCGCAAGCTCCGTGGTTCTCGGGCTGCGGAGCGTGAGGCGCGGGGCTCTCCGCCCGTGCGCGGGCGAGCCAGAGTGCCGGCAGCTCTGGGACGGGCTCGAATCCCGCAGCGCGGGCTGCGGGAGGGAGAAGCTGCAACAGGAGAGGTGGACAAGAAGGACGTCGCTGAAAAAAATCTGGGCCAGCTTCCCGGAAGTTTCTAGAGACAGACCTGGGCCAGTGTATGTGGTCTGTGCTGGAATGGCGAAAGTTCTCAAGGAACTAGGCCAACTTTCTGGCAAATTCATTGAGAAACGCTGGCCCAGTTTTTCAGGATGAGTTTTCTGAATCATATGCTGGAAGGTTACTGGACGCCTCGGAAAGCCTGGGTTGTGGGATCAAACGATGCGCGCCTGTAGTTCGCCCTTTGGGAGCTCCCGAGACGTGATGAGCGCCGAGAGCAAGACACAACAACTCCTGCGCGGGTGGATGCGCTGCCCCGTGGGCAGCGTCCTTGAATGATCACACGACGCTGCGCAGCCACTGAACGGAAGGTGGAGAAGGAAGCGGAAGAGGAGGAGCAGCACCGGCATGGTTGGCAGGAAACTGAAGACACGGTCTTGCTCTTTGGAGATCCGAGGCCGGGCTGACACATCCCCTCCTTCTCAGGGGTGTCGATGCTGCTCCTCATCATCCGCAACCACATCCTGTATCTGGACTCCTCGTCTACTGTTCCTCCTCAATCCCGCTTTCGTCATCGTCACCGGCGGTGCACATGGAGGGGAAGTGAGAGGGGGCAGGCCTTCTCAGCAGGCGGCGGGGCTTCTCAGGCACCCTCCGGCCTTCTGAGAAGCCATCTCCGTCTTCGGAAACCTGCTTAGAGAACTTCTCCGAAGGGCCGAGACCTTCCGAGCCGTCGAGAAGGCACACCACCTCCGCATCCCCTCCTGGGCTCGCCACCTCCTGGTCGTCTCACTCCTCGCCATCACCTTGCTGCTGCTCCACCTCCTCCGCCGAGTGGCCTCCTGTGCGGGCCGCCTGGCCACCGCCTCCTGCCCGCACGCAGATCAAACTCTGCTGTTGTCCTTACGCCTCCCCCTGTCCCCCATCCCCCCCCCCTTCCCCCTCCCTCCCCGTCTCCCTTTCGATCCCTGTCCTCCTTCACCGCCCCCTCGTCTGCCTCCTCCTGAGGCATGGGACAGCAAGAGCATGTCATGCCCCAATGCGCACGAGCCTCCTCCTCGCCCTCCCTCTCTATACATTATCCGTCTCCCCCTCCTCCTCCTCCTCCTCCTCCTCCTCCTCCTCCTCCTCCTCCTCCTCCTCCTCCTCCTCCTCCTATTCCTCCTCTCCTGCCCCTCCTTTTCCCACCCCATCCTGCGGCGGCCACGGCGAAGACGACGGCGACGGCCCCCCTCGCTGGGCGCGCTCCTGCCCCTGGCCACCGCGAAAGCGGAGATCAGCGTCCCCGGCGCCTGAGGAGCGACGGGGAGAAGAGGGGGAGGGAACCGCAGCCGGGCGACTACGTCCTGGGTCGCCCGCGGGCGCGCGCGCCCGCCACGCCCGCTGGCCCCGCGGCCGCCACGCGCACCTGGGCTCGCCGCGCTCTGGAGCCGCCCGCGGAGGGCCTTCCGCTCCCCGCGGCGACGGCGCGCAGGATGGAGGAGAGCGGGGAGGGGGAGGGGGAGGAGGGGGAGGAGGGGGAGGGGGAGGAGGGGAGGGGAGGGGGGAGGGGAGGAGAGTGGGGGGGGGGGGGGGAGGAGAGCGGGGAGGGGGAGGAGGGGAGGGAGGGGCGGGGAGGGCGGCAAGACGCAACGCCAACGCCGCCCCCCCCCACTCACCCACCGTGACACACTTCGGGAGGTGTGGTGTCTGTTCCATGGGGGCCTGCGTGGCCCCCAGCACTTTTCAATTTGGGCCCGATCTGGACCGGATTTGGAACAGATTTGGACCGGATTTGGACCAGACTTGGACTGGACTCGTGGGGGGAATGCGGTCCACACGCGGTCCACATGCAGGAGAAGCTGATTTCAGTGTCGCCGCCCAAGGCTCCCATGAACAGACATCGAAGGGAGGGGGAGAGTGGGGAGGGGAGGGGCGGGGGAGGGCGGCAAGACGCCACCGTGACACACTTCGGGGGCGGCCAAGAGGGGGGAGGTCCAAGAGGGGGGTGCAAATCATGGCCGGCGGCATGTGCGCGGCCGCAGGGGGGGGGGCCAGGGACGTAATGAAACGAGAAGAGGCGCGATTAAATCAGGGGAAAATTCATGGCCCCCGCCATGATATCCACCCCCCCTAGTCATCACCCCCCTCTTTGCCGCCCCCGAACACTGTGGTCCCGGACGCGCTGCAAGAGTGCCAAGGACGCACTGGGGGGGAGCGTTCCGTGATGGGGGCGGGGGAGGGGGCGAAGAGTGCGGGGGGGAAAGCAGAATCGGGAAACGCAGAGCTACTGACTTATTGGGGCGATCACTGACCATTTCTTCTCGAGGTCAATCACGCTCACCACGTCTACCCTGCCTTCGCTTCTTCGTCAATTGTCTCGCGCATGTCCGCGCTGCGCTCAGGAATGCCGTCTCCAGACGGGTCCAGTGTTCTGCGACGGCGCCAGGGCCAAAATGATTACGGCAACATTGTGTACATTCTGACAAGGGTCGAACACGAACGTGGCAGCCCCGTACCAGCTTGTCGAGACCAGCCAGAGCTATTTCTGGGAGCTACCTGCGCACTGGCCTGAGCCTTTGAATCAAGAGCGAGGGAGGGAGGGAGGTGAGTGAAAGAACGGAGGGAGAGACGGGACGGGAGGGACAGAGGGGGGGGGAATGTTTTGTTAGAAACATGGGTTGAAGTCAAGCGCCAACTCCCAGCAAGATAACAAGCCAGCAAACTCAACTACACGTTGAAGGCAGCGGCAAACAGCCGCGTGCATCCATTGTGACAGGCACTTACCGCCCCGTTCACCACGTCAACGAATGTGGGCATTCAAAAACAATCGAAAAGGATGAACCTGTCAGGAGGGAAACGGACATGGAGCAGCCTCCTTCCGCTTCCCGCACGGCGGAGCACGAACGTCAGACCCAAAAGGATCACCTGCACGATCGTGCGGCACGGCATGGTTCAGCAGAGGCTCGACCGCAAGAAACCTTCCACGAGAAACCGGGCCCCGGGACACCAGGACGTCAATTGCTCTTCGGGTGCGGGCACGTCACGCTGTCCGTCGCAAAGCCATCGAAACCCAAGAAAAGAAACCAAGGGCACCCTGGAGGCAAGCAGGGTGTTCTTGGCACGTGGTTCCTCTGCAGGTGAACCCCAGGGAGGTCCCCGACACGAACATGTACCATTCGCCTGCTGGAGGGCATCGGACTTCTGGGGGCCAGAGCCAGCGAAGAGCAAACTGACGAGAAACAGAGCATCTGAGACAAAGACTGGCCCTGGGTGTTTCTTGGCATGGTTTCCAGCCTGGAACATATCCCTATCCCTATGCTGGGCACCTCCTCATCACGATGCCGATCTCAGGGACTCCCCTATTTTTTGAGGGCGAATCCCCAAGATTGTCATCGCCTTTTGGCGTGTCAATCTTAGGGATAGGGATACGTTCGAGGCTGGTAAACTGTAGAGATGAGGAGCGTGACCAGCCTGAGCGGCAGACGGCACGAGCCAGGCCCCCGAGCCACCGTCCGGCGCGCGGTCCCCCACGTGCAGCGCCGGCGACAGCACGACGTCCAGAGGCGAGGGAGAGGATGACGAGGAAGGGGACGACGGCGAGGAGGGGGAGGGAGGAGGGTGAGGGAGGAGGAGGGGACAAACAAGTGGAACCCCTTCGTCGTCGGCCCCGCATTCGCCCCCCCCCCCCCCCCTTCCCCCCAATTTCAAAGTTGGGTTCGGCCTCTCCGAGGCCCTGGGGGTTCCACGCTTTTTGTCCTCTCACGCCTGTGCTGCCAAATGCTTGAGGCCAACTTTGAAATTGGGGGGAGGGGGGGGGGTGTCAAAGGGTTCCACTTTTTTGTCCATCTACGGGAGAAGGGCACGAACGAACTAAACACCTCAGCGGACCGCTGTCGAGGCCCAGCTGAGACCAAATGGACGAGGCCATGGCCTCCTGGATCCGGCACGTGCGCTGGAACTGCCAAAGGAGTGAAGAGATTTGGCGGAGGAGGGAGAAATCCCGCTTACACGAGGAATTGAACTGACATAATTAAGCATCAACTGTTGCAGCTCTACGAGCATTTCTTGGATCGGCGCCGCCCCTGCCGCGCGGAGCGCGCCAGGGGCGGCGCCGCCAGGGGGGTCCAGCACACAGCCAGGAAACCTGCGCGGAGCTCCGGAAATTTATGCTTACGTGTTTGGTTGGTCTATTTTTCAAGTTGTGGATGCTGGCGAGGGGGCGAGTGAGCGAGCGAGGCGCCGATGCAGGCTCATGCGGCGAAGCGCGTGTGCCGGGCCCGTTTGGGCAAGGCGCGTGAGGCCGCAGCCCTTAAAATCCTGCAGAGCTGTGACATCGGACATCGCCCTGCAACATACACCGCGCGGGTGCCGCAGGGTGGGGCCGATACGCCCAAGAAATGTCAGCAAAAGCCTGACGAGGGGGCGAAGCGGGCTGGCGGAATAAAATAAGCTCAAACCCCTCTGGTTTGAGAGCCGCAGACCCTGACCCAGACCGAAAGGAAACTTAGCCTCTGATGGCCGCAGCTGGCCGCCTTCGCGGGCGGGTGCGTGCAAAGCGACGGCGCTGCAGCGCTGCAGCGCAGAGAGCGACAGGAGGAGGAGGAGGAGGAGGAGGAGGAGAAGGAGGAGGAGGAGGAGGAGGAGGAGGAGTGGGGAAGGGAGGAAGGGAGGAAGGGAGGGAGAGGGGGAGAGAAAGGGGGGAGGGAGGGATGGGGGGGGAGGGGAGGGGCAGCGAACGAGAAGGGCGGGGGCGCCTGCCGGAGCGTGGCCTGCGCACCAGAGCGGTCGCCGTGCATCGTCATGCCTCGCGGCGCGGAGGAGGCGGAGGTCGGTCGGCTGGTCTTACCAGCCTCGAACGTATCCCTACCCCTAAGATTGACACGCCAAAGGGCGATGACAATCTTAGGGATTCGCCCTCAAAAAATAAGGGAATCCCTAAGATTGGCATCGTGATGAGGAGGTGCCCAGCATAGGGATAGGGATATGTTCCAGGCTGGTAATGGTCGGCACCCGAACGTCAACGACGGGCTCGCGTCGATGTCGCCGCGACACCCGAAGCCTCCCCATGCCAAGCGGGCCGATCGTCCGCAGCAGTGGAGGCATGCAGCGTGCGCACCGGCATGGCAGCAACTGGCTCTGAGCGCGTGGGGGACCCGGGTCCCAGAGGGCGTCCGCGCCCGCGCGCCCGCCTTGAGCGCCAAGCCGCTGGAAGGGAGCGGCAATACGACCCGACGTCTCGACCTCATGGCCCTGGAACTCCCCCGAAGACCCCCGAGGCGCCCCCAAGAGGCCCCCAGGGGGCCTCCAAAGAGGCCCTCCAAAGGCTCCCGACAGGCCCCCAAGAGGCCCCAAAAAGACAATCAGGTGCTTCCCGAAAGCTTCATAGTTCCCTGAGAGTTTGACCCTCGCGGGCGCGAAAAAAGCCCCCAGCCATTCCAGATCCAACATAGCCTACCGAATGCCCTGGACGTCTCACCTCCGCTGGGAGTCGGCGGAGCGCGTAAGCAACTTCCATGAGCCAGGGATCTCTGAGAAGGCACCGCAGCCGTTCCAGAGCGCTCTGGAACGCTCCGAGAGCAGTCTGGGAGGCTCAGGAAAGATCTATCCAAGGGCTCCCAACTTCGCGCTCCGCGCCGCGCGAAGCGCGAAGTGCGAGTAACGTCGCGCTCTCGCGCCGCCTCCCAGAGGAGAAGAGGAGGATGAGGAGGAATCGGAGCCGCACCTCGAAGCGCGAAGCACGAATAACTTCGCGCTCTCGAGGGTGCCCTGGTCTATCCTGGTCCTGGCCCCGTGCGATCGGTCCTGGACCTCCAGTGGCTCAGTCTGCGGAGCTCTGCCGGGCGGGGTGGGGGCCACCCGGGCCCCCCCCCAGCCCGAAGACTGGGCTGCTCTGCAGCCCACGCTCCGCACACGTCGCGAGCCTGCAGATCCATTTCCCCCACCCGCACAACCAAGAGGAGCAGGAAATTAACGGGCGAAGAACGGTAGAAAATAAACTTTTTCGCAGTCTGGGGCGCCTATCCCTGGGCGGCTGGAAAGTTTATACCGTTCTTCGCTCGCTGAGGAAAGGGGCCCCAAGTCCCAACAAGCTCTCGATGTCACTACGGGGGTCATCCCTGTGAGAGACCAGCCCATCTGGCCTGCCACCCAGGCAGGAGCAACTCGACAAGGAACCGAGACCTCCAGAATCGCTACCAGATACTACGACCCACAACGCCAAGATCTGGCATCATAGAGCTGATGAGATGTCAATCGATGCCCCGCCTTGGAAAGTAGCCGCACTCCACCACGGTAGCTCGTACCAAAGCCAAGATAAAAGGCCATGAAGAGAAAGAAATGCCAAACGACATCGCCGCTTTTGAAAAAGATCGTCATCCATCCATCCGTGTAGCTGTCGCCCCTGTTGAAGTGTCGGGCCAGCATCTCCGTAACTGTATCCAGGGAAAGTCTCACTTCCTAAAACAACACCCCCCCCACCCATGCCACATTCCACGTGTTCACAAAAGAAGGGTTCGCGCCTTACGGCCTGAGGCGGCCACATGAGCGACACGCTGGCTGCCACGACGTATCACAACAGACGCTGCGACACCTCCAAAGTCAGCCCAGAACCGTGGGGCCAGCGGCACTTGGCGCCCGCCGATCAACATCCGGGCAGAACCTCTCCCCGCACACCTCTCAGGGTCCGTCCTGACCCGCCGCGGCCAGCGGTGGCGACGTGGGGCCCCCCGAAGGCCAAACACAAGAGGGAAGGAAGGATGAGGAGGACCACTGCAAAGCAGGCCTGGAGCAGTGGATCTGCACAGAGCCCGTCGCCCCAGAACAGGATCAACGCATCGAGCCTCCGGGAGCAGATCCGGGGACGCCCCTGATGAAGGGGCCCTGGGACACACAAATAAATGCACACAAATACAAAGATCCCCCACATTGTCCTACATTTTCTAGGTTTTTGTCTTCCCCCCCACTTCCCATATTTTCCTATGTTTTCTGGGGGGTCGACGATTAATTGTGTCTGTGTGTTTGTTTTCCCTCCTGACTCTGGGAGCAGATCCGGGGACGCCCCTGACCAGAGGCGGCCGGGTGTTGCCCGCGGCCCTCGAGAGGCTCGAGGGTCGAGGCACGCGAGGTGTGTGTGCCAGCTCCCGCAGCCGAAGCGGTCCCCCCAAAGGGCCGACGTGAGAGAAAGGATTGGGCACTCCAGAGGTGCACCGGCCATCACGAGCGGCGAACAGATCCGTATCCGCGCCCTCGTGGTCTGGATTCTGCGGCGCGATCCCGCGGATGCGCGGTCGCACGGACACGTTCCGCGCCGCGAAGAGACGCCCCGTGTCAGCGGCCTCGCGACGTATGGGGCCCAGCCCGCAAAGCCGCGGATCTGAAACAAGCCGATGTAGCACAATTCCGGCGGCTCCGATGTGGAACAACGGTGAAGACACGCAAACGAGCACTATTATTTCAGGGTTCCCATAAGGATCTCGAAGGTCGAGGGGGGAGGTTTTCGGACGCTTCTGGCCATTGTCGGGCCTCGATCGGGGGGGCTCTGGGGATCCTCTGGAGAGCTCCAGGGGTCAGGATCCAGAGCGCGAGCAGAGCTTACAAGGCAGGTTCGACCCCCCGCATGGGGGGGCCAGCGACAGAGGGACGTCCCAGCTGATCACTTCGGCAACGCCTTCTAGCTCTGGAGGCAAACTGACCGAGTCTTCCAGGCGGAGCAACGCTCGCCTGCCATCCTCCTCCTCCTCTCCTCCTCATCCTCCTCCTCCTCCTCCTCCTCCTCAACCTCCTCCTCCTCAACCTCCTCCTCCTCCTCCTCCTCCTCATCCTTCCTCCTCCTCCTCCTCCTCCTCCTCCTCCTCCTCCTCCTCCTCCTCCTCCTCCTCCTCCTCCTCCTCCTCCTCCTCCACCTCCACCTCCTCCTCCCCATTCCTCCCCCTCCTCCTCCTCCTCCTCCTCCTCCTCCTCCTGCTCCTCTCCTCCTCCTCCGCCTCCTCTCCTCTCCTCCTCCTCCGCCTCCTCCTCCTCCTCCTCCATCCTCCTCCTCCGCCTCCGCCGCCTCCGCCCCCTCCTCCGCCTCCTCCCCTACTCCTCCTCCTCCTCCTCCTCCTCCTCTCCTCCTCCTCCTCCTCCTCCTCCTCCCCTCTCCTCCTCCTCCTCCTCATCCTCCTCCTCCTCCTCCTCCTCTCCTCCACCTCTCCTCCTCCTCCTCCTCCTCCTATCCTCCATCCCTCCTCCTCTCTCCTCTCCTCCTCCTCCTCCTCCTCCTCCTTCCTCCTCCTCCTCCTCCTTCTCCTCCTCCTCCTCTCCTCCCCCTCCTCCTCTCCTCCTCCTCCTCAACCTCCTCCTCCTCCTCCTCCTCCTCCTCCTCCTCCTCCTCCTGCTCCCCCTCCTCCTCCCCCTGGGCTCGCGGCCGCACACGCGCTCGAGCATCTGCACTCCCGGGTTCTTGGTAAAGTTCTGCCCGTTCATCTGCGACGCTATGGCCTGGGCGGAAGAGGGGCCGAGTGCCAAGGGGCGCGCCAACGCCGGGATCCCGATCCTGGCCCTCCTGTCCCTCCTCCTCCTGCTCATCACGTCTCCTCCCGTTCCCTCCCCCTCCTCACCAATCTAAATCGAATCATCAGTAGCATCATCATCATCATCATCATCATCATCATCATCATCATCATCATCAGCAGCATCAGCATCATCGTCATCATCATCAGCATGCATCAGCATCAGCATTAGCATCAGCATCCGCATCAGCATCAGCATCACCATCATCTTCATCATCATCACCATCCTCATCATCATCAGCATTATCATCAGCATCATCACTATCATCAGCAGCATCATCAGCAGCATCAGCATCAGCATCAGCAGCATCATCACCACCACCATCATCATGATCATCAGCATCAGCCTCATTATCCTGGGCTCCTCCTCGTCCTCCTCCTCCTGCTCCTCCTGCTCTTCCACATCGCCATCATTAGCCTCATCATCGACATCCGCATCGCCAGTATAATCACCAGCATCAGCATCATCGACATATGTAGTCTTCATCAGCCTCATCGGCAGCAGCATCATCTTCACCATCAGCGTCATAATCATCACCACCATCACCAGCATCATCATGTTCAGCATCAGCATGAGTCTCGTCATCAGCATTACTAACATCATCATAATCATCATCAGCATCATCATCATCATCAGCATCAGCATCAGCATCATCATCATCATTCATCACCATCATCATCGGCATCATCATCATCATCATCAACAGCATCGTCATCGTCATTGTAATCGTCATCGCCATCTCCATCATCTGCATCGTTACCACCACCACCAGTCTCATCGTCACCATCATCATCGTCGATACTATTACCATCATCATCACCGTCCTCATCCTCATCCTCATTATCATCAACAGCCTCATCACCCTCAACCGCATCGTCATCATCACGTGCATCATGATCACCATCGTCGTCATCATCAATCAGTATCACCCTCCTCATCGTCGACTTCATCATCACCAGCATCATCATTACCATCAGTATCCTCATGATAATCCTCATCATCAACATCTTGGGGTTAATCGTCAGATTCGCCTTCATCAGCATCATCAGCAGCAGCATCATCGCCCGTTCCTTGGTCCTATCCCTCCCTCTGCCTCTTCCTCTCGCCTCCTTCTCCATCCGTTCGCCCCCCCCCTCCTCCTCCTCCTCCTCCTCCTCCTCCTCCTCCTCTTCCTCCTCCTCCTCCTCCTCCTCCTCCTCCTCCTCCTCCTCATCATCATCATCATCATCATCATCCTCCCCCATCCTAGCAGCTAGCACGATCCAGAGAGAGGGTTTTCGACTCGATTCACTCTGTGGCACCAGTGGCACCATGCTATCAAGTTGGGTGCCCGCAGCAGAGTGCAGAAATCTACAGCCCCGCGGGATGACAACGGAATGTGTTGG
Source organism: Prorocentrum cordatum (assembly GCA_963575745.1). NCBI lineage: Eukaryota > Dinophyceae > Prorocentrales > Prorocentraceae > Prorocentrum > Prorocentrum cordatum. Next base: position 292,230 of record CAUYUJ010015750.1, read on the forward strand.
TGGTTGGTGGGCCTTGCCGCACTTCGTGCTGCCTCAAGCTGACACGCTCCATACGCATCCGGCCCTGGTGGTCACCTTGCCTAAACCAGGCCGGGTGCCGAGGCCGTGGTGGTGGTGAGGAGGAGGAGGAGGGAAGGGAAAGGGAAAGAAGTGAGGCAAGGAGGAGGAGGAGGGAAAGGAGGAGGAGGAGGAGGAGGGAAGGGAATGAGGAGAGGAGGAGGAGGAGGAGGAGGAGGAGGAGGAGGAGGAGGAGGAGGAGGAGGAGGGAGGAGAGGGAGGAGGGGATGGGAAAGGAGGGGAGGGGAGAGCAGGGGCGCGGGGCGCGCGCGAGCGCAACAGATGAGAACATGAGAGACCGAGCGACCGAGAACCAGAGGGAGAGAGTGCGGGGTGGGGATAGAAGGAAGGGAGAAAGGGGGGGCGGGAGGGAGGGGGGGGAGACAGGGGGGGCAGGAAGGCTAGGGGAGGGTGTGAGCAGAGGAAGGGCAAGGAGGGTAAGGAAGGAGGGTGGGGCAACAGACATCGAACCGTGCTGGTGAAGAGGCCCAGGGGCACACGAGCAAACAGACACAAATCCCAGGATCCACAATGCTTTTCAATCGTTTCTGGATGTTCGTCCTCCCCTCCCCTTCTAAATGTGTCCCATCTGTTCCTGGGAATCGACGTGTCTTTGTGTCTGTGTGCTTCTTTTCCTCCTGAGCTGGGCCGAGCGGCGGACGCACATTGCTGGACATGCACGCCGTTCGACTGAGGACGTGCGACCTCGCCCCCGCGCAATCATCATCCGCCAGGCGGCCCCACTCCCCGAGATGTCGCCAGCAAGTCAAGCCAGGGAGAGGGGGATGAGGATGAGGAGAAGGGAACGATGAGGGGAAGGGGGGAAGGAGAGAGAGGGGAGGTAAAGTCAAAGGGGAAGAATGAGGAGGAGGAGGAGGAGGAGGAGGAGGAGGAGGAGAAGAGGCTGATGAGGAGAAGGGAAGGAGGCACGGGGGAGGAGAAGTGGGGGGGGGGAGTGGAGGGGATGAGAAGTGGAGGGGCGGGAGAAGGGTTAGCGGGATCAGGAGAAACGAGGAGGAGGGGAAGGAGCGCGAGGAGCAGGAGGGAGGATGAGCAGGAACCCGGGGGGAAGACGGCGCCCACTGCCAGGCGGACCCCTCGGAGAGAGAGAGAGAGAGAGAGAGAGAGATAGAGAAAAAAAAAAACACACACACGCACACACACACACGGAGGGAGCGCGCGCCTCGA
>CAUYUJ010015750.1:298474-314865 GCA_963575745.1 Prorocentrum cordatum
GCCCACTTTGAATGCGGCCAAAAAATCTGTAGTAAGGACGCGCTGCAAGGACGAAAGACCTTCGGACGGTCCTTTGACGCCTCAACTGAGGCTTTTCTAGCGGCGCACTGCCGACCAAATCTCAGGGCGCAACGGTGCCCTTGGGAAGGCTACCCGTCCTTGCTACGGACTTTCACTGTATCCTCCTCCTCCTCCTCCTCCTCCTCCTCCTCCTCCGTCCTCCTCCGTCCTCCTCCGTCCTCCTCCTCCTCCTCCTCCTCCGTCCTCCTCCGTCCTCCTCCGTCCTCCTCCTCCTCCTCCTCCGTGCTCCTCCTCCTCCGTCCTCCGTCCTCCGTCCTCCGTCCTCCTCCTCCTCCTCCTCCTCCTCCTCCTCCTGCTCCTCCTCCTTCCTCCTCCTCCTCCTCTCCTCTCTCCTCCTCTCCTCCTCCTCCTCCTCCTCCTCCTCCCTCCCCTTCGTCCTCCTCCTCCTCTCCTCCTCCTCCTCCTCCTCCTCCTCCTCCTCCTCCTCCTCCTCCTCCTGGGGGGGGAGGGGGGGGGCTCGTCCACCCGGGGGCCATCCTGCCGCCCGCGCGCGCCCGCCCCCGTCCTCGAAGTCGGTGTAGGACTCCAGGAACTCCTGCGGGGGCTAGCCTCAAGTCGGGCACGCCCCACTACGGGCGGAACCTGGCCGAAAAACCATTGTTTACAACAGGGATATGGAGAAACAGTCCATCGACATTTTTCGGGGACTCTTTTTGTTACGCTATGTTTGAACGTTCTCCCTGTAGAAGCACATGCCCGACGTCAGGTCAGCCCCGGCGGGCGGGGGCGCGGCGGCGCGGCGAGCGCGCCGGCGGCGTGCGCGGGCCCCGTGCGCGGCGGGAGCGCGGCGGGGCTGCCGCCCGAGGGCAGCCCCCCCCGGGCGGTGCGGGGGCCGCACCTCGGCGGCTGCGCCTGGCGAGGCCGCCCGATGGCGGCGTGGACGGGACGGCGCGGAGTGGCCATCCATCGGCTGGGGGGCCGTGGGCTTCTCTGCCCGCCGCCTCCTCCTTCGTCCATCACTCCGTCATCCCTTCCTTCCCCTCCTAGTCCTCCGTCTCCCTCCTCCCTCCCTCCCTCCCCCCTCCGCCTCTCCTTTTTTTTTCACCTTTCCTCCCCTCCTTCACCTCCTCCTCCTCCTCCTCCTCCTCCTCCCCTTTTCCTGACCTCGGCCGCGAGCGACAGGGGGGCGGTGAGCAGGAGCAGGCCGGATCAGCAGGCGGCGGGGCTTCTCTCAGCAGCGCTGCGGCCTGCCGCGAGGCTCTCCGCGCCTCGTCGGGACAGGCTCCGCAAAAGCAGCTCCAAAGGCCACGGGGGCCCTCCGAGCCTTCGGAGAGGGCTCCAAGCACAAAGCACGAAGCCCGCCCGCACACCATCAAGGGCTCCCGACTTCGCGCTTCGCGCTGCGCGGAGCGCGAAGTGCGAAGCACTCCGCGCTCTCGCGCCGCCTCCCAGGGGAGAAGGAGGAGGCCGAAGAGGCATCGGAGCCGAGCCGCGAGGCGCGCAGCGCGAACAACTTCGCGCCCGCGAGGGCGCCCTTCACCACGGGCACCGCCCAGGGTGCCGCGGGTGCCGGAGCGCCGGAGCGCCGGGGCGTCCGGACGCGGGGCGAGTCCGGAGGGAAGGAGCCGGCCCGCCACGGGCTCGCCGCCGACCACCGTCCCCAGGCCTCCGGGCGGCATGATGCGTTCGATCGCGGCGCTTCCCTTCGCTGCGGCCTCCTGGGGCCTGTCTGAAGGGGCCCAGGGGCACGCAAGTGCATACGCCCAAATCCCAGGATCCCCCCCTATGCTTTCCCATATCTTTCCTGGGCTTCTGCATTCCCCCCCCGCTTCCCACATGTTCCCAGCTTTTCTCCTGGGAGAGGACGATGAATGTGCCTGTGTGTCTTTCTCTCCCTCCTGACTGTTGCCGGGCCTGGGGGCCGTCTGGGGTGGATTGAAGGGGCCCCAGGACACACAAATAAATACACACAAATAAAAAGATTCCCCACATTCTCCAATATTTTCTGGGTTTTGATTTTTTCCCCCCCACTTCCCACATTTTCCCAGCTTTTCCTGGGAGAGGACGATGGATTGTGCCTGTGTATTTTTCTCTCCCTCCTGACTACAGTCAACCCGTACAGTAAGGATGCATGGTAAGGATGCAAGGGCCCTGGAGGGCCACGTTAACGTTTTTCGAGCGAGATTGGCCAGCGAAAGCGGCCAAGGACGAGCCGAGGAGGCAAGGATGCAAGGGTACCGTTGGTAAGGTTACCCATCCTTACCACGCGGGTTGACTGAATGCCCTCCGAATCCTTCGGCGTCTGCTCCCAGCGGTGTGCGCGCCTACTGGAACGATGTGCGCGGGGCCAGTGGGTCTCGGCCAGCGCGGCGGCCAGGCCAGGTCACAAGTTGACGCTTCCCGAAAGTCTAACAACCATGGGGCTCCTGACGAAAGACACCGAAACAAGTCCCTGGAGCGACAAACCAGCCCTCAAAGCGAGTCTTGCGAGACGCAAGAACTTGTTCGGAGAGGATCTGCAACCCGTTGATAGAGGAAGAGGAGGAGCAGCAGCACCAGATCGAAAGGGGGGATCCCCTCCCAAGCTGGCCCCCGAAAAGCTGGCTTCACCCACGGCGCATCGGTCGCAACGAACAAGGTACGTACCGCGCAAACTATCAAATAGTTGCCCGCGCGTAGAGGCAGCGTGCTGGCGCTCTCTACATTCCACCCTCACCCCTCAGCACAAGATGTGGTCTGATGTGTACGTCCCGCTCGCTACGATCTACTGCCTGACCCTCTACTCTCAACTCTGATGTCCTCTAATATCTATCTCTCATGTGCCCTCTAATTCCATAACTGCTCTATGCTCTCTCCTCTGTACCTCTTCTCTATCCGCCACCGTGCCTCCTGGCACTTTGAGGCGTGAAGAATGCCAAGTCTTGTCTGGCAGGGCTTCTGTAGTCTGCCAAGGGACTGCCCCCCCTCTCATCACAAAGTGGCGCGTGCACGGCCCCTCCTCCCCAAAGATCTTGGATGGCCACGGCGCTTCCCTGGGACCCCAGAAGTCTTCCAAGACAGCCCAGGAAAGACATCCAGGCCGCCGATTTGATCCAGGAGGCCTCCATGACAGCCTGAGATGACCTAAGATGACCGGGAGACGGTCCAAGACGCCTCCACGACGGCCCAAGAGGGCTCCAAGAGAGCCTCTAGCAAAGCCCGAAGAAGCCAAAATTGATTGCCCGTGGGTTTTGAAGGATGTTCGCGTTCTCGCCGTTAGGAGCTTTTGTCGGCTCAACACAGCCCAAGAAGCCTTCAAGGTGGCCTCAAGACGGTCCAGAAGGGCACCTAGAGAGTCTCAAGACGGCCCAAGAGGGTACCAAGATGGCCCAAGAGAGGCCCAAAGGACCCCAAGTCTGCCCTAGAAGGCGCTCAGACGGCCCTCAAGGTCCCCAATAGAGCCCCAAGGCGACGCAGAGAGCCCCCCGAGATGGACACTGAAAACGCCCATACGGCCCAAGAGCGCCCTCCAACGGCCCAGGGAGCCGCCAAGAACCACCCAAGCGCTCCTAAGGCGCTGCCGAGGGGCCACAAGGGGCTCTTAAGAACCCCATCAAGAGGCCCCCAAAACCTTCCAGAGGCCCGAAGTGTCACACGTGACGGCCTCCCGTGCCCCCTCGAATAGCCGCCATCCAACATGCTGGACTGGCACGGTGGCGGGACTGGCCACCGGCAGCTGAATAGTCTCTGCTGTCCACTTCGTCTGTGCCAACGACGCCCCAGGAGTCGGGAGCGGCCAAGGACGCCCCAGGGTATCCAGGAGCCTGGCCACCACGGGGAACCCGAAAGCCCGAAACTGGGAACCCATGAAGCCCGGCCGCCTATCGGCGGGGCACGTCCACCAACTCCTCACAGTATCCGTATGAAAACCTCCAATGCAAGAAACACGTATTGGGCCACAGGGGGAGAGGAGGATGAGGAGGAGGAGGAGGAGGAGGTACAAACAAAAAGCAGGGGAGGAGGGGGTGGGGATGTCGAGACGGGGACGGGTGAGGCCAGGGAAGGGGAGACTCGGCGGGGGAGGGCTCGACTGGAGGGAAAAGCCGGGGATGGGGGGACACGAAGCTGGGGGGCCGAGAGCGAGCAGAGGGAACGGGAAGGAGGACGCAGGAAGGGTGGCAACATAGAAGTATGCATACATGAGCGAGCCCGAAAACCCTGAACCCCAGAAAATGTGTGCCATCTCTTTGGGGGGGGCATCTTTTACTTCCGCCGCCTTCCGCCGCCCCTCCGCCGGCGCCCGACGGCGGAAGCGGCTCGTGTTACGTCGGCCGGCCTTCCGCCGCCCTCGGCCGAGGAGGAGATGATAGCTTATTCGATCCTCGACAGCAGGGCCCTCTTCGGAACGCCTCGAATACTCACACAGGTGCATGTTCTCATGCACACCTCTCCTGTGGCAAACACATCGGTGGCCCTGGTGCCACCTGTATACTGTCATACGCGCCTCGCTGAGGGAGTAGAGCTCAGAAGCGATTAGTACTGGTCCCTTACGCGTTTTGCGGGACACCCTCATACATCTGGCAATCGGATGCGCTCCCCTCACGCCGATCGCCAAGTCAGGGTCAACACAAACAGTGTACTCCATGTTCACATCAAACCTTCAAACACAAACTGTGTTCCATGGTTATGCGTTATGCGCATACTATCTAGACGGCCATTGGTTGTGCAAATATTGCCTGCGTAGGTATTATGCGTTGTATGGGCAAATCTTCCAACACACAGTTTGGTCCAGTCATGGTGCCCAGAGCTGCTAGAACGACAAGAAGGTCGTCGTTAGTTCCCAGCGGTCGTTCTCCAAGCTTGCTCGAACCTCTGTTGCCAGTGCCCAGTGGAGTGCTTCTCATCAGACTGCCCCATCGGTTGCCCCACTTCACTGCTGTTGTATTAGCATGGGCACGCACGTGCCACGCGTACACAGACAGAGAAAGAGAGATAGAGAGTGGGAGAGAAGAGAGAGATCTACGCACCGTTAAATATCGAAAGAGGGGGGTACCGCGAGAGAGGGAGAAGAAGAGGGAAAGAGAGAGAAGGCAACAACACAGAGAGAGAGAGAGAGTTGAGAGCGAGATACAGAGAGCGAGAGAGAGAAGAGAGAGGGAGAGAGAGGGTCAAAGAGGGAAAGAGAGAGAGAGAGAGAGAGAGAGCGCTGGCGGGCGTCGGAGGTAATCAGGGAGGGGTATGGCACGAGAAGAGACTAGGCGGGGCAGGGGGAGAGCGAAGCGAGGCGGGGAAAGGGCAAGGGGACGGGAAATACGGAAGGAAGGGAAGGGGAAATGAAGGATGGGCGATGGCAATGGCAACAGGGAAGGGAACGGGATGTTGGCAGAGAGGAGACAGACTAATGAAAACATAGGGTTACTGAAGCAACGGCGGACAGACGACCGAAGTACGTGTAGCGACACACAGTCAACCGAAAGTATAGCAACAAACAGTCAAACCGACGACAGAGACATTCGGAAAACATGAATGGGGGAACCCCGGGGCGCCTCCGAAGAAGCGCGAAACACACACACTTCGAGCCACTTCCAGAAGAAGCAAGAACCCTTCGCCGACATCCTCCCGTGGGGCGGCCGGGACGAGGAGCGTTCGCTCGGGAACGGCGCCCCCCCCCTTTGGCACCAGGAGCGCCTGGGTGCACGACGGCGAGAGGAACCACCGCGGAATCACCTCAGGAACGGCTTGCCCCATCTGGCCATCGCTCGGAAGCCCGTTCCCCGTGCATGTTTCGACTTCCTGCGTGTATGTTGTCGCCAGATGACCCAAGATGGTCCTCGATGCCCCCCGCCGAGAAAAAATACACACGTCCGAGCGATGCCAAGCCCCCGAACCAATTTTACGCTACCGAGGAACCCCACGTACTTATATTATGGCTGGAGCGATGATAGCTGAAGTGAAGCATGTGAGAATGATGTTGGTGGCCGTTGCCCCGCCGATACCGTTGGTGATGCCACTCAAGAGGAAATGTAGACGAGGAGAAGCGCCGCGCCAGCCACACTTTGCGAGCCCGGTGACCTGGACGACCGGCGCGCATAGCGGCCGCGGTGAGGGACCACCCCCTGCGCACACCGTCTGGCGTCGAGAAAGCGCCACGCTTGCTATGCCCTGGACGACCGTCGTGCATAGTGGCCGCGGTGAGGGACCAACCCCTGCGCACCCTCTACGGTGTCGAGAAAGTGCCACGCTTGCTATGCCCTGGACGACCGGCGCGCATAGCGGCCGCGGTGAGGGACCACCCCCAGCGCACCCCGTCTGGCGTCGAGAAAATGCCACGCCTGCTATGCCCTGGACGACCGTCGTGCATAGCGGCCGCGCTCAGGGACCACCCCCAGCGCACCCCCTGTGGTGTCGAGGAAGTGCCACGCCTGCCACGCTTGGCGAGCCCGCAACGGATAGGGAGACCACCCCCAGCGCACCCTGTGGTGTCGAGGAAGTGCCACGCCTGCCACGCTGTGCGAGGCCGCAACGAATAGGGAGACCACCCCCAGCGCACCCCCTGTGGTGTCGAGGAAGTGCCACGCCTGCCACGCTGTGCGAGGCCGCAACGGATAGGGAGACCACCCCCAGCGCACCCCCTGTGGTGTCGAGGACGTGCCACGCCTGCCACGCTTTTTATAGGGAGACCACCCCCAGCGCTCCCCCTGTGGTGTCGAGGAAGGGCCACGCCTGCCACGCTGTGCGAGGCCGCAACGGATAGGGAGACCACCCCCAGCGCACCCCCTGTGGTGTCGAGGAAGTGCCACGCCTGGCATGCCTGGACGACTGGGGCGTGCTGTGCTGTGCTGGCCTGTGCTGCGGTCTGCTGTGCTGTGCTGTGCTGTGCTGTGCTGTGCTATGCTGTGAGTGCGGTGTGCTGCGTGCTTGTGTGTTTGTGTGTATGTGTGTATGTGTGTATGTGTATCTGTGTGCTTTGCTGTGCTATGCTGTGCTGTAGGCTGTGTGTGTGTTTTTGTGTGTGTGTGTGTGTCTGCATGTGTGTATGTGTATGTGTGTATGTGTGTGTGGTTTGATGTGCTGTGTTGTGCTGTGGGTGAGGAAGGAAGGAAGAGGAGGGGGAGGAGGAGGAGGTGTGAGACGCGGGTGTGTGAGAAGCGGGTGCGGCGCGGCAGTGAAGACAACCAGAACCCCACTAAACATGTGGAGAAAAACGGTCCCTATCTCAGCGCTTCGACTGTGCGCCGAAGCCCTCGGAAAGGAGGCGGGAGCTGTCATTCCTTCCCCCCCTCCTCCTGCGCCTCCTCGCCCTCCTCCTCCGCCGCCGCCTCCTCCTGCACTCCTCCTGCTCCTGCGCCGGCTCCTTCCCTCCGTTTATCCTCATCCTCGCCTGTGCTCCGCCTCACATACTCCTCCGCCTTCCTCCTCCTCGGCTTCCTCCCGCCTCGCCCCGCCTCGTCCCCCTCGCCTCTTCGCTCTTCCCCTCTCCCCTTTTCCCCTCTCTTTCCTCCCCCCCCTCCTCCTCCTCCTCCTCCTCCTCCTCCTCCTCCTCCTCCTCGGAAAGCGCGGATCCTCGCGCTTCACCTTGTCCTCCAGCCTCGGGGGGCCCGCGTGCTTCGGGAAGCGCTTGCGCCCGCCGAGCTGGCGCTCCCTCGCCAAGGCCTCCAGGGGCGCGCCAGAGGGGGGGAAGGGAGGGCGGTCTCCTTCATCCTTCTCCTGCTCCTGCGTACCTCCTTGTCGGCCAGATAACTCTAGTATCTTGCACGCTTGTCCTCACCAGCAGTCGAGAGCTTGCAGACCTCGGAGCCGTTTGCTACCTGCGATGTGGGGTGGACGCAGGTTGGGACATGATCGTGGTCGCAGTCGCGGCGGGAGTTCAGCACATAGAGAAAGGCTAAGCTATGGAAAAGCGAGCCGGCGCTGGGGTACAGGTGAACCACACATCCCGCGGCTCACCTCAACTGATGATAGTCATAGTCGTGCGGGGCTACGGAGCCACAAAACCAATCGCAGAAGGAGCGGACCCCGAGGTGACGTCCGAGCTGGCTCGCGCGGTCCAGCATTTTCGGGTAAGGCTGCACAGCAAGTCCGAGGGTCAGAACAGCATGTGCACGTTCCTCTTCAAGCTTGACCTTCACAGCCAGCTGGGCTGAGAGGTGGGCCCGACGAAGGAGGGCTCCTTCCTTTCGGGAGCGGCCCCGCGATGCCCGCTGGAGGAGGATGTATCGAAGTACCTCGACCACAGGACGTAGGTAGTAGCAGCAGCCACGTGGTCGAGCGTCGGCGTGGGATGATGGGTAGCAACTCGTGGGTAGAACTAGAGGGGAACTGGAACACACAAATAAATACACACAAATAAAAATATCCCCCATATTTTCCCATATTTTCTGGGTTTTTGTCTTCCCCACCACTTCCCATATGTTTGCATATTTTCCTGGGAGTCGACGATTAATTGTGTCTGTGTGTTTCTTTCCCTCCTGAAGAACATCAGTAGCAGCAGGCAGGATAGCGCAGGAGCAATTGAGGCGGGGGCGGCTAACAGATCCCCCGATCGTCTTCCAGAGGGCTTTGCAGTGGTAGCAGCCCCTGAGATCCCGATCGTGAATGCAGCAGGAGCTTGACGACAAGAGAACTCCCACAAGGAGCCCACCCCTGGGACCCCAGGGCATCCATTGATTTGTAGTGTGGCAACGTCACGCTTCCCGTAGCAAAACCATCGACACCCAAGAAACCCAGAGCACCCTGGAGGCAAGCAGGGTGTTCCTTGGAATGGGTTTCCACTGTAGCAGACCCCCCGATCGTCTTCCAGGGGGGGTTCTCAGTGGCAACAGCGCCAGTGATCCCGATCATGGATGTGCGTTCGAATCGTGATCCTGGCAACCGGCTCCCCGGAATTGGGCTGCAAGGGCTCCCAACTTCGCGCTTCGCCCAGCGCGGAGCGCGACGTGCGAATAATTTCGCGCTCCCGCGCCGCCTCCCAGGGGAGACGAGGAGGATGAGGAGGAATCGGAGCCGAACCGCGAAGCGTGAAGAACTTCGCGCCCTCGAGGGCGCCCTCGGGGCTGCGGGGGGTGCGCCCCGGCGGGCGCGGGACGGGAGGAGGCCCCCGCGCCCGAAGCACTGGCTCCCCTTTTCTGAAGGCCGCGCGGCCCTTGCGGTGCCAGCCGGCCAGTGCCATTCTTGCCGTGAGCCTTGGGAGGGCTCGCGCTGGAAGTCGTCCGGTGTCGAAGGAACCCTCTCAGGATGCAGTCCAACTTTTCTTTTTTACTGGTAGTCGGTCCGCCTGCCTAGACACGAACTCCATGAAGATCTGCTCTGCTCAGTTCCTTCGTTCCTCCTCCGCTTCCTCCTCTTCCGCCTCATCCTCCTACTACTCGCCCCCTCCTCCTCGCAGCCATGTCCAGGTTTCGAGCTATTCGACCGAAGCGTTTTGGCCAGCGAACTTGAAAGTGGCGCAGCTGGCCAGAAACGAAAAACTTTACATGACCCAAGATGGAGCACAGTGGCAGACCCAGAAAAAAACGCCTGGAAATGTCGGCCGAATGGCTTTCCCAACTTCCACTTCATGTCTTCGCGCCGCGATTGTGGAAGCCGTGCCCCTCAGTCGGTGCTGCGAGCACCGAAGAAGGTCACGGGTCAGGGTCAGCAACGTGCAGAGAAGCAGCCGCCAGTCCAGCGCTGGCGCAAGGGTCCACCCATGTCTGGTGAGAAGGAGCTCGACCCCACCACGCTCTCGGCAGAGCAGCTTGTTGTGCTGCTGCCGGCGAAGGGCGTTGAGAAGGGCACGCAGCCGTCCAAGGATCTCGAGCCTGCTCTCAAGATGCCTGGAGAGGTGCAGCTGATGGACCTGTCCAAGAAGGGCCCCCCAGGACTTCCTGCAGCGCAAGCGGAGGAAGCCTAATCAAGCAGGTCGAGGGGTCGCCTCAGAGAGTCGAGGCCGCAAGAGAAGCATTGCAGCAGGCGCGCCAGGTCTTCGACGAAGAGCACGAGCAGCTGCTCAAGAGCAAAGAAAAAGCATGGCGGAGCTCAAGGAGCACATCACGAAGGCGCAGGCCGCAGACGTCCTTCCCGATGCTCCCCAGAGGGTCCGGCGGTGGACCGCCGACATGAGATTGCCGTGCTGGAGAGATCATGGAACAAATGCCTGCGCAACTACGGAGGTCGCTTCGGCATCGACGCAGGCACGATCCTCAAGCGGGCAGCAGACTCGGGAGAGGGAGCTCGAGCTCGAGATCCCAGCGCCCAACGGAAACGGAAACGGCTGGCGGTGGCGCCGCGGCTGCTGCTCACCCTGCAAGCGGATCTACTGGGCCAGCAGCAACAGCAAACATACCTGTGCCAGGATTGAGCAGGGACCGACCGTCCCGGCATTCACACAGTCCCACCATGAAGTGTTCGTAGAACCCAAACATGTTCTAAAGAACAAGAACACTGTTCTTAGAACATATGCCCGATGTGTTAAAACAAAACATTATCAACCAGACATGTTCTAAAAACACGTCGTGGAAACCACACAAGGTTCTCAACACGTTGTCTGGCAGGGCTGTAGGCGAGCCAGGACGCTTCGCCACTGCTTGACAGGACACGGCGAGCTCGACCGAAGCGACAGAGAGGTCAGGGAGGCGCTCGCCGCGGCCGGGTGCGACGTCCTCAGGCCCCGAGGGAACACGAGCGGCTCCTCGAAGGCCCGGGCGCTCGCTGGCCAGGCGACCCCCGGGCGCGGGCAGCCAAGCGCCCTCTGCGCGACGATCGCGAGGGATGGCCGCGGGCGAGTGGTGGAAACTGCGGGTGTCGGGTCGGGCGAAAGGGGGGGATAGCAAAAGGGGGGTTTGAGAATCAGCTCACGTAGCTGATTTTCCCGGCGCCTCCCGGCGCAGGAGGCGGCTATGTATCGAGGAATGGGCCCCTCGGTGAGGCCGAAACCAGCTGCATGCAGCAAATTTCGTAACCCCCCCTTTCCCAATCCCCCCCTTTCGCCCGGCCCGAGGGTGGCCACTCCCAGGTGTCCTTCCGGAAGGGAGCGTCGAGGAGGGGTCGAGACCGTGGCCCACGGACCCCCGGCCAGGCGGCACCGCCCAGGGAGCCTGGCCTGCCCCTCCCCAGGGAGGCACGGGCAGCCCGCGGCCCCCCCCAGAGAGCGGGCGGCCTCCTCCTCCTCCTCCTCCTCCTCCTCCTCCTCCTCCTCCTCCTCCTCCTCCTCGGAGGCGTCGTGCCGGCAGGCGCGGGCAGCGAGAGGCCCCTCGACACCGCGAGCGTCCAGGGCGCGGTGAGCGGTGGCAGCGGTGGGCGGCGATGTCCACATGTACTTCCGGAGGGGAGCGCCGAGGAGCGGTCTCGGGAGCGCCCCACTCCCTGCCAGGCAGCACCGCCCAAGACGCCCTGCTCCCCCCGGCGGCGCTGGCAGCCTGGATCGCCGAAGGGCAGGCGGCGGAGGCGTCGTGCTGGCAGGAGAGAACAGCGAGAGCCCCCTCGGCGCCGCAAACGTCCAGGACCTAGAGGCGTGGAGTGCGAGCGTCGCAAGCTGGAGCTCGGGGCAAGCGTTGCTGGACTGCGCTCGACATGATAGTCTGCTTGGCCTCGACGCCATCTCTGCCTCACGATTCGAACACTGAGCGGCAGGCAACACAGCGCAAGGAGATGCGAGGAGCGAGCAACGCCTCTGCCTCCAGCGGCCCCGTGTGGCCGGGAGGAGCAGATGACCACGGGTGTGGTGGGGCGCCGAGGAGGCGAGGCCCACAATCGGGGATGGACAGAACCCCCTTTAGCAAAACGTGGTTTAGTGAAAACGACCTCGGGCCCAAATCTGGCGGGCGAAAGCCTGGAAACTGACGGCCACGGCGCCCTCTCGAGAACCGAAAACGGACAATTCACTAATCGACGTGTCACTATTGGGGGTTCTGTCCAGCCCCGACACAACCAGAGACCCGTGGGCGGGTGGTCCCAGCAGCGCGGTCAAGCTCCCGCGAGCCCGACGGGCAGCCGGCGGGGCCCGCGTGCAGCTGCACAGAGGGGAGGCGTGCTCGGCACGCTCCGGCGGCACCGCGCCAGAACACTCTGGAGCCTGCGCGGGGCGAGCGGCAAGGCAAGACCGTGCCCAGTCGGACCCCGACTCCGAGGCACCTCCGATCGCCGAGGGGGGCGGCCACCGCTGGCCGCCTCAGGCAGGCGGAGCGACTTGGAGACGGCTCGGAGCCCGCGGGCCTGCCTCCGTCCCTCCTCGGGGGGGGGGGGGGCTCGGGCGGGGCAGGGACCACCTCCACTTCCTCTGGCCATCGCTCGGACGTCCATTCCCTGTGCTTTGTTCGATTTCGTGCGTGGTTCTTTCGCTGGATAATCAAGGATGCTCCTCGATGGTCCTCGCCAAAAGAAAAATGCACACTTCCGAGCGATGCCAAATTCCTCCGAAGAAGCGCCAGCCTCGGGGCAGACCGTCCTGGTCGGCAGAGCAGCGTGCCGGGCGCCACGAGCAGGCTCCGGGACACGGCTTCCAGCCGAGCCGAAGGGCTCACACAGCAGCACCCCGTGTCGAGGACCGCACGCCGCCTCCTGGGGCTGGGGCGCCTGCCACGGCGCAAGTCACGCCGAGCAGACTCTGCATCCCTGGAGGGACGCTCGTGGCAAACACGGTCAAACCCGTCGACGCGCGCACCCGTGTTGTGCCACCGACCCTCCGTGCACACGACGAGGCGGGAGGCTGTCGCTGCACGCAGGCGCCAGCACTCTGTGGTGGAGCGCGGCCAGCACGCCCGCAGCCAAAGCGGCGTTTGCCTGAGCATGCACCCGGCTCTGGCTCCTCCACTGCTCGACAACCCGATACGCACACCGTGCACAGCCACATGCCCGGCCACCGAGCCCAGTCGTGACGCGGCTTACCGTGAGAGGTGAGAGAACCTGGGGGTCTTGGACGGAAGGACGTAAGAGGATTGCAGTATAAGTCGGAACGGGACCACTCTAACAAGACTTTAGCTGCAAGAATACACACCGCTCGAGCTATGGACGTCTTGCGGTCAACCTCCCCAAGGCCAGCACTTTCAGTAGGATGTACGCGTGAATGGCCCTTTTGGCCGCCGCATCCGCGTCGCTGTTGCATGTCCTACATAATCATTGAAGGTCGATAACCCTTTCCTCATCATGTCCGAAATGCCGGGAGGCATGCCTGGCCATGTCACCAGCCAGACCCCCCTTGGTCACTCTCAGCCTCAGCCTCAGCCTCCTCCTGCTCGCTCCTCGCTCGTTCTCCTCCTTCTCCTCCGTCTTCGTCCTCCTCCTCGTCCTCCTCCTCCTCCTTCTGCTCCTCCGCCTCGCTCTCCTCCCCTGGGGGGGGTGGGGGACCCGCACCGATGGGAGCAGAGGGGCAGAGGCGAGCATGTACAGTCGGGGCGTTGACCTAAGGAACCCTGAACAAGGAACGAGGCCCCTTTGTCCCGTAAGTTAGACTTTGATTTCGCATGGAAAACCTTAGGAACCCCCAAGGCAAACTGCAAAACAATCAAGGAACACCGAGCCCCTCGCCAACGGCAAAGGTTCCTTCTTCAGCGCCCCAAAACTGTACTGACTACCTACCAGACCACCCCAACCCAACCCGAAGACCCGAATTTCGGGTTGGGGGGGGGGGTAAGGGTTCCACATGTGTTTTTTCGACGTTTCCCGACCCCCCCCCCACTGGAAATGGAGGGCCAACTGAGGCCTTCGGGTTGGGTTGGGGTGGTTTGGTGGGTGGTGATGTACAGAACCTCGGCCCCGGGCAGCCCCTGGGCGAGGGCAGCGTGAGCATCCGGCCGGCCTCGGTCCACCACCCCGCCCCTTCCGGCGGGCGGAGCAGGCCGCCGCCACCGAGAACCCCTCGGGCGGGGGGGGGGGGGCAAACCCCTGGGCCTACACCCTGCGAAATGCTTAAGAAATCATGGGTTAAGAAATTGATCGTCTCAGAACTTGAATAAAAACCCAAAATGTCCATTCAAATCGTAGGATTTACATTGAAACATTAAGAATCATCGAGACTCTGGCCGAAACTTTAGGTTTTCTTAAGCATCGCCTAGGGTGTAGGTCGGGCAGGTCCTCCTGCGGGCAGACCCTGAAAGGACGGAGCCCAGTGTTCCCACAGGTGCCCTCCAACGGTTGAAAAAAAACCCAAACGAAACGTCCCCGGAGTGATTTTTGTGACTATTGTGGGACATTCCACCTGCAGAGCGACATGCCCGGCTTCACCCTGGGCGGTGGCACCCCCCCGAGCGTCGTCCAGTACTCTTTGGAGGGGCCCTGGGACACACAGACACATAGACACAACTTAACAGGAGTCCCCATATGTTCCCATTTATCTCCTGGGTTTTTGTCCCCATATCTTCCTGGGAGGAGGGGCGCGCAGGCCCCGGGGACGACGACGCCTCCCGCCCTGCGCGGGCAGAGGGCCCCAGTGGCCTCCCCCTCTGGCACCTCCTGGGGCTGCCCTGCCTTTGCGTCCTCGATCCTCCTGCTCCTGCTCCTCCTCCTCCTCCTCCTCCTAATCCTCCTCCTCCTCCTCTTCTTGTGTTAATATTGTTTAGGGCCTCCTTCCTCCTCTTCTCCTCCTCCTTCCTCCGACTCCTCCTCATCCTCCTGCTCTCTCTCCTCCTCTCCTCCTCTCCTCCCCTCCTCCCTCTCCTCCCTCTCCTCCTACCCCTCTCCTCCTCCTCCTCCTCCTCCTCCTCCTCCTCCTCCTCCTCCTCCTCCTCCTCCTGCGCTGACGACGAGAGCGACGATCACCACTACCACCATGACGACGACAATGGCGGGAACCGTGAAAAAATCCTTCAGAGTCGGCCCGAAGGGCCCTAGCAAAAACAATCAAACCAATCTTGGCGCAGGCAGATCAGCCACCAGTGGCCCACCCTGACAATAGAGGCCTCCTGGATGGGATCGGAGTAGATGGGGTCGGAGGACCGCGCCGCATCGCCGATACATCGGCGACGCACCGGCGATGCATCGGTGCTGCACCTGCGATGCATCGTCGACGGCGGCGATGCATCGGCGACGTCGACGTGAAGCAAATCGGGCCCCACCTCGAGCCGCATCGGCGATGCACCGGCAATGCGTACGGCCTCCTCCCTCTCACTTCCCCCCCCTCGCTCGCCGCCGAGAACTGGGCACGACGGGGCCGCGCCGTGTCGACCCCGGCGCTCGGTTCCCGACACCGCGGGGGCCTCGTTCAGACTGGAACGAGCGGCCGATAGGCCAACTGTGGGCATGTGTACATACGCTGGCCATCGCTCGGACGTCCATTTCCTGTGTTTGTTTCGGTTTCGTGCGTGGTTTTTTCGCGAAATGATCAGATCATGGATGCTCCTCGATAGTCCTCGCCGAAGGGACAATGTACACGTCTGAGCGATGCCAAGTACGGCCACAGTTGGCCTATCGGCGCCTAAGTGTATATGTGCACATGTACATATGTGGGCACATGCACATGTGGACTGTTCGCCGATGGGCCAACCGTGGGGATAGCAGCGCCAGGTCGTTCGCCGATAGGCCAACTGTGGGCCATGGGCGGCGCTCAACCTCAGACGGCCGCGCTGGGGTCGCCGCCGGTCGGCACGACGCGGACCTACCACACGGAAGAAACGGGCACGATGCCCAGTCTCAAACGGACAACGCCCGCAGCAACACCGACAGCGGGTCCTGCTCAAGATGCGCAGGAACTGCCGTCGGTCTTCGTGCTGACTCTCTCCGTGCCCACTTCGATCGTCCCTGTCTCTGCCCCTCCCAACCACGCGAGCTCAGCCCCAACCAGCCCAGAGCTCAAGCAGGAAGGAGGAGGGAGGAGAGAGCAGGGAGGAGGGAGAAGGGAGGAGGAAGAAGGTAAGAGGAGTTAGAGGAGGAGGAGCAGGAGGAGCAGGAGGAGGAGCCTCGTGCAGGATCTCCACGAAGAAGGGGGGCAACCGCTGCAGGTCCTCGGGCAGTTCCTCCCCGACGCCGCCGGCCGCGGCGCATCCCATGTCAGCGCCTCGGGGGGAAGAGGAGGATGAGGAGGAGGAGAAGTAGGAGGAGGAGGAGTAGGAGGAGGAGAAGTAGGAGGAGGAGGAGGAGGAGGAGGAGGAGGAGTAGGAGGAGGAGGAGCAGGAGGAGGAGGGAGGGGGAGGGGGGGAGGAGGAGGAGCAGGAAGAGGAGGAGGAGGTTCCGTAGCCATTTTGGCTCGAGCCGCGTCGCGCGCCCCGACCACCTTGGCTCAACCAGGCATGGCATGGCACGTGGCAGGAATGGCGAGGTTCGGGCAAGGCGCGCCTACCCAATGGTGTGCGAAGCCCGTCGAAGAAACCAGCATCTCATGGTCAAGAGCGGTCCGAGCGGCACGCGAAAGGGCAAACAGGCCCAGGCGAGAGCAGTCACAACAGCTAAGGTGCAGGAGCAGATGGTGGGAAGAATGGTGG
>CAUYUJ010015751.1:0-15000 GCA_963575745.1 Prorocentrum cordatum
TACCTTCGATGCCCTCTCAAAAGATTCTACTTAAAGGCCTGCAATCGTGCGATCACATGTCGCACGCAGCATGCGTTGTTCGCGAATGCGCGTTCCAGCTTCGAACCCAATTGACATTGACATGTCGGATCATGGGAACACGCAGTGCCGACTACGACTGATGTGGTTGACGATCGCGCGCCGACGAAGCGAACGCTCTGATCGTGCTCTTTTGTCGCGCAGCAGGCAAAGGGCGCTTGGCAGGAGCAGCGGCGCGGCAAGGACAGGACCAATGCTTCGACGTCAACTCAGCAAACATCTCCCCAGTTTTCGAGTGCAGACCCGTCCCAGTGCACCAAAATTTCCACTGGGCAGAGCCAGGCGCAACGCATGCTGCAACATTAGCAGCTGCAGCGCCACGCGAAAACAACGATTAAGCACATCTGCGCTTCCAAGGATGCCATCGCAAGCGGAGCTTTGCGCGAAATGCTCAAGCGCCTCAACGCCTGCGCAAGCGTGAACTAATCGCGCAGCCAGCCCCGAGCCCGCAAAGGCGCCGCGCGGGAGACTCTGGCGTTCGCGCGTGCCCTCGCGCGATCATCGGGGCGCGGGGCCCGACGCGTCTACTGCCCCGCGGCGCAAGTTCGCCCGCCGAACGCGCGCGGGCGGCCCTGCGCGCGCGCGGCTGCACGCGCGCAACCGCGGGCGCGACGGCAGCGCGCGCACTTCGAGAGACAGCGCCGCTGGAAGAGCTCGACGCGCCACTTCCCAGGCGCCTCAACCTGCCCAGCTGCCGCGCGAATAGCATCGAACCGAAGAGAAGAAGATGGACCTCAGGCGCGCGCGTTTGCGCGCGCGCCCGCGTACCTGCCAGGGCGCGCGTCGCTGCGAAATCTACGCTGCGGCGCCATCGACGCGCGCAGCGAGCACTGGCGCGCTCGCGCGCGCGCCCGCGCGTTGCGTCTAGATGCTAGCGCGCAAGGGCGCATGCGTAGCGACGCGCCGAACAGCAGCGCGCGCACTCCGAGCGACGGCATCGCAAGACGAGCTCGGTGCGCAATGCTTCAATGCATCGAACCCTTGATGACAGCCCTGTGGCGAAGGTAGCAGGCGTAGAGCACCTCGGCGTGATCGCGCGCGCGGGCGCCCGCACTTGTCGCTGCCACTGTTTGACCCGCAATGCGCATCCATACATAACGGCACGAACGAGATCAGCGCACCCAAGCTTTTCATTTGCCAGCTGCGCTCAGAAGCAGAACGCTCGGGATATGCACTACATTTGTCGGAAGCGCAATCGGGGGAAGCTTCCTCCCAGATCGCTTCGACCTCAGCTGAATAATGGTGCCCGCGCGAACTCAACGCAACATCGCGCACCTCATGCCGATTCGCGCCCCTGCGGTTGCATGCGCCCGTGGCCGCCGCCGCCGCCCTCGACGCGCGCGCCCCTGTCGACATTTCGACAGAACGCAGGGAACGCGAAAACTGTGCCTTCTTAAAAGCAGCATCACCAAGAAGGGGGCGATTTTCCCGCTCACTCCCGAGCCTCGGTAACCACTCCTGCGCTCCCCCTCGATATGCGCTGGCCTCGAGCATGCGCTTCCGAGGATGTTGGACGCGTCGCTTCCTGTTCTTTCCACGGCGAGCCTCCAGCACCTCCCCGAGGGCCCGCCCTTTGGATGGCGCCCTTTTGGGGTCACCGTGCAACGCAAAAAACTTGCATGGAAAACCCGCACCTTTCCGCCATGAGCCAAAACGGCTTTGGAATCAATTGGCGCAATTGTGCGTCAAGGGCTAGACCAATGAAGACATCCAGGGGGATGCGCCCATGAACGTGTGAGGCCCACTCGTGCGCTCACACCGTTGGCAACGAAAGAGGTCACTTGTGACGGCGCTCATCCTCTCTGATTTCTTCACCTCGCCATGCTCGCCATCCTCCTCCCCTTCCCTCCCGACAGACCCACCATATTCAGCACTACATCCACTCGTGAGGCAACTATCGTCTCACCCGTCGGGCGAGCCAGCTTCACCATCATCATCGGCTTCATCGCCCTATGGGCGTAGAGGTTCAAATTCACAACAAACATGCAAACACATAGTCACAAATCGCGGCCTCAAACTTGGGCTGCCCTGCGAAAGCCGCGCCACATCGGACAGTCTCCCGGGGACCGTAGAGCTGAAGGATGATGCTCTTGAGAGAGCTCGGAGACGTGATCTCTGGGAGATAGAGAGAGCGGATTCGTGACAAGGGAGGTGGAGAGACACCAGAGAGGTTGGGTGGTGGTTGACTGAGAAGGAGGAAGACAATATACACATTATGTAATAAAATAAGAATACATATATTATACACATAAGACGAGAGGAGAGAATTGAACAGAGTGAGGGAATGTAGGAGATCAAGGCAGAGAGAGAGAGAGATGAGAGAGAGAGGGACGAGGTCGTGAGGAGTACGACGAGATTGGAACGATGATGAGAGAAAGAAGAGTGATGAGAGAGAGACAAGTGGAGAAGGAGAGAGAGAGAGAGAGAGAAAAAAAAAATCACGCGACCTATTCTTGACTTTCGCTGAGATCTTCAGAACATCGGACGGGCCCCCAAAAATGACCCCCCGAGCGTGTTAGCAAAAAGCCGTGACAAAACAGGAAAAAAAAAACAAAACTGACAACCTAGACACAGCTAAAACAAAACATGCAACACATGCGGGAACCTGGTGCAATCACAGGGATCACCTGTTTCGAAGAAAAAAAGGTTTGACGTTGAAAACACAAGGTTTCCTTTGAACGTGTGTTCGTTTTGAAACAAACAACGACAATGGGGACAAAGACCACTGTGCCTGCACACGGGTCGCACTCAGGTCTCACCGCTTATCCTGAGAGCAACCAATTAAATCAAAGAGAACAATCTGTTTTCACAGTCAATCCTTTGATTTCCCTCCTCCGAAACAAGCGATCCCTGAAAACGTTGGGTCCCGCATGATTGACTCTAGTTTGTTGAATTGTTTTCGTGTGTTCAATGTTTTCTGGCTTCTCTGCTTTGTTGGAAACCAAAATCCCAACAACGCCGAGCACAAAAAAGAGAAAGAACTAGAGACGCCCGAAGCAACAACAAAACAAATTAATGCGGCAACCCGGTGTGTTCACAAGGATCAAGGAAGAAAATCAAAAGTTTGACTGTGAACAAACAAAGTGCTGTCTGATTTTTTGTTGTTCTGAGAAAGACGGCAGCGATGACAACTGACCCCTGAGCCTGCACAAAGGTCACACGCAGGCGTCACCGCTTTTTGAAAGAGCAAGTAACATTCATATATAACCCTCTGTTTTCACAGCCTTAGATTCCCCTCCTCCGTAACATGTGGTTCATGTGAAACACGAAGTTATCTTTTTTTGGGGGGGGGCAGCCCTTACTAGACTTTCAGTGTTCAATCAGCTTGAAAACGAAAGGCTCAGAAGCGAATTCTTCTGACAGAGAGCTACGGCAAAATATCAAACATAAGGCAACACAGAACGTCTGTTCCTGCCAACGGGGCTTCTGTTCCTGCCAACGGGGCTTTGGAAATCGGGCCCCTGCGGCGATGGATCCTGATGATGGTGGTGATGAGAATGACGATGGTGATGGCATTGATGATGATGAGGAGGTGGAGGAGGATGATTGTGACGATGGTGTGGATGGTGATGGTAGTGTTGGTGTTGGTGATGAAGATGATGACGATGGTGATGATGATGATTGTGATGATCATGATGAGCTCGTCAGCATCAGTACCACCACCTTCCTCATCGTCATCATCGTCGTCATCGGGGGAAGAGGGGAGGGTGATCAGGAAGAGCATGGAAGGGGAGGAGGTCCACTGGTGGGAGAGCATGGTGAGATGCTGTTTCGAGTTCCACTGGCTTTGGGCGCCAGCGCCCGTCAGCGGGGCCACCCCGAATTGGGGGGTTCGCCATCCCCTCCTGGTCGACGACGACGACGACGACGACGACGACGACGGCGACGACGGCGACGACGACGACTGCCGGTCCCAAATCGGCGGTTCAAAATCGGTCCCCAGACCCTTGCCAGGGTGCATTCGGATCAGTTTCCCGTCGGGGATCGACTTCTGGGGGCCCCTGAGTCCGAAGCCGGCCTCCAGAAACCGAAGTCGAGGAACAATCTCCTGAATCGATGATCGCTGGCACTGGTGTCCGTTCGCAATCTTTTGCAGGCCGGGCCACGTCGTGCCCGTAGCCTCGGCGGGGCGTGCGTCGAGAGCTGCGAATCCCCCATAGGTGCATACGGGAGCTGGTAATCCCCAGTCGTCGTCGTCGTCGTCGTCGTCGTCGTCGTCGGCTGTCGAGTCGGGTCGTCCGTTCCCTGGAGCGCCTGGGGGGGGTCGTCGTTCCGTCGTTCGTTCGTTTCGTAGTCGTCGTCCTCGGCGTGGCGCGTCGCCGTCGGCGTCGTCGTCGGCGTCGGAGTTCAACTTGACGGCGGGTCGGCCGTCGGCGTCGGCGTCCGGCGTCCGGGCCGGGACGGCCGGTCGGCGTGCGGGATCTTTTTTCTCGCGCTACGGCGTCGTGCGTCGGCGTCGGGCGTCGGCGTCGGTTCACGGAGTCGGTCGGCGGGTGTCGGCGTCGGGGTCGGCTCGTCGGGCGTCGGCGTCGGCGTTCGGCGTCGGCACCCGTCGGCGTCGGCGTCGGGCCGTCGGCGTCGGCTTTCGGCGTCGGCGTCGGCGGTCGGCGTTGCCCCCTTCTCGGCCCGTCGGCGTCGGCGTCGGCGTCGGGCGTCGGCGTCGGCGTCGGCGTCGGCGTCGGCGCCGGCGTCGGCGTCGGCGTTCGGCGTAGGCGTTCAGTCCTCGTCCGTCGTACGACGGCCGTCGTCGTAGCCGTCACCGCCGCTGCCATTCCACGGTCGCCGTGCCGTTCGCGTGGCCCGCTGCCGCCGTTCGCCGCCGTTTCTTCGTCGTCGTCGCCGTCGGTGCCGCAGTCGCGGCCGCCCGCCGTCGTCGTCGCGTTCGCCGCCACCATTCGTCGGGCCTCGCTGCCGTCTCGTGCGCCGCCCGCCGCCGCTGCCGCCGCCGCCGTCGTCGCCGCCGCCGTCGCCGCCGTCGCCTTCGTCGTCGCCGCCGTCGCCTTCGTCGTCGCCGCCGCCGTCGTCGCCGCCGCCCCCGCACCCCGCCCGCCGCCGCCTTTCCCGCCGCCGCCAGGGCCTGCGGGCCCCAGCCTCAAAATGGGTCCCCGGACCCTTTCGGGGTCCAAGTGCAAAATTTTTTCGAGCCGCGTCCGACCGCGGCGACGAGGGGGGGCCCAGGGCCAGGAAGCCTCGAACCTCGATCCGCGAGAGTCGAACTTCGAACCTCGGCGTGCATCCCGTTTTCAAAATCAACGAAATCCGCGCAAAATCGGTCCCCAGAACCTCCCTGGGGTGCCTCCGACGCAGCGTTTTGGTCCCGGATCGATTTTGCGACCGTCCCAGGGCCGAAAGCTTCCTCGAACCTCGATGCCCGCTGTCTTCCCCGCCCGTTGGCTCGCGGTGCCCCGGCACCGCATTGCCCCCACGGCAACCCTCCGTGCGGGCCGAGCGCCCGAGCGTCGTGTCGCCCTCTGGGGGTGGCACGACGCTCGGGCGTCGTCGTCGTCATCGTCGTCGTCGTCGTCGTCGTCGTCGTCGTCGCCGCCGCCGTCGTCGTCGTCGTCGTCGTCGTCGCGTCGAGCGGGCCAGCGGGGCGACGAGGCCTCGTCGCACCGCGAACAAGAGGTTCGGCCGTTTTCGGCCTCCGGGGGCCCTCAGAGGGCCCCAGGGCCGTGGCCCAAAAACGACTTGGAAGGAAGAGCACCTCGCCGCGCCGCGAACGAAAATCATGACGGGAGGTTTTCAGCCGCTTTCGGATTCCGAAGGCTCCTTACAGGGCCTTGGGACCGTCAGTAGAACCGGCTGTGACGGAAACCCCCTCCCCCGCGGGCTCCTGGGAGGGGGTGGCCGGGGGTGGCGGCAACGCGACCCCTGAGGATTCGAGACGGCCCGCGAGAACCCCAAAGTGGCTCGGGCTCGGGAATGGATGCTCAGGACGGACGAGGAGGGAAGCGGGGCGGAGGATAAGGAGGACGAGAGGGGAGGAAGGAGCAGAAGGTGGAGGAAGAGAAGGAGCGGGAGATTGAAGAAAGCGGGGAGGAAAGGGAGGATGAGGAGGAGCAGGGATCTTCTTCGAGGAGGCGGCGTCGAGCAGGAGGAGGAGGAGGAGGAGGGAGGGAGGAGGACTGGAATATACAGAACGGTTAAGAGGAGGAGGAGGAGGAGGACGACGAGGAGGAGGAGGAGGACAAAGACGACGACTACGAGGGGGGACCCAAAGCTGACGGTTGATGATGATGATGATGGTGACGATGCGGACGATGATGACGATGACGACGGCGACGACGACGATGATGATGATGGTGATGATGATGTCCACGTGCCCAGCTAAATTTAAAGCGGGTGCAAAGTGCGCGTACTTCTGACATATCTTCAAAAACTGATGTATAATAGGCTCCGGCTTACATGTGTACATATACACACATATGTACAAACGTATTTCTATGCATTTACACACATACATATACGTACGTAAAAACGTGGGCAGACCCGTCCGTTCAAGTACACACATACACATACATGCACTGCCATGGACAAAGTCTGCCAACCCGCGCGCGCACGCACACATATGTGTAACCATACCACAACACTCATACAGTAGGTTCGCGTCGCGTCGACCGGCGGCGACCCCGCCGCCGGCGTTCAACGTTGAGCGCCGCCGGCAGCCCAGAATCGCTCGACGTTGAACGATCTGTCGTTGGGGGAACCGCCGATCGTTCAAGGTTGAACGATCCACGCGGTGTCGGCAACCAACGCCGGGGTCGACACGACGCGGACATGACGTATACATCTAAGTGTGTGCGCACACACATTCGCACATTCATTCACGCATACATTCGAAAACACATATTCATTCACATGCATCCACATGCGCTTACACGCATACAACTATGCATACTTGTATGTATATGCGAGTGTAGGCATTCGCACAAACACACGCTTGCACACATAAACCAAACAGAGTCTTATATACATCCGTATCCATAAGTGCCGCACGGCCGAAAAGGCTCAGCATGTTTTACATAGGGGAGTGGGCGAACCCACTCCTATAAGTGAAACATATCAGAAATCCAGCCGCGGAGGCTTTCTGTACTGCTCACATAGGCGAGTGGGCCGGCCTACTCCCCTATGTGAACCATACCAGGAATCCTCCTGCGGAGGCTGTCTGTACTGGTCACATAAGCGAGCGGGCCAGCCCACTCCCCCATGTGAGCCATGCCGGAAATCTGGCCGCGGAGGTTTTCCGGTTCTGGTTACATTGGCGAGTGGGCTGGCCCCCCCCCCTATGTGAACCATACCAGAAATCCGGCCGCGCAGGCTTTCTGTTTTTGTCACATAGGCTGGTGGGCCGGCCCACTCCCTTATGTGATCCGTACCAGAGCTCCGTGCACGAAAGGGGTGCGCGTGCGAGGATGAACGATCGCGCGCGAGCTGCAGCTCGGCGGTCGCGCCTCCTCCTCCTCCTCCTTCCCCGTTTCTCCCCCTCCTCCACCTCATCATCTTTCCGCCCTCTCCTCCTTCTCATCAGCACCCCCACTCACCCCCTCGTCATTTTAGGAAACGCCAACCAAGAAACTACAAATAACGCATAATCTAAATAAGAAAATGTGCAATCAGAAGGAAATCTGGTCATCAAATTACAACGTTGCTCAAAAGAACAAGCCATTCTCAAAACAACATACCGTACACCGTTGTGCAAGCAAACCACAAAAATGCAACCACATGCATGTATGAAACAAAACGTTGATCATGAAACCGCAACGTGGTGCAAAACAACAACATAAAAGTAACATATGATCATGCATTTATAACTTGGTGCAAAAAACTCAAAAACAATATTATATCATGAATATACAACGTGGTGCAAAAAACAAACAAAACAACAATATGTTCATGCATATACAACGCGGCGCAACAAACTCACAAAAACAAAGTCCCGATCATGAAAGCATAACGTGGCGCAACATCTACAATGAAAACGCATGTTTCTAATTCATATTAACCAGTGTTAACGCAAATTCAACATTTAGCATACTGTAGTGAGTGTCTATGTTAAATCAACTTAAACCAAGGTAAAGTTTAACTTGGGCGAGGTGTTTCGCATAACGTGAGCTTAACTTGAATTAGCCAAGCAAGACAAACTTATATCACAAGCCATAAACGTGTACAAGCAAGGTAATTCGTGTTTAACAAATGTTATAAGCTGTATGTGATGCTATACGTGTTTAGGTCGATGTTGCAAGTGTAACTGTTTGTCGCTGTTATTAAGATGTTATAAGAGGTGATGTGCGGATTATACATGATTGTGTAGAGGTTATAACTATGTATATCTAGCTAAACAGCTAAACTCCAGTTTAAAATAAAACCAAAGTTTCATGCTAAGTACCGCGAACCAAATACCAGAAAAGTAGCCGCGGCAAGATTCTGATATGGTTTTACATTAGGGGAAGGTGAGGTGGGCCGGAGGGGAGTTGGGGCTGCCCACTCCCCTATGTAAAACATAAAACCAGAAACTATGCCGCGGCAAAATTTCTGGTATGGTTTACCATAGGGTGGTGGGGGGTGTGGGCCGGCGGGCCCACTCCCCAATGTAAACCATGAGGCGACTCAACTTGCGCCATTGTACGATTCTCATTCTCAGCACAAATAATATTAGGAAAAGTAAACTGGTAGTGCGCGCTCATAGTTTTAACATTGATTAGGGGAGTGGGCCGGCCCACTCCCCTATGTAAAACCAAGAGTGCGCAACCCCCTGACCCTTACACATCAACTCGAGGAAAGCCAATGGTGGTTGATCAAAAAGAGTGTGTGCGTCGCTCATGTTTGACATAGGAGGTGGGCCTGCCCACATCCCCTATTGTAAAACCATGAGCGCGCAGTCCCATTACCATTGTTGCGATGAAATCGTACACAAACGGGCGGTGCGCGCTCATGGTTTACATAGGGGAATATGGACAATAAAAAAAAAGGTGTGCCAGCTTGCACCTCGTATGTAAACCATACCAGAAAACTAGCCGCGCATATCATTCTGGTATGGTTTACATGAGGGGAGGTTGGTCTGCCCACTCCCCTATATGTAAACCATACCAGATATTTTGCCGCGGCAAGATTTTCTAGTATGGTTTACATAGGGGAGTGGGCCGGCCCACTCCCCTATGTAAACCATATCAGAAATTTTGCCGCGTCAAGATTGCTGGTATGGTTTACACAGGGGAGTGGGCCGGCCCACTCCCGTATGTAAACCATATCAGCAATCTTGACGCGGCAAGCTTCCTGACATGGTTCACATACTTAGATGAATTTTGGTTTAAACTTGAGTTAGCTAGATATACATAATCATAACCTCTACACAAACATGTATAAGCCGCACATCCACTCTTATAACATCTTAATAACACCGACTACCAAATATAACGTAGACCCAATCACTTGCAACATCAACATAAGCACGTATAACATCACACAAAGTTTTGATTTGTTTAGCATGACTTACCGTGCTTGTAAACGTTTATGGCTTGTGATATAAGTTTATCTTGCTTTGTCAATTCAAGTTAAGTTCATGTTAAGCGAAAAACCTCGCTCGAGTTAAACTTTACCTTGGTTTACTTTGTGTTTAACATAAACCTTTACTAGAGTATGCAAAATGTTGAATTTGCGCTAACATTGGTTAACATGAATTAGAAAACATGCGTTTTCATTGTGGATGCTGCACCACGTTACTTTTTCATGATCGGGATTTTGTTTTTGTGAGTTTCGTTTGCGCAGCGTTGTATATGCATGAACATATTTTGTTGTTTTGTTTTTTTGCACCACGTTGTATATTCATGATCTGATTTTTTGAGTTTTTTGCACCAAGTTATACATGCATGATAAGATGTTGTTTTTTTATGTTGTTGCTTTGCACCACGTTGCGGCTTCACGACCAGAGTTTTGTTTCATACATGCATGTGGTTGCATTTTGGTTGTTTGTTTGCACAACGTTGTACGGTATGTTGTTTTCGAGAATGGCTTGGTTTTTTTTTGAGCAGCGTTGTAGTTTCATGACCAGGGTTTCTTTCGGATTGCAGGTTTTCTTATTTCGATCATGTGTTATTTGTAGTTTCTTGGTTGGCGTTTCCTAAAATGACGAGGGGGTGAGTGGGGGTGCTGATGAGAAGGAGGAAGGGCGGAAAGATGATTAGGTGGAAGAGGAGGGGGAGAAACGGGGAAGGAGGAGGAGGAGGAGGAGGAGGAGGTGCGACCGCCGAGCTGCAGCTCGCGCGCGATCGTTCATCCTCGCACGCGCACCCCTTTCGTGCACGGAGCTCTCGTATGGATCACATAGTGGAGTGGGCCGGCCCACTCGCCTATATGACAAATACAGAAAGCCTCCGCGGCCGGATTTCTGGTATGGTTCACATAGGGGGGGCCAGCCCACTCGCCAATGTAACCAGAACAGGAAAACCTCCGCGGCCGGATTTCCGGTATGGCTCACATGGGGGAGTGGGCTGGCCCGCTCGCTTATGTGACCAGTACAGACAGCCTCCGCAAGAGGATTCCTGGTATGGTTCACATAGGGGAGTGGGCCGGCCCACTCGCCTATGTGAGCGGTACAGAAAGCCTCCGCAGCTGGATTTCTGATATGTTTCACATGTGGGAGTGGTTTCGCCCACTCGCCTATGTAGAACACATGCTGAACCTTCTCGGCCGTGCGGTACTTATGGATACGGATGTATCTAAGCCTCTGTTCGGTTTATGTGTGAAAGCGGGTGTTTGTGTGAATGCCTACACTCGCATATACATACAAGTATGCATAGTTGTATGCGTGTAAGCGCATGTGGATGCATGTGAATGAATATGTATTTTCGAGTGTATGTGTGAATGAATGTGCGAATGTGTGTGCGCACACACTTAGATGTAGAAGGCAGGTCCGCGTCGCGTCGACCCCGGCGTTGGTTGCCGACACCGCGTGGATCGTTCAACCTTGAACGATCGGCGGTTCCCCCAACGACAGATCTTTCGACGTCGAGCGATTCTGGGCCGCCGCCGGCGCTCAACGTTGAACGCCGGCGGCGGGGTCGCCGCCGGTCGACACGACGCGAACCTACCGTATGAGTGTTGTGGTATGCTTACACATATGTGTGCATATGATTGTGCGCGCGCGGATTGGCAGACTTTGTCCATGGCAGTGCATGTATATGTATGCGTGTACTTGAACGGACGGGCCTGCCCACGTTTTACGTACGTATATGTGTGCATACATGCATAGAAATACGTTTGTACATATGTGTATATGTACACATGTAAGCCGGAGCCTAGTATACATCAACTTTTGAAGATATGTCAGCAATACGTGCACTTTGCACCCGCTATAAATTTAGCTGGGCACGCGGACATCATCACCATCATCATCATCATCGTCGTCGTCGCCGTCGTCATCGTCATCATCGTCCGCATCGTCACCATCATCATCATCATCCCTCCCTCCTCCTCCTCCTCCTCCTCCTCCTGCTCGGCGCCACCTCCTCGAAGAAGATCCCTGCTCCTCCTCATCCTCCCTTTCCTCCCCGCTTCAATCTCCCGCTCCTTCTCTTCCTCCACCTTCTCCTCCCTCCCCTCTTGTCCTCCTCATCCTCCGCCGCGCTTCCCTCGTCCGTCCTGAGCATCCATTCCCGAGCCCGAGCCACTTTGGGGTTCTCGTGGGCCGTCTCGGATCCTCAGGGGTCGCGTTGCCGCCACCCCCGGCCACCCCCTCCCAGGAGCCCGCGGGGGAGGGGGTTTCCGTCCCAGCCGGTTCTGCTGACGGTCCCAAGGCCCTGTAAGGAGCCTTCGGAATCCGAAAGCGGCTGAAAACCTCCCGTCATGATTTTCGTTCGCGGCGCGGCGAGGTGCTCTTCCTTCCAAGTCGTTTTTGGGTCACGGCCCTGGGGCCCTCTGAGGGCCCCCGGAGGCCGAAAACGGCCGAACCTCTTGTTCGCGGTGCGACGAGGCCTCGTCGCCCCGCTGGCCCGCTCGACGCGACGACGACGACGACGACGACGACGACGACGACGGCGGCGGCGACGACGACGACGACGACGACGACCACGACGACGACGACGACGATGACGACGACGACGACGACGACGACGCCCGAGCGTCGTGCCACCCCCGGAGGGCGACACGACGCTCGGGCGCTCGGCCCGCATGGAGGGTTGCCGCGGGGGCAATGCGGTGCCAGGGCGCCGCGAACCAACGGGCGGGGAAGACAGGCACGGCGGCGGGCATCGAGGTTCGAGGAAGTTTTCGGCCCTGGGACCGTCGCACAATCGATCCGGGACCAACAAACTGCGTCGGATGCACCCCAGGAGGGTTCTGGGCACCGATTTTGCGCGGATTTCGTTGACTTTGAAAAGGGGATGCACGCCGAGGTTCGAAGTTCGACTCTCGCGGATCGAGGTTCGAGGCTTCCTGGCCCTGGGGCCCCCCTCGTCGCCGCGGTCGGGCGCAGCTCGAAAAACTTTTGCGCTTGGACCCCGAAAGGGTCCGGGGACCCATTTTGAGGCTGGGGCCCGCAGGCCCTGGAGGCGGCGGGAAAGGCGGCGGCGGCGACGGCGGCGGCGGGCGGGGGGCGGGGGCGGCGGCGACGACGGCGGCGGCGACGACGACGGCGACTGCGGCGGTGGCGGCGGCGACGACGGCGGCGGCGGCGACGGCGGCGGGCGGCGACGACGGCAGCGAGGGCGACGATGGCGGCGGCGACGGCGACGACGACGGCGGCGGCGGCGACTGCGGCACCGACTGCGACGACGACGACGACGACGGCGGCGGCGACGGCGGCAGCGGGCACGGCGACGGCGACGGCGACGTGCATGGCAGCGGCGACGGCTACGACGACGACGCCGCCGCCGACGACGACGACGCCGACGCCGACGCCGACGCCGACGCCGACGCAGACGCCGACGAGGATGACGCCGACGCCGACGCCGACGCCGACGCCGACGCCGACGCAGACGCCGACGCCGACGCCGACGCCGACGCCGACGCCGACGCCGACGCCGACGCCGACGCCGACGCCGACGCCGACGACGCAGAACGACGACGACGACGACGACGACGACGACGGCGACGACGGCGACGACGGCGACGGCGACGGCGACGGCGACGGCGACGGCGACGGCGACGACGACGACGACGACGACGACGACGACGACGACGACGACGACGACGACGACGACGACTGGGGATTCCCAGCTCCCGTATGCACCTATTGGGGATTCGGAGCTCTCGACGCACGCACAGCCGAGGCTACGGGCCCGACGTGGCCAGGCCTGCAAAAGATTGCAAACGGACACCAGTGTCAGCGATCATCGGTTCAGGGGATTGATCCTCGACTTCGGCTTGTGAAGGCCGGCTTCGGACTCCGGGGCCCCCAGAAGTCGATCCCGGACGGGAAACTGATCCGAATGCACCCTGGCAGGGGTCTGGGGACCGATTTTGAACCGATTTGGGACCGACGTCGTCGTCGTCGTCGTCGTCGTCGTCGTCGTCGTCGTCGTCGTCGCCGACCAGGAGGGGATTGCGAACCCCCCAATTCGCGGTGGCCCCGCTGACGGGCGCTGGCGCCCAAAGCCAGTGGACCTCGAAACAGCATCTCACCATGCTCTCCCTCCAGTGGACTTCCTCCCCTTCCATGCTCTTCCTGATCATCCTCCCCTCTTCCCCCGATGACGACGATGATGACGATGAGGAGGGTGGTGGTACTGATGATGACGGGCTCATCATGATCATCACCATCATCATCATCACCATCATCATCATCTTCTTCACCACCAACACCAACACCACCATCACCCTCCACACCATCGTCAAATCATCATCATCATCATCATCATCATCATCATCGCCCTCGTCCAATGCCATCACCATCGTCATGATCATCACCACCATCATCAGGATCCATCACCGCAGGGGGCTGATTTCCAAAGCCCCGTTGGCAGGAACAGAAGCCCCGTTGGCAGGAACAGACGTTAAAGGGGTCCAGACCTGGGCCCCCGCGTTGTGCAAGAACCACGACGTTTGGCGGAGGAGGAGGAGGAGGAGGAAAAGGAGTAGGAGGAGGAGGAGGAGGAGGAGGATGAGGAGGAGGAGGAGGAGGAGGAGGAGGAGGAGGGCCTGGGGAGGGGAGGGGGGGAGCCCAGCGCCGACCCAAGAAGCCCGCGCGGACCTCCGAACGCTGAAGCCCGTTTTGGGGCGTTCCAGGCCTGTACAGTTCAGTCGGTCCTGTCCCTCTACAGGAGGAATATTCAAAAATGGTAGAAAAATAGTCAGGGGACGATGGTTCGATTATTTTGGGCTATTTTGGAGTTTTTTTTTTTTTTTTTTTTTTTTTTTGTTCCCCACCCCCTTTTGTTCGTTTTGTTAAAAACAACAAAGATGTCTCGTCCAAAATCCACCTGTAGGAGGGCATGCCCGACCTAACTTTAAAGTTAGCGCGCCCGGTAAGGACGGGCGCCTTCATCTAGGGTATCCTTGTGTCCCTGCCTCTGCGGCCCGCCCTTTGCCGTTTTCATTGGTCGCCCGTCGCCTCAACAAATCCCAACTTCCGCGGATCCAACGGTCTTGCGTCCTTGCCACCCGTCCTTCGTACACGTTTTGACTGTACTGCGCCTCTGGAGACCCTCGGGGACCTCGGGGGGCTTCTGGGGAGGGACGGGTCTTGTCCTTCTTTGGGCCTCCTGGAGGGCCCCGCTGGCCCAGCCCGGCCCGCGCCAAACCTCGGTCCGGGCGCGCCCCAGGTCGACTGGACGTAAGAGTGACTTTTTGCCGGAGTTTCTGGTGCGGGCACACAGGGGCCCCGCGACCACTGAACGCGAAGCGGCAGCAGCGGCTTGCGCGCCTGGGTCTGGCCACCC
This sequence comes from Prorocentrum cordatum, assembly GCA_963575745.1. Lineage (NCBI taxonomy): Eukaryota > Dinophyceae > Prorocentrales > Prorocentraceae > Prorocentrum > Prorocentrum cordatum. The sequence goes on from CAUYUJ010015751.1 coordinate 14,952, forward strand.
CGCGTCCCCCGTCAAGCCGCGCGCCAACGGTCACTCTCGCGTAGGGTCC
>CAUYUJ010015751.1:20000-37500 GCA_963575745.1 Prorocentrum cordatum
AAGGAGGGGCATATATGCGAAGGAGGAGGAGGTGGTTGAGGAGGAGGAGCATAGATGCGGCGGAGGAGGAGGGGGAGGAGGAGGTGGAGGAGGTGGAGGAGGAGGAGGTGGAAGAAGAGCAGCAGGGACGGCAAGAGCACTCGAATGACGAGAAAACGACCGCACCCATTTGTTTGCTTCGCTGGATGTCCCGGTGTCGCGCCGACGGCAACTGTTGCGGACTGCTTGCGGGGACGACGTTTTGTGCCATCTCTGCGTCTCTCATAATCGTAGGAGGACTCCTCCCTCCTTCCTCGTTGTTCTTATTCAGTCTTCGATGTCGTCGTCGTCGCCTTTCGTAGTCGTCGTCGTCGTCGTTGCTCCTCCTTTTGGAGTCGGGGGAGTAGAGGTACTCAGAGTAGTAGGTGTCGCGTATGTTGGTGGTCTTGTGTTATCTCTTCGTGTCTCATAATTTGACGAGGAGTGGCAGGTCTGCCCTCCTCGGCATCTGTCTCCTTCTCCCGTCTCGCCTCTTGTGCTCTCGTAGTGTGTCATCGTCGCTATCCTGGCGGTCTGGAGCCACTCTGTTTGAGTAATCCTCCCCGCTCTCATTGTTCCAGCCATCGTGCTCTCATTGCACGCTGGGGCCACGGTGGGGGGCCACGGTGGGGGGCCACGATCGGGGGCCACGATGAGTGTTCCAGCATTCTCCGCCGCGTCCCGCGGAAAAGCGTGTCACATCCTGTGGCCCTCCAGGGCGCAGGAGTGAGAGTCTCCTCCTTCTCCTCCTCCTGCTCCTCCTCCTCCTCCTGCTCCTGCTCCTCCTCCTCCTCCTCCTCCTCCTTCTCCTCCTCCTCCTCCTCCTCCTCCTCCTCCTCCTCCTCCTCCATCCCCCCCTGCTCCTCCCCCTCCTCCTGCTCCTCCTCCTCTTCCTCCTCCTCCTCCTCCCTTCCCCCTCCCCCTCCCCTCCCCTTTCGCAAGAGCACCTCAAGGGCAGATGCCAATCAGGCCTCCTGGGCCAGCTCGAGAGAGGCCCCAGGGGAGGCCTCCAGGAGAGGGCCCAGACAGCCGGGCGCCACGCGCCTCCGACCTCCGCTCCCCTCGCGGCCTCCTCCCAGAGCCCCCACGAGTGCGAGGCCCCAGCCCCCGACCCCCATCGAGCACGGGTGCTCTCCGGCGAGGCCCCGCACAGCACGCCCGAGCCGTCGGCCGCAGGCCCTCAGCCGTCCTTGGCTGCAGGGCCTCCGCGAGGCGCCGCCGCCGTGCGCGCGCGCGCGCCATGGCGCCGCCGCGCGCGGCCCTCGTCGGCGCCGCCGTGGGCGCGGCGCTGCCGCTGGCCCAGCGCTGCTGCGGGCCGGCGTGGGACCTCCCCCGGCGGCCCCTCGGCGCGGCGCCGCGGGCGCCGCTCAGGAGCCGCGCGCGCGGAGGCGCGGGGGACTCAGGGGGCAACGCGTTGGAGGCATGCCATGCGTGTCCTGGGTCTCCGCGGAGGAGGGCGGTCCTCGCCTCGCGCTTCGCGGTCCGTGCTGCCGGGGTGCTCCAGGGCGTGGGCGCGAGGTGGCACGAAGGCGACCGCTCCTCTCGCTTCGCGCAGTACGAGGCGTAAGGTCCGATGGTCCTAGATCTTGAGTCGCTCTGCGGTGGATCCCCTCGCTCGGCTTGCGCCCAGCCAGGCCGCTCTGCGGTGCTGTGGTGGATCCGTCTGCCTCTGGCAACCCTCGCGGACCCAAAAATATACGCATACGAAAGCCGCTCTCGAGTGACGGCACGAGGTCTTGGTCGTGGTCGTGGTCGTGGTCGTGGTCGTGGTCGTGGTCGTGGTCGTGGTTGTGGTGGTCGTCGTCGTCGTCTTCTTCGTCGTCGTCGTCGTCGTCGTCGTCCTCCCAGAGGCGGCCCCGCGCGCTGCCAGCCCGAGCCCGCGCCCGCCGCGTCCGCCGCGCCCCCCAGCGACCCCCACCTGTGGCTGGAGGACGTGCTCGGCGACCGGGCTCTGGAGTGGGTGAGGGGCAGGAACGAGCCGGGCGGCGCGCAGAGGAGTTCGCAGGGGGCGCAGGCGAGCGCCCAGCAGCGCTCGGGCATGTGCCTGTGGTCTCGGCGAGGCCAGCGCAATGCTTCATCTCGAGGGTCTCAGTATCGACCCTTCCCCGTTCCTTTGCCGATCCACACCATCCCACCGCCCCAGTCGGGGATATGCCCCTCGAAACTCGAAGGGAGCAGCCTATGTCCTCCCATCCAGGGAGGTACATCGGCCAGTGGGGGCCCAGGCCACGCCCGTGGGAATAGGGATCGGTCAAACGATGCTCAGGATCATTCTGCCTGGTTCGGACGTGTGCGGCTCTCCTGGGCCATCTTCTAACATCGTGGATCATCGGGAAAACGAACACGCACGGAGCCAAACAATTCACGGGGTATGGACGTCGGAGCGATGGCAGGAGCTCAAAGAAGGAACAACTGCAAAAGCATAAGTTTTCGGAGCTCCGCGCGGAGCTCCGTGAGCCTGTGCGAATGCTGTTTCTTGTCGCTCCGGACGCGCACCTGCCCTGGCTTACGCTAGGGGTCGGGAACCAACGCCGGAGTCGTGACGACACGAGCCTGTCGAGCCGTAAGAGACGGCGGTCCATGCAAACGGGTGTCGGCCAGAGCGCCGGATCCTGCAGGGTCCCGCAGGGCCAGGGGTGCACTGACCCGGGCCTGCGCGCCGGATGCTGCGGAATCCCGCGGGGTCCTGCAAGAAGCCTGGCTGACCCGGGCGTTCCCGAGCCCGCCGCACCCTGCTTTGCCGAGGCGCCGTCCCGTGGACCCGCCGCGGGCTCGCCGAGCGAGCTTGGCTCTCCGCGTGAGGCCCCTGGCCTCCCAGGCGCCTCTCGCGCGGCAGCCTCTGCGGGGCCAGCGGCCGTAGCGCCGAGCGGCGCTGCGGCGGCGAAGCACGCCCACGTGTCCATGATCGGAGGCGTAGAGGTTGACGCCAACACCGACATCGGCGGTGTGCTTCCAGCGATGGAAGATGATCCCGATCTCGGTGATGGTGGCAATATTCGGGCTTTCTGGGTGGCCGAAAGATTACCAGCAACACTGAAACCCAGGATCATCTTCCGTGGAGGCAACCCCTGGTGTTGGTATTGGTGCCCTGTCCAAGCTTCCAACAGCTCGGGCGGTTGCTTCTCCGATTCGGGCGCTCAGTTTGCTGGCCCAGCTAGCTCGGGAACCCGACTTTGGCCTCAGTGCACGCCGGTTGTTGAAAGTAGGTGTCTGTGGATTCCCAGATCCCGGTCTATTTCAAGCGCATTCCCACTTCAAGAATCGATGTGCTTTTACGGTGTTTTGTGGTTCTCTGGGATGGCCTCAGCCCGATCTACTCTCAACGCCTTCATACTTCATGTTTCTACCTACTTCTTCCGACCGATGGGTGAGACCTCCCGCGTGTCACTGAGTGCGTCTCGCTCCCCCACCTGCTCGATGTGAACGCCAATGTGTCCCCCTTGTTCGGTTGATCGAGCGACACGCGGCGTTTACCATACCGCCCTCGGGGTTTACTCAACCGCCAGCGGCGTTTCCGGAAACAGCGATCTGCTTTACAAGCTCAGGTTTTGGGTCGATGGGTTTAGTTGCTTCGTTTCTTGGCTCTGTCGCGGTATCCACTTGCTTTGAGGTTCGACGCTGGGCCGTTGTCATGTCCGTCGCGTGGATCTGAGGTCGTCTATCCGCGCGCGCCGTCAGGGGGGGTCTCGAAGGGCTGGAGACTCACCATCGGGAGACCCTGGGAGGTGCGCAGACCAGCCCGTCGGTAAATCAGGGTATGGGGTGTCCACTGTCACCACTGGTCATCGACAATGAAAGAACCCCAAACCCTGATAACACAGTACAGACGTATTCTAACTCATGTCCCCGTCTTTACATCAGGGATAAGAAGAGTAGGTGGTGTTGTTGGATACATATGCTGTCTTAGGTTTTGGTACTGCTGAGTCTTTCCTAATGGTTTTGGTCCGAATCCCTAGGGTTTTGGTCCTCCTAACTTAGGTCCGCGCCCCACGGGGTCAGGGGTCCCTGAAGCGCTAATCAATTGAGTCGCGTTACTCCTAAGGTCATCCCAAGGCGTTTGGTCCCTATCCCTGAGGTTTTGGTCTCCCTAACTTAGGTCCGCGCCCCACGGGGTCAGGGGTCCCTGAGTTGCTAATCAGTCGAGTCCCAGGAGGGAAAACACACAGACACAATCAACCGTCGATCCCCCGGAGAATGTGTGAAAATAGGGGAAGTGTGTGTGTGTGCGTGTGTGGGGGAAGACGAACACCCAGAACATATGGGAAAACATATGTGTGTATCCTGGGGTTTGTGTGTCTTCATTTATGTACCCCAAGGCCCCTTCGGAGTCGCGCTGCTCGGCTCCCGCGGGCCTGCCCGGCTCCCTGGCACACGGCCTTGTCTCCCCGGGCTTGGTGCATCCTCTGTCCGCCTTCCTACTTCATATTTTCACCTACTTCTTCCGACCGACGTGTGGCGCAGCCGTGGCGGTGCGTGGCCGCAACTCGGAGCCGAGACGCCGCCGATCAAACACTGCTGCCGCCTCCATGGAGGGGGGCCGGGGGCGAGGGCACTCCCGCTCTCTCTCCGACGCCCTCCTGCCGTGCCCTGGACGCTCTCGCGCAGCCCTGGACGCAGGGGCCGAAGCCCCTCCCCTCCCGGGGGGAACCACCCCCGCCCTCGTCCTGCCGGCTTCTTCTGCGCGCCGCCGACGAGCACGCGGTGGAGGCGCTGGGTGACCCCAGGGGCACCGAGCCCTACCGGCGGATCCTGGCCGCCCTCAACACCAAGGACTCGGGGGCAGCGTCAGGGGGGGGGGATGGGCTCCGGCGGGTGGGGGTGCCGTGTTGGGGATGGGGCCTCAAGTTTTCGGAAGGTTGCAAATGCTCCCAAACAAGTTTTCGGACGCCATCAGCTGCGCCTCGTCGAGGGCGTTCCGCGGGTGCTGGCACCGCCCCAAGCGGCCGCTGGAAGCCTCAGTTATGGCCAGGAAGCTAGGGAGCGGAGGCTCAAGGGCAGCGTCATGGGGGGTAGGCTCAGGGAGGGATGCATCGACCCCAAATCGCCCATTCAGGAGGAGGAGGAGGAGGAGGAGGAGGAGGAGGAGGAGGAGGGAGGAGGAGGAGGAGGAGAGGAGGAGGAGGAGGAGGAGGAGGAGGAGGAGGAGGAGGAGGAGGAGGAGGAGGCGGAGGAGGAGGAGGAGGAGGAGGAGGAGGGGAGGAGGAGGAGGAGGAGGAGGAGAAGGAGGAGGAGGAGGAGGAGGGGGAGGTGGTGGAGGAGGAGGAGGAGGAGGAGGAGGGTAGGAGGAGGAGGAGGAGGAGGAGGAGGAGGAGGAGGAGGGGGAGGGGAGGGGAGGGGGGGGGGAGGGGAGGGGGAGGGGGAGGGAGGGGGGAGGGGGAGGGGGAGGAGGGGAGGAGGAGGAGGAGGAGGAGGAGGAGGAGGAGGAGGAGGAGGAGGAGGAGGAGGAAGGAGGAGGAGGAGGAGGAGGAGGAGGAGGAAGGAGGAGGAGGAGGAGGAGGAGGAGGAGGTAGGAGGGAGGAGGAGGAGGAGGAGGAGGAGGAGGAGGAGGAGAGGAGGAGGAGGAGGGAGGAGGAGGAGGAGTTCCCCCCCTGAGCCGTCCCCCCCCCGGAGCGCTCCCCCTCGAGGACAAGATCCCGTACATTAGCCGCCTGGGGGACCGGTACTACAACTTCTGGAGGGACGCGGCGCACCCCCAGGGCGTCTGGCGGCGCACGACCCTGGAGATGATGCGGGGTCAACTGTCCACCATCACTACCATAGGTAGGACGGGGGAGAAGGGAGGATGGAGAGGTCCTCCTCCTCCTCCTCCTCCTCCTCCTCCTCGTCCTCCCTTTCCTGTCTCCTCCTCCTCTCTCCTCTCTCCTCTCTCCTCTCTCCTCCTTCCTCCTCCTCCTCCTCCTCCTCCTCCTCTCCTCCCCTGCTCCTCCTCCCCCCCCTCCCTCCCTCCCCCTCCCCCCTCCCTCCCCCTCCCCCCCTCCCTCCCTCCCCTCCCTCCCTCCCTCCCTACCTCCCTCCCTCCCTCCTCCTACCCATGGTAGTCGTGGTGGAAAATCTGCCCACCAGGAGAGCTACCGCACGGGGCGCCCGGAGTGGGAGGACGTCCTCGACCTCGATCTCGAAGGGGGACCAGTGGAGGCAACGGCGGCTCGCCTGCCCAGGGCCCAAGGTCCGCCCAACATCGGTCCCCAGACCCCTCCAGGGGTCCATCCTGAAGAAAAAACGCACACGAGGAGAACACCTCCTCCTCCTCCTCCTCCTCCTCCTCCTCCTCCTCCTCCTCGTGGGCACCGGCACGTTTCGGCGCAGCCCTTCGCGCAACGTCCTTCCAGCGATCAGTTCGAGCTGGGAGGGATGCGAATTAGTGTTACATCGCCGCATGGTGCAGCATGGGCGTCGTCCCTCTCTTCCCCTTTTTGACCTCCAGTCTCCGCTCGTGCATGCTTCCTCGTTTGTCCATTCACCGCAGCCTTTGGCACGAAGCCGGCAGTTTCTAAACGAGCGCCTGTGCGCTGATAGAACAACGAGTGTTCTGACTCCTGCTGCGTTGCCTTGGGACTGTCTACTCATCTTGCCTTGAGATCGTCTGCAGTACAGACCCATGCCAAGAAACACCCTGCTCGCCTCCAGGAGCCCGTTTCTTTATTGCCTGGGGCATGACGGGCGTCATGGCCCCCGCTCCCCCCCCCCTATGACGTAACGCTCCCCCCCCCAGTGCGCTCCGGGCACTGCCGCCGTGCGCACTGGGATCCGCGTAGGTGTCCGCGTAGGAATCCGTATAGGTGTCTGGTCCGCAGGAGTCGTCGTCGTCGTCGTCGTCGTCGTCGTCGTCGTCGTCGTCGTCGTCGTCGTCGTCGTCGTCGTCCGTCGTCGTCGCTCGTGGTTCGTCGCTCGTCGCTCATCGTCGTCGTGCGCGCGGACGCGGCTGGAGCCTGTTTTTTAGTCCAGGCCGATGACGGCAATCATCTGGGGGGGGAGGGGGTCGATGACGTCACGTTTCGCGACGGCGGCGTCTGTGAATGCTTAGGAATGACGGAGGACGGGTAGCACGAACATGTAGGTGGCGATATGCACCACAACGCCTGTGTACATCACAGTGCCCGCGTGCACCGCAGCGCCTGTGTACACCACACCGCCGATGTACACCACAGCAGCCGCGTGCAACACAGCGTCAATTTGTGCCACCGTGCATGCGGCACAGCGCCTCCGTACCCCACATCAGCCGTGCGCAACACAACACCAGTGTACACCACAATGCCTGCGTGCATTGCAATGCCTGGGTACGCCACGGCGCCTGTGTGCACCACATCAACCGTGTGCAACACAGCACCATTGTTGGGTATAGAATTTCAGAAGGGATCCTTGTGACAAAATGGAGCGTGTGTGGATTCCAGAGAAAACAATGGAAAACAATGCCTCGTGGACAAAGGAGCGCCGCTGGAATCTACGAGTCTCCCCGAGTCCGCCCGCATCACCCTAACTCCCATTTGCGTCCAGGAGGCTCCAGCTAAACTGGCCGTCCGAGAACCAAGTGGACCGATTCAATCAACCATTCTGCGGTGCACGCTGAGATGCGCACGTGCGTTGTAACGCCAAGCCGCACGACAGGGGGTAAGAAGGAGGAAAAGGAGGAGGAGGAGGAGGAGGAGGAGGAGGAGGAGGAGGCGGAGGAGGAGGAGGAGGAGGAGGAGGAGGAGGATGTGGGGAAACATGTCGTATTCGATTCTCAGAACTTTCCTGGCGTGGCGTTTAGTTGTCCGCAGCAGATCCTGACGTACATGTTCCTTCTACCTGTCCTGTGCACGCAGGCGCTGTGGTGTACACCGGTGTTGCGTTGCACGCGGATGCTGTGGTGTAGACAGGCGCTGTGGCGTGCACAGGCGCTGCGGTGCACGCAAGCACTGTGGTGTACACAGGCGTTGTGTTGCACATGGCTGCTGCGGTGTATGTACACCGGCGCTGTAGTGCTCCCAAATATTGTGGTATACGCGGGCGGTGCACTGCACACTGCTGTTGCGGTGTACGCAGGCGCTGTGGTGCACACGCGCGGTGTGGTGCACACGAGCGTTGTGGTGTACACAGGCGCAATGGGCAGATCGCCACTTACATGCTGCTCGCGTCGTCGTCGTCCCTCGTCGCTCGTCGCTCGTCGCGTCGTGCGCGCGGGCGCGGCTGTGGTGCCGGAGCCACTCGGCGGGGGGGGGCGTCACGTCATACCCCCCCCCGCCCTCCCCCCCCCCCCATGACGCCCGTCATCGCCGAACATAAAGAAACGCGCTCCAGGGTGCCCTGGATTTCTTGGGTTCCGATGGTTTTGCGATGGAGAGCGTGGCGTTCCCACCCCAAAAATGAAGGAACGTCCTGGGGTCTCAGGGTTGGGTTACTTGTGGAAGGTTTCTTGTGGACTGGCCTCCTTTGTATTCATGTTTGTTTTTCGAGGCGGGGCCAGCTGCGGCGACGAGAAGCCTCCAGGCGGCCCCAGAGGGGCGAAACTTTGGCCGAGAGAGGGCCGCCGTTGGCCTCTACTGGCCCTCCTCCGCTCGATGCCCTCGCCAGGGACGAGGGCGTGTCCTGGGTCTGGAAGGGAAAGACTCGGGGGCGGCCACGCGGGGTGTGATGACTACAGTCAACCCGCATGATAAGGATGGGCAACCTTCCTAAGGATACCCTTACATCCCTGCCCCTTCGGCCCATCCTTGGCCACTTTCGCTGGCCGCGCCCCGCTCGAAAAGCTTCGGAATGAGCGTCCAAGGCCCTTGCATCCGTGTCGCGCATCCTTCCTGTACGGGTTGACTGCAGGGGGGGTGGATACAATGGCGTGAGCCATGATGTTTCCTCAGCTTTCATGGCGTCTCTTCTCAATCTCACTCCGTCCCTGGCCCCTGCCCCTAGGCCGTGCACATGCCGCCCCCCTCCTCTTGGACGTCTCCCCCCTCTTGGCCGCCCCCGGAAGACGGCACTCAACGAGGGCCCTGACTCGCGATGGGACCGCGTGCTGCTCCACCTCTCGCCGGGCGGGTCCGACGCGGCGGCCGTGCGCGAGTTCGACCTGGTGGCGAAGGCTTTCGTCCCCGAGGCGGAGGGCGGCTTCGTGGTGCCCACGGCCAAAACGCGCGTGAGCTGGCGGGGCCGGGACGAGCTCCTGGTGGGCACCGACTTCGGCGAGGGCTCTCTGACCAAATTCAGAGCGGGGCGAGTGGAGACAACGGAGGAGGAGGAGGAGGAGGAGGAGGAGGAGGAGGAGGAGGAGGAGGAGGAGGAGGCTCTGGGGGGGCCCCCTCGGCGCCACGGCGGGACGCAGCTCGGAGAACTGGTGCGCTCGGGCCCTGGGGGGGGGGGTCCAGGGCCCAGGGGTCGCTTGGGAGCTGCCGCCGTCTCCACTCGCCCCGCTCCGAAGCTCTGGCTACCCGCGCACCGTGCGGGCGTGGCGGCGAGGCACGCCGCTGGCCTCGGCCGAGCAGGTGTTCGAGGGCGCCGAGGGAGACGTGTCGGTCAGCGGCCACCTCTACTACGACCGGGGGCACTGGCACGAGTTCCGCTCCCGCGCGCTCACGTTCTTCGCGTCGGAGAGGCTGTACCGGCGCGGGGCTCCCGGGGGCGCCAGCGGCGAGTTCACGCGCCTGCCCGCGCCGCAGGACGCGTCCGTGGGCACGTTCGCAGACGCCTGCCTCATCAAGTTGCGTTCGGACTGGGCCGTGAGGCCGGGCCTCGTGTACAAGGCAGCGGCACCGCCCAAACATGCTGATGCTGTGTGTGCGTCGGCCACGCAGGGGCGACGCGCTCGCTCGAACCTCTTGCAGTATGCAGCTTCGCGGCGGGCGCTTTCTGGCCAATGCCCCTCGGGACACGACATACCACAAGATGTTGTGTTACATGTTCGCGTCGGGCCTGCGCCTTTAGCATGCCCTTGTGCGACCCAAGGCAGGGTCGCTGCTCAGCATGCGGCTGGAGGACCTGGCCGCCGGGAGCCTGGGGGGCATCCAGGTGCTGTTCGAGCCCACGGACCGGCGCTCCCTGCCGCGCGAATTCCCAGCGGGGACGCGGAGCTTCCTGGTGGTGACGGTGCTCGGGGGGACTCGTCGAGGGGGTTGGAGGGTTTGTCCCGAGGTGGGGTTAGGGAGCATACCCAGACGGATACTTCCAGCTCCCTCCTGCACGGGCCTTTTCTGGGTGATGCTCCTCTACAGTGGCGGCCCATGCGAAGAAACACCCTGCTTGCCTCCAGGGGGCCCTGGGTTTCTTGGGCTTCGATGTCTTCGCCATGGAGAGCGTGACGTTCCCACACCCCAGATCCAGGGGCGCCCTGGTGCCTCAGGGTTTTGGTTTCTGGTGGAAGGCTTCTTGTGGTCGAGCTCCCACTGTGAGACTCCACCTCTGCCCCTGCCCGACTCTTGCGCCCCCCCCCCACGAGGTGCTGGACAATGTCCGGAAGGAGCTGGAGTTCTGGCGCTACGAGGGCGGGGGCCGCTGGGCGCGGAGGAGTGGAGGCGCGGACGCGCTGCCCATCGGCCGCGACGTGGGCGTGTCGGCCGTCTGGGAGCACTCGAGCGACGACATCTGGATCACGTCGGACGGCTACCTGCAGCCGGACACGCTGCAGCTGGCCTCCGCCGCCGACGGCGCGGCCGCGCCGCTGGAGCTGTGGGCCAAGCCGGCCCTCTTCGACGCCTCGGGGCTGCAGGTGGAGCAGCGCATGGCGACCTCCCTGGACGGCACGCAGGTGCCCTACTTCCTGGTCCGGCCCAAGGCCGTGCCGGGCGACGGGTCCACGCCGACCATCCTGGCAGGCTATGGCGGCTTCCAGGCGAAGAAGAGCAAACTGCACAGGCGCAAACTTTCGAAGCTCCGCGCGGATGTCTGGGATCGGCGCTCGGCCCCCCTCCCGGGGAGGCGCCGCCGGGGGGGGCCCCGCGCCGATCCCAGACCTCCGCTCCAAGAGCGCCGAAAGTCTATGGCGCACGTGCCGTTCTCCCTCTCTCTCTTCTTCGAGTCCAGATCTCCCGGCTCCCTGCGTACTCCGCCGTCTACGGGGTTGGGTGGCTGGAGCAGGGCGGCGCGTACGCGGTGGCCAACATCCGCGGCGGGGGCGAGTTCGGGCCGCGCTGGCACCAGGCCGCGCTGCGCGAGCGGCGCCACAAGGCCTACGAGGACTTCGAGGCGGTGGCGCGCGACCTGCAGCGCACGGGCCTCACGTCCCCGGAGCGGCTCGCCTGCCTGGGGGGCTCCAACGGCGGCCTGCTGGTGGGCAACATGCTCGTGCGGGAGGGGGCCCGCCTCTTCGGCGCGGTCGTGTGCCGGGTGCCGCTGCTGGACATGCGGCGGTACCACCGGCTGCTGGCCGGCGCCTCGTGGGTGGCGGAGTACGGGGACCCCGACAAGCCGGAGGACCAGGGGCAGCGCCGGGGGGGGTGGGATCCTCCTCCTCCTCCTCCTCCTCCTCCTCCATTCATTTTCCTAATGGGCTCTTTTCAAAATGTGGCTCTCTTCTTAGCGCCGCGCACATTCGTTCTAAACATTTGCAAGAGTTTCACGGATAGAGGGCGGCTGGTTTTCAAGATGTGGCTCTCAATTTTGCGCCGCGCACATTCGTTTTAAAAGATGCAAGACTTTCACGGATTGAGGGCGGATCGTTTTTAAAATGTGGTTATCGCCTTAGCGCCGCGCACATTCGTTTTAAACATGTGCAAGAGTTTCACAGATTGAGGGCGGCTGGTTTTCAAGATGTGGCTTTCGCTTTAGCGCCGCGCACATTCGTTCATAAACTTTGAAAGAGTTTCACGGATTCCCATGATCAGCGTACCATAAATGGTTTTTTGGAAGGATTCAGGGTTATGCGGGTGTACCAGTTTAGTTGATTCGCGGTGTTGAAGTCCCAGAAATGGCGTTCTGGCATGATTCTGGATCGTCAAGACGCAGCTGTCAGGTCGATCCGTGGCGTTGAAATCCCGAGAACAATGTTTTGGCATGCTTCAGGGTCTTCAAGGTTCTTTTTCCAACGAGGCCGTTCCCTCAATGGAAATGAACCGTTGTAGGGGCTTATGAAGAGGGAGCTTGGAGGGATGGTTAATTCCAACATCGTTGATGACTCTTCGGTTTGCACTGGTCGTTCCTCCTCCTCCTCCTCCTCCTCCTCCTCCTCCTCCTCCTCTCCCCCCTTCCCCCTCTGAGCTGCCCCCCCCAGACGCTGCCCCTGGTAGGATTGGGAGTTCCTGCGCGGGTACTCGCCGTACCACTCCCTCGACGACTGCCTCAGGGAGGGGTCCGGGTGGGGCGGTTGCCCGCACGTGCTGTTCACGACCTCCACGAAGGACGACCGCGTGCACCCCGCGCACGCCCGCAAGATGGTGCGCAAGCTTCTGGACGTCCCCGAGGCGGCGCAGAAGGTCCTCTACTGGGAAAATATCGAGGGCGGCCACGGCGGCGCCGCGAACAACGAGCAGACGGCCTACATGTGGGCCCTGAGCTTCGAATCCTTCGCGCGCCGCGATTCCGTCTTGCCCCCCAGGGCCCGCAGGCTCCAGGCCCAGTGCGGCCCACGTCCTCCTCCCTCCCTCTGGAGGCCTCCTAGAGGCGCGTGAGGGAGGCCCAGATTTCAAGCCCACCCTCTTCTTCTTGTGTTTATGTTTCTTCTTCTTGCATTTTTGGTTTAAATTTATGTTTCTTCTTATTCAATTTGTTGTTGTTTTTGCTCCTGTGTTGTATTCGATCCTGTGTTGTTGTTGCTGCTGTTGTTGTTGCTGCTGTTGTTGTTGCTGTTGTCATGGTTGTTGTTGTCGTTGTCGTCGTTGTTGTTGCTGCTGTCGTTGTCGTTGTCGTTATCGTTATCGTTGTTGTTCTTGTTGTTGTTGTTGTTGTTGTTGTTGTGGTTTTCGTCGTTGTCGTTGTAGTTGTCAATGTCGTCATCGTTGTTGTTGTTGTTGCTGCTGTTGTTGCTGCTGTTGTCGTTATCGTTGTCGTTGTTGTTGCTATTGCTATTGCTATTGCTGCTGCTGTTGTTATTGTTGTTGTTGCTGTTGTTGTTGTTCTTGTTGTTGTTGTTGTTGTTGCTGCTGTTTTTGTTGTTATTGCTGTTATTGTCGTTGTTGTTGCTGTTTCTGTTGCTGTTGCTGCAGTTGTTGTTGTTGCGGCTGTTGATGCTGCTGCTGCTGTTGTTGTTGTTGTTGTTGTTGTTGTTGTTGTTGTTGTTGTTGTTGTTGTTGTTGTTGTTGCTTTTGTTGTGGTTGTTGTTGATGGATTATTATGAATATTGCCATTATATTTTGCTTTGTGTTTTCTGCTTCTGCTCCTTCCTCCTTCTTCCTCCTTCTTCTTCTTCTTCCAGTGCGTTCCCTGGCCTCCCCTCGCCCGCTCAACGCGTGTCTCGGGCCGTGGTGCTGAACACGTGAGCGACGGAAGGAAACGGGTTCGTCTTCGCCGACGTTGGCGCGTGAGCTGCCCGCGCAAGGTCGTGCGCAGGCGCCCTCGCTTCCGGTGTCGCGTGCCGCGCCGGCGTCCCGCGCAGGCCCCGGCGTGGGGTCGCCATGCCGTCTCGCGCAAGACTTCAGTCGGGCCTGTCCCTCTACAGGAGGGAAGTTCAAAAATAGTAAAAAAGTTGTCAGGGGACGATTTGTTTGACAATGTTTGATTGTTTTTGGAGTTTTTTTGGGGTATGTGCCTCAATTTTCGCCCAGAAACCGCCTGTAGGAGGACATGCCCGATCTAACGCAAGACCCGTTTCTTTTCGTGGCTCATCGGTCCGAGGGAAGCATGTGTCGGAACAGCCATATTTTTCGGGAGCGTGCCCCCCTGGGGGAACCCTCGGAATTCGGTACCCCTCTCGAGAAATCGTCGATACGACGGAGGGCGGGGGTCGACGGCAACGACAGGGGGGGACCGGCACAGGGGGGGACGCATCGACCCCCAATCGCCCATGGATCGCCGATCGGGACCCGATAACTCCCACCTGCACAGGAGGCCTATCGGGGATCCACCTGCACAGGGGGGCCCTGCACAGGGGGGCCCTGCACCCGATAACTCCCACCTGCGGATTCACCATCGGGGGCCTATCGCCGATCTATCGGCAATGTATCGCCGATTCCAGGTCGACGCATCCCCCCCCTAAGCTGAAGTCGGGCGCGTCCCTCTACAGGAGGAGTAGTAGAAAATAATCAAACATAGTCAGGAGACGATTTGTTTGACAATTATTTAATCGCTTCGCTCATTCCGCCGGCCCGTATTGTGCCATCGCAGGCGTTTGCTTGCGCGTTCGTGGCCTCTTGGAGCCTCGTTGGGGCCTCTTGGCGCCTCTTTTTAGGCCTGGAGAACTCGAGAGGCCTCCAGGGGGCCTCCTGAGCTCTCGTGACGGTTTCTTGGGGGGCTTTCGGCGGGCTCTTGGCGGTATTTGTTGGTCCTCTTGGGGCCTGGGGCCTGACGTTGTTGGTCCTCTTGGGGCCTCACGGGAGCTTATTGGGGCGTCTTGGGGGTATCTTGGAGAGTCTCTTGGGGCCTCTTTCGGGGTCCTGGGCGCCTTCTGGGGCGGAGGGCTCGATTTTTCAGTTCTCGGTTCCCTTCTTGAGCCCCTCTTGGGCCCGTCTTGGGGCCTCTTGGTCCGCCTTGGGCAGCACTTGGGCCGTCTGGGGGGCGCTCTTGGGCCGCTCCGGGGCCGTCTTGGGAGCCTCGTGGGCCGTCTTGGAGCAGTCTTGAAGGCCTCTTGGGCCCTCTTGGAGCGTCCGGAAGCGAAAAGGCCAGAACGCAAAAAAACATAGAAAAACCAATGAAAATCAACGATTTTGGCAACTTGGGGCCCTCTTCGGAGGCCTCTTGGAAGGCCCTTGGAGCGTCTTGGAGGCCTCTTGGGCTGTCTTGGGGCCATCTGGGGCGTCTTCGGGCGATCTTTGGCCGTCTCGGGCCTCTCTTGGACCGTCTAGAAAGCTTCTCGGGGCCCTCTTGGACCGATCTGGAGCCCTCTTGGACTCCGAAACAGAAGTCCGGCATCTCTGACCCGACCTTGCCGGGACCTTGCTGGGGACTTGCCGGGGACTTGCCGGGGACTTGCCGGGACCTTGCCGGGGTACTTTTCGTCCGCGGACCCCCAGGGGCCGCCCCGAGACGATTTGTTTGACAATGATTTTGAAAACTTTGGGGTATGTTTTGAGTATTTTTAATTTCTCGTCCAAAATCCGCCTGCAGGGGGACATGCCCGACCTAACCCTATGCGAGTCCCCCGCCTATCGTTGCCCCTCAGGGGGGAGCGCAGCTCCCCTAGCGCCACCACCCTGCATGGCAAGGGCCACCCCCCTGGGATGGTGCACGGGCCCTCCTGACCTCGGGGGCCAGGGCCCAGGGTGGCCCTGGCCAGACATACTTGGTGGTGGTGCTCGAGTAGGGGATCGACTGCAGAATTGCTTGGCCCCAAACGTGTTTTTTTTTCTTCGTCGGGTTTGGAGTCAAGTCTGGGGTAAGTCAATGATGTAGTCGATCCGCTGCTCGGGGTGTGATTGCGGGTGCCTTCTGCGTAATTCTGTGGGGACCCCGGGGGCCGCTCGGGCCTGGACCCTGTGGCCTCTTTCGGCCCCCTCATTGCCGGCCGCGGGCGACGTCGGCCGGGAGCGAAGCGTCGACCAGCGGCGGCCGAAGTTCAGGCCATGGACGCACATTTGTCAGGAGGGGAGAAAACACACAGACACAATTAATCGTCCACTCCCAGGAAAATATGGGAAAATATGGGAAGTGGGGGGGAAGACAAAAACTCAGAACATATGTGAAAATATGGGGAATCATTTTATTTGCGTGTACTTATTTGTGTGTTTGTGGGCCTCTTCCATTTGGCCCAGAACCTCTGGCGTCGTGTAAGACGGCAACGGGACGTTTTTTTGGGCAGTTTTCTCGGGCTCTGGGGGCCCCCACGGTGCCCCCGGGCCTTCGACAATGTTGCCCATGACGAAAGCCGGCCCCAGGGAAGGAGGAGGAGGAGGAGGAGGAGGAGGAGGAGGAGGAGGAGGAGGAGGAGGAGGAGGAGGAGGAGGAGGAGGAGGAAGGGGTGGAGATCCTGGGGCCCACGTCACGACAAGATGGCGACGCTGATGGCCGTTGGGGTCAGCCCTGAGGAGGATCGGCCTCTCCCCTGCTCGGGGTCCACGCGGCGCAGTCGAGGCGGATCCGTAGGTCGACCCTGCTAAATCCAGGGCACCCTCGTGGCTTGTGTTTCGCGACCCATGCCTTCTGCACTCATGTGGCGATGTGGCCCTCGGACGGGTCTTGTGCCCTCCCTCGTGTCCTCTCCAATCAGCCCCAACTGCAGAGTCCACCCCCGCCCTTCCCCCCGCCCTCCGCTGACCCGCTCTCGGGAGCCGGATGCATCGCCGCCGCCCCGGCTGACCTGGCTCAGCCCGCCCTCCGGCCATGGCGCAAGAGTGGTTCTTCGCCAGCCGTGCCTTTGGTGCGCCGCTTTCGGGGGGCAGGGGGGCGCAAAACCCAAGCGGGCAGGCAGCTGCTGTCGCATCGCATGCAACGATCGGCAAACCGTGCACCAGGGGTCGCTCTTCCAAGGCTAGAGTTTAAGCATGTCCGCCACCGCCTGGAGACCTGATCGCCAGGGACCCCAGGAGGCAGTGCATCCCGATATGATCGGTCCCCAGAGGGGCCCGAGCATATCCAAATCCATTCCTTTCTAGGGTCCCTCGACATCGAGTTCCCAGGCTGTGGATATGTATCCAGCTGCCTGCGGCAAGTCTCGCCACCGTGCCAGCGCAGTATCGCCACAGGTGATAGGTTGAGTGTGAGATCAACTCCAGTCCAGCTCCCTGTCTACTCTCCTCCCTCCCAAGATCTGAAATGTCGCGGGTCTTGAACTCAATCTCCGAACTGGCGCGGGTCTTGAACTCAATCTCCTTCGCCTCTCCACGGGCTGCTTGCCCTACCTCCGCGAGGAAGCGAAACCAGGCAAAGAAAGAGCCACGCACGAGAAGGAATATGCTGATGAGGATATTGACTTTACGACCCGCTACAGTTCAGTGCTATGTCTGCACTCGCGCAGGTCTTTTCCCGTTTTCTCTCTCTCTTTCCTCTGCTTTCCTCTTCTTCCCCCCCTCCTCCCTACTCACTCTTGAACGCATCTTGTAGATTTCTTGGGAGCTTGTCTGAAGCCTCTTGGGACCTTGGGGCTCTCCTGTGGGCCTGTTGTGTTGGGAGTCAGTTGGGGGCCAGTCGGGGGCCCGTCGGGGATCTCGATGTCGTTTTGGGCGCCATGGTTCCGCCAAGCTCTTGCGAAGAGGCTCCTCTGGACAAGCTTGGGGACGTCTCGGCGGGTCTTTGGACCGTCTTGGAACCTCCTGAGTCGTCTTGGAAGGTTCTCGGGCAGTCTTGGGGCCACCTGGGGGCTCCCTTGAAGGTGTCTTGGGCCATCTTTAGGGCTTCTTGAGGCCTCCTGAAGCCTTCTCGAGGCGATCTGAAGTCGTCTAGCCTCGGAAGCAGGTACACGGCTTATCCGAATGTTTGCGGTACCGTT
>CAUYUJ010015751.1:40000-55000 GCA_963575745.1 Prorocentrum cordatum
CTGTGGAACGGTTGCCATTTTTCATGCTTCAGAGTCGTAGCTGGTGAGGAAGTCTCAGGCGAAACCCGGCCCGCCCTAAAAACTGGCTTCGGGGTGCGACAGGGAGAAGTTACGTATAAGGAAACGGAATGGAAAAGGCGAATGAGGAGGAGGAGGAGGAGGAGGAGGCGAAGGAGGAGGGCGCTGACGACGACCATGAGGAGGCAGCACGCGGGCGTGGCAGATCCATATTTACTTCAGCTTAGTTGGTCGTTCATGTGTCATTCCGTGGGCCCCGATATCTCGACCCACCTTGACAGGGGCAGCTGATCGTTTCGGAGCCATTTTTGAAGCCCTGGGGCCCGAATGCGGCCGCCGAGGAGAAGCAGATTGAAGCAGCCAGTTCACCAGATGTCAGGGCCTGAACAGTTCTTGAAGAGCTCCCCAAACCACCAGGCTCGATCCTCGACAAAATCGAGGGCACCACAAGACTCAGCAGCTCCGCGCGCTCTGGAGGCTGTTTTTTAGAGGGGGTCCGGGAGAACCCGGGTTCTCGGGCGCGCCCGCCCCCCCCCCCTGGATAACCTGACCTTGTCGGTTGCGCAGGTCCGACGGGGGTGCGCAGCACTGGTGCGCGCGGGTAGTTGGACTTGATTGGAGAGGGCACGCGAGAGGACACGTGACTCAGCCGACGGCACCGTGGCCCCAGAGCGAGCACCTCAGGAAGTGCGGGTTGCATAGGCTGGGATAGACGGGACACAAGGGCACCCCCGATCTTGCATGGCAGACCTACGATTCAAGCTCGGCTGAACGTGGGGCTGCCCGCAGCGAAAAGGTCAGGTCATCGGCCAGCACCTCCCCCTACCCCACTGGATAACACGGGTTCCCGGAGATCCGACTTTGCGAAGAAGTTGGGACATCGTGAATAATCGCGACCAGAGCCCCAGACTCAATCTTTCTGCGCCATTTCTCGAGCCGGATCGATCTGTGAGGGTCCCGGGGCCCGAACGGGAGCGACGCGACAACGCTCGCTGTGACATACTCGCGGCGCCAGGATCTCAGGGCTGTCGCCGACGAATCAAAGACGATCTCCTCCTGGCCCTCAGGGTGGGCCGGCGGGTTCCTGTGGAGGACCATCGGCGGCGGCCCTGGGGGCGCAGGGCCTGCGAGGCTGTGAACCCCCGCCGGGCGCCGGGCGCCGCGCCCCGCCGCCGCCGCCGACCGCGCCCCTCGGGCCGCGCGGGGGGCGGGCCCGGACGCGGCGCGGCGCGGGCTGTGCGGGGCTCAAGGGACCGGGGGGGCCAGTCAGAGCGCCAGATCCTGCAGGCTCCTGCAGGGCCAGGGTCGCCCTGACCCGGGTTTGGGTGCAGGATCCTGCAGGATCCTGCAGGATCTTGCAGGGCCAGGGTTGCATTGACCCCAGTTTGGGTGGAGGATCCTGCAGGATCCCGTAGGATCTTGCAGGATCCTGCAAGGCCTGACTGACCCGGGTCTGCATTGACCCGGGTCAGCAGGTCCCCGAGCTGTGCGTCGGTGTTGTTTGACCGATCCGTATCTCGAAGGAGAAGAATCGCCATAAACAGAAGCTTCTGGCGCTCCGCGCGGATGCCTAGGATCCGCGCGGGGCGCCCCCAGCGGCGCCTCCCGCGCCGCCCCTGGCGCGCTCGCGCGCCAGCGATGGGGGTTCCAGCGCAGATCCAAGAAGCCTGCGCGGAGCGCCACAAGTTAATGTTTATGCCGTTTTTTGCTCCTCCAGATCCCAACCCCCCAACAGATCTCTCCACCATCCCGCCACCCCAGTCTGGGATATGCCCCGCGGAACTCGACGGGAGCAGCCTACATCCCCATCCAGGGGGATGCCTCGGCCGGTGGGCCCCGGGCCACGCCAGTGGGGATAGGGAGCGGCGAAACGATGCTCAGTTCGGGCGTTGCGTATCCTGGAGGCGGGGCGAAACATGGGGGGGTGAAGAGAGGTGCATGATGGGCAAAGCTTCCACCACCACTACCATATGTAAGACGGGGGAGAAGGGAGGATGCGGAGGTCCTCCTCCGCCTCCTCCTCCTCCTCCTCCTCCTCCTCCCTCTCCTACATATGGTTGTGGTGTGGAAAATGGGCCCATGACGTGCAGCTTCTGGACCTCGAGGGGGCCCTGAAGGGGCCCCTTAGGCGCGCAAAAGGGGTGCGAATTCTGTGCACGTTGCTCCCCCCCCCATGGAGGGAGGAGGGAGGGAGGGGGGGAGGGGGGGGGAGGGGGGGGGGGAGGGAGGGCGGAGGGGGGAGGGAGGGAGGGAGGGGTGAGGGAGTCGCCCCTGCCGGAGGTCGCCACGCATACACCCGCACCGAGCTTGGCCAGGCCGATCTTGGGCCCGAGGCCAGTGTACGTCTGGGCCTCCGAAACAGGGGGCGCGAGCAGATGGAGTCGAAGGATCGCTCCGCATCGCCGACGCATCGGGGCTGCGGCTCGGTGTGGGGCCCCACTGTCTCCGCGCCGACGACGCCGATGCATCGTCCTGGTACCGAGGTATCGCCGATGCGATGCATCGGCGATGCGGCGCGATTCTCCGACCTCATCTACTCGGACCCCATTTGGGAGGCCTCCAGTATGGGCCTTCCTGGCCAAGTTAGGAGGGCGCATGCACCGATCCTGGGCCCAGGACGGTCCTGGCCGGGAGCGGTGTATCGTTGGCGCCTCCTAGGCTGGCGGCCCCCGTCGCTCATTTTCGTGGAGCTTCAAGCTTCGAGGATCGAGGTTTCTTGATGTCTCTGCCAATTTTTGTTGGCGCTTCCGCATGGTTGTCGTGGTCGTCGTGATCGTGGCCGCGTGGTCGCCCCGGCCGAGGGGTCGGCGCCGTGGTCGTCGTGGTCGTCTGGATGGTGGTCGTCGTCGCCGTCGTTGCCAAGGAGGCTGGACCCGCCTCGAAATCTTGGCCAGAGCGCACCCTCGGAGAGCGCCAGGGCCAACCTTTGAAGGCCTTCTCCAGTCCTCCCTGGCGGATTGGCCGTATCAACCCCGACGTTTCGCATCAGGTTCGGCCTCCAAGGGTTGTCTTCGGGCCTACTGGGACTGACAATTGGTCCAGGACGCAGAACTGCCCATGGCGAAGGCGCTGGGAGCCCTGGGGCCCGCGGATGGAAAAACATATCAGCCCGCTGGCGTTCCAGGAGAATGTCCATGCACTCGGCGTCACCCCAACATGCTGATACTATGTGTGCGTTGTCCTCCCAGGGGCGACGCGCGCACCGAGAACTCTCATAGTGTATGCGTCGTGGCGGGCGCTTTCTGACCGTACCGCTCGGGAAGCGATGCATTATGTATTAGATTCCCCAATTAGGCTTGCCTACGGGGTTCTTACTTGGTTAAATGTTGGTGCCTCGGAATGTTGCCCTGCCAGTTCCTCGGAGATTCCTCGAGTTCCCCGGGTTCCCCGCGTTCCCCGCCCCCGGTGCCTCATGCCAAGCAATGTCAAGCAATGCCAAGCAATGCCAAGCAATCCTAAGCACTGCGCCCATGCAATAGGAAGCGTTCCCTTAATTGAGCTCGCGCTGGGTTCATGTTTGGGTCGGACGTAGTCCTCCGAGGAGGACACATAGCATACAGCAGTATGTCCTTCTGCGGTCCGTGGATGTCAGACACCCGCCGACGCCGACGCTGGGCCCCCTCCCCGCGCACCCTTGGGCGGCGCCCGCCCCTGGCGCGCTTCGGAGGGAGGCCTCCAGAGGTCCTCCGGAGTTCCGCCGCGGAGGTCACCTTAGCTCACCAGAGGCCTCCAGTTGTAGGCCCACACTGGGCCAAAGATCTTCCAGAACCTGGATCCTCGAAGCCCCTCGAAGCTCCTCCTCCTCCTACTCCTCCTTCTCCTCTTTGTCATCCTCCTCCTCTGAAGCTCCTCCTCTTCCTCCTCCTCCTCCTCCTCCTCCTCCTCCTCTTTCTCATCCTCCTGGGACGGGTCGCCGCCGCCGTCGCCGCCGCCGTCCTCCGAACCCTGACGTTGTGTCGCGGCGTGGACCCCCAGAGGTCTAGATCTTTTCTTGGGTCGTGAGCCTTGTGACGGGAGTCAATGCAAACGGGGGTAAGCCAGAGCGCCGCATTTTGCAGGATCTTGCAAAGCCAGGATTGCACTGACCCGGGTCAGCGCGCAGGATCCTGCAAAGCTTGACGGACCCGGGTTTGGATTGACCCGGGTCAGTAGAGGCCTTGCAAGGGCCCCCAGAGACCGAAAGCAGGCGAAAACCTCCCGTCGCGATCCTTGCACGGCACGAGTCGTCGCCGCCGCCCCCGCCCTCGGCCGCCGTCGCCCTCGCCGCCCTTCGCGCGCTGGCGCAGTTGGACCCGTCGTCGTCGTCGTCGTCGTCGTCGTCGTCGTCGTCGTCGTCGTCGTCGTCGTCGTCGTCCTTTCGTCGTCGTCGTCGTCGCCGTCGCCCCTCGCCCCTCCCTCGCCCCTCGCCCCTCGCCCTCCTCGCCCTCGCCCTCGCCCTCGCCGCCCGCCGCGTTGGCGCAGTTGGGCCCAGCTCCGGCTGCCGGGTGCCTGGCGCGAACCCGCCGCTCACGGAGCAGGCGCCGCGCTCCGCGGCCGCACCGCGCGGCACGGCCAGCCTTCGGAGGGCCTTTGCGGAGGAGGAGGAGGAGGAGGAGGAGGAGGAGGAGGAGGAGGAGGAGGAGGAGGAGGAAGTGGAGGAGGAGGAGGAGGAGGAGGAGGAGGAGGAGGAGGAGGAGGAGGAGGAGGAGGAGCGTCGGCGGCGGCGTCGCGTAGCCCTCGAAGCCTCGAGGCCACTCGAGGGCCTTCAGAAGCCTCTGAGGACCTGCGCAGAGCCCAGACTCCCGCGCGTCGTGGGCAAAGTCATGACGGGCGGTTTTTCGCTGCGTGCAGCCTCCGGGTGGGAAAAGTCACGACGGACGGCTTTTCGCTACTTTCAGCCTCTGGGGGCCCTCCCCAGGCCCCAGGGGCGTCAAGAACCAATTCAGGCTGAAGCGCCGGTCCCCAGGGAGGGGTCCAGACCTCGTGGGGGTCCACGTGTTCAGGAACTCACGGCGTGGGGGATCTGGGAGAAGGCGCCTGTGCACCTACCGTGCGCTGGCCAGGGGCATTCTGGGTCCTGGGATGGTGTATGTGCACGCCCTCCTGGCCCTCGGCTCTGTGGTGGGCGCGTGCACGATGCGAGGGCCCAGGGCGAGCCTGGCCAGGCATGGGTGGTGGCGTATAGACGCTTTCTGCGTACGTCCTCCGCGCCGCCGCCGCCGCCGTCGCCGTCGCCGTCTCCGCCGCCGTTGCCGTCGCCGTTGCTTTCGTCGTCGTCATCGTCGTCGTCGTCGTCGTCGCTGTTCTGGCGATTCTGCCGACTTCGGCCGAGGGGGTTCGCGCATGGCGTCGTCGGTTCTCGGAGCGCCCTCGCCCGTGCACGGCTGGATCTCCACGCGAGGGGGCGGAGGGGTGGTGGTGTGGCGGACGGGGGACGCGAGGTAGGAGGGAGCGACGCCGTTTCGAGGAGGTTCGAGGTTCGAGGATCGACTTGATTGGACGTTTCTCCTCAAACAGTGCCTGCACTGCAGGGTCTTTAATTCTTCCCCGAGCAGTTCTCGTATTCAGGTTTTCTTACTGGTGTTCTTAGGTAGCCGGGCCCTGCCGGCCGGTCCGGCCGGCTCTTGGCCGCCCGTCGCCGCCCGTCGCCGCCGCCCGTTGTCGCCACGTGCGTTACTCCATCCGCACTCGTCCACTCGCGCTCGCTCATTCGCATGGCATGGCATGGTCTAACATCGCACTGTCTGGCGCAGAATATAGCACAGCTTACCACAGCATAGCATAGCATAGCTTGGCGCAGCATCGCAGAGCTTGACTCAGCATCGCGTAGCGTAGCATAGCACACAAGGACACAGCATCGCACAGCATAGCACAGCAGAGCATATGACAGCATGGTGCAACTAATGTGGTGCTACTTAGGGCAGTGCCGCATCGACTGTACTGCGGAGACTGCCCTGCATTGATTGGCACTGCATTGATTGCACTGCACAGATTGCACTGCGCAGGCTGCGTCGCACGTATCACATCGCAGATACTCTTAGAACGCACTGTTTCGGGGGCCCACGCCGGCTAGCATGCTCTGAGGCATCTGGGCCCCAGTGCCGGTCCGACCGGCTCGTCGCCGCCCGTCGTGCCGGCTCGTCGCCGTCCGTCGCCGCCCGTCGCCGCCGCCCGCGTAATGCGATTGCAATCGCATTGCATTGCATCGCATTATTTGGCATTGCTTGGCAGTCATTGCTTTGCATTGCTTTGCTTTGCTTTGCATTGCTTTGCATTGCTTTGCGTTGCTTTGCATTGACTTGCATTGCATTTCATTGCATTGCATTGCTGTGCATTGCTCGGCATTTCTGTGCATTGCATTCCATTGCTTGGCATTGCTTTGCACCGTATTGCATTGCTTTGCATTGCTCGGCATTGCTTTCAATCGCATTGCACTGCGTATTGCTCGTCATCTCATTACATTGCTGCACGTTGCTTTGTACGGCTTTGCATGGCTTTGCGTTGCTTGGCATTGCTTTGCCTCGCATTGCACAGCCTTGCATTCCTCGACACTGCTTTTCAGCGCACTGCATTGATCTGCATTGCTTTGCATCCATAAGTCTTGCACCACATTGATTGCACCGCATGGATTGCAAGAAATCACCCCTTGGGGTCCACGCTGGCTCACCTTTCTGTCTTGGCTTGTCTTGCCGCTCTTGCGGGGTTCCTCACGCCGCCCTGGCCGGAGCCCCTTGGGTGGGGGCGCCGCCCAGCACGGAAAAGCCTGGCGTGACGGCGGCCCGGTAGTGACACTCACGGACGGGCGAGCGGATTGGCATGGAGGTTCGAGGGTCGACTTAGTCGTACGTTTTTTTGTTGTTGTTACAGTTGTTGTTGTTGTTGTTGTTGTTGTTGTTGTTGTTGTTGGTTGTTGGTTGTTGGCTGTTGGTTGTTGGTTGTTGGTTGTGGTTGTTGTTGTTGTTGTTGTTGTTGTTGTGGTTGTGGTTGTGGTTGTGGTTGTGGTTGTTGGTTCTGCTGCTGCTGCTGCTGCTGTTGTTGTTGTTGTTGTTGTTGCTGTTGTTGTTGTTGTTGTTGTTGTTGTTGTTGTTGTTGTGTTTTTTGTTTGCTTTTATTTTGATATGTTCTCTTTTCGTCGCCTCTGTCTAGAGGTTTCGAGGGTTTGAGGTTTCGAGGAGATTGGAGGCTCGAGGGCCGACTTTGTCGGACGTGTTTTTCTCAACCGTCCTGTGGTGTTGGGTCCTCGTTTTGTCCAGTGCCACCGTCCACATGCGTTCCCAACGCCCATTTCGACACACCCCTCACACGTTTCGTGGCCACATGGGGTGCTCCACCGAATGCCCCAGTACCACTGTCCACAAGCGTCCCCCACACCCATTTCGGCACCCCCCTTACTTACATGTTTCGTGGCCCCATAGAGAGCTCCACCGAGGGCCCCAGAGCCACGGTCCACGTGCGTCCCCCACACCCATTTCGGCACACCCCTCACACGTTTCGTGGCCCCATGGGGAGCTCCACCGAAGGCCCCAGTGCCACCGTCCGCATGCGTCTACCACACTCATTTCGGCACCCACCTCACACGTTTCGTGGCCCCATTGGGAGCTCCACCGAAGGCCCCAGTGCCACCGTCCGCATGCGTCCCTCACACCCATTTCGGCACCCACCTCACACGTTTCGTGGCCCCATGGGGAGCTCCACCGAATGCCCCAGTGCCACCGTCCACATGCGTCCGCCGCACAAATTTCGGCACACTCCTCACAGGGGTCGTGGCCCCATAGGGAGCGCCACCGAATAAGATATTCTCAATTGCGGTACCTATACGACCACCCTGCGGGTGATAAGGAGGTCGGGGGGTGGGGAGGGGGCCAGCAATGGGTAACAGTGGTGATTGTTGTTCTGACGATGCCAGTGGAGATTGTTGCGTTGCCGCTCGCCCTTGGCACAGCATACAGCGCGGGATGTCGATGTGCCTGACGATTTGCATTTGCATTTGCCTACCGATGTGCATGTTGATTTACTTTTCGATCTGCATTTCGATCTATATTTCGATTTG
This sequence comes from Prorocentrum cordatum, assembly GCA_963575745.1. NCBI lineage: Eukaryota > Dinophyceae > Prorocentrales > Prorocentraceae > Prorocentrum > Prorocentrum cordatum. The sequence goes on from CAUYUJ010015751.1 coordinate 48,048, forward strand.
CATCTCACTATCGGTCTCGCTTTTGATCCCACGATCGATCTCACTATCGACCTTAGTATCGATCTCACTCGATCGATCTCACTTTCGGTCTCACTCGATCGATTTCACTGTCGATCTCACTCTCGATCTCGTTTTCGATTCCATTATCGATATCACACCATCGATCTCACTATCGATCTCACTATCGATATCACTCCATCGATCCCACTATCGATCTCACTATTGATCTATCTCTCTATCGATCTCACTCGATCGATCTCACTATCGATCTTACTCAATCGATCTCACCATAGATCCCACTATAGCTCTCACTATCGATCCCACAATCGATCTCACCATCGATCCCACTCGATCGATCTCACTATCGATCTCACTATCGATTTCACAATCGATCTCACAATCGATCTCACTATCGGTCTCACTATCGTTTTCGCACCAGCGGGACACCGGGACACCAGCGGAACACCGGCGGGACACCGGCGAGACACCGCGCGGCCTCGTTTGCCGGTCGGGAAACATTTGATCCGGTCGCGTCAGCCACAGGAGACTTACCGGGACACCAGTGGGACACTGGCGGGACACCGGCGCGACACCGCGCGGCCCCGTTTGCTGGGGGGAAATCGTTTGGTCTGGCCGCGCCTCAGCCACAGGAGACTCATCTCTCGCCCGCCCACGCAGCTTCGCCTCGCCCGCACGCACGTCACGCACGAACACGAAACCGAAACCGATTTCCTTGTGGGGGGCTCTACGTTCCGCTTCGATCTCACCCGCAAACCTCCGACGCACAATTGCATATGGATGGGTCCTTCGCCAGGCGAACTTGTTTTTTTTGTCGGGCGGGCGCGAGGGACGAGGGGGCGACGGCGCTCCATCTCCCTCGGGCTCAGAGGAGGAGAACCTCCTCCTCCTCCTCCTCCTTCGTCAGGAGATGGGAACGTACCCATACCGCTACCCTGCCCTCGCTTTCCCTGTTCTTTGGGCCTCCTGCGAGGTTTGCAGAACCCATGCGGTGGCAATGGCGATGAGTGCTCAACATTGGCTGGTCCATTTCTGCGGCCGCGCCAACCTGAGCACGCGCGCGCAGCGGCCAGCTAGTTCGGCGCGACCGATGCGGCCGTGGTGGCGCTGACCGCTGGGCGTTTCCCAGCGGGCACTTCAGTGCGAGTCGGCGACTTGGGCGGTCGCGGTATTATGGCAGCGTCGACAACAGTAGACGATGTTGATAATAACGTTGCTGGTGACGATGTTGTCAACGACGACGGCGTGACCAGTGCGGGCGCCGATGGTCACGCCGACAACGATGACGGCGTCCTCGCGTCGGCGATGAAGGTTTTGGAGAGAGTTCGACGCGCGCGCGGCCGACGCGCGACAGTGGCCCGCATGATATTATTTGACATGGGTCGTGCCTCCTCCAGCACACCGCTGGATGCGCCCCGGGATCCTGGTTTGGGTTCCCCCTCGGGCGGGACCCTCTCCCGCCTAGCGCCGCTGGCCCCCAGCAGGGCGACGTCCGGCTCCTCTCCCCCTTCCCTCTTTCCTCGTCCCCCCCTTCCCTCCCTTCCCCTTCCCTCGGCGACGACGACGGCCGCGTCCGCGACCACGGCCACGGCTGCGACGGCCGTCGACCGCGCGGGCTCCCGCACGAGCGGGCGCCCGCCAGGACATGGACATCATCAAGCAGGCGCGCCAGCGCGCGCGCGCGCCGCCGAGGCTTCGCCTGCAGCCGCCGTGGTCGTCGTGAGGGTGGTCGTCGTCGCCCTCGTTGCCGAGGAGGCTCGAGGTGCGAGGATTCTGAGGCTCCTGGGCGTCTATTTCTGACTTTCTTCTGCGCTTCGGCGATGATCTTCGTCGCCACGGCTGGGTCCGCCTCGTGCTTCCCTCCAGGGCAGAGCGCACCCCAGGGGAGGTCCAGGGCCGACTATGAGGGTCGTCCGGACTTCGGGGCGGATTCTCTTACTCGCGGAGTTTTTTTCCCTGATTTCAGCCGCCTGGCCTCCTTGGGCGGCACGGTGAAACCAAAGGGCTCTCAAGCTGGGACTGCGCAGCTTTCTCCCCTGCCTGGCTCTAGAACGTGTCGGGTGACTTCTAGATTCGAGCCTCACACACGTGTGCGTGTGCTGGGGCGGAGGGCTGCGCCCAGGAAGAGGTCGGGTTGACCCGAAAGGGGGTCCAGCGACAAGGGGGTGGTGCAATAGATTTGGTGCAATAGATTTGTGGGGCCGCAGTACATCTGGGGCGTGCAATACATTCCGGGGCGCAAATGTGATGCTGGGCTTTCGCGTGCAATGCATTCGTCGCAATACAATGCAATACACTTCTCCCGTGCAATACGTCTGCAACACAACTGCCCCAAATCTATTGCACCACCCCCTTTCAGCTGCACCTCCTTTTGGGTCGCCTGGAAACAAGTGTGCCGGGGCGGAGCGCTGCGCCTGGGCAGAGGGGACGGGGCCTCTGGGGCTCGCAGGTTGCGGCGGACGCAGCGTCGGGTGTCTCGGATCGTCTTCGCCGCCGTGGCCGTGGCCGTGGCCGTGGTCCGCCGTGCAGAGATGTGCAATGGGAAGAGGAGGAGGAGGAGGAGGAGGAGGAGGAGGAGGAGGAGGAGGGGAAGGAGGAGGAGGAGGAGGAGGAGAAGGAGGAGGAGGAGGAGGAGGAGGAGGAGCAGGAAGGAGGCCTCTGCCGGAGGAGGAGGAGGAGGCCTTCGCTGGGGGCCCCAGGGGGTGGGGGGAAGCCCGCATCTCCTCCCTGAGGTGCTGCCCAGCCCCGCCGCGTTGCCTTGTGGCGGGGTCCTGGCGGTCCTCGCCGTTCTCGGGCTGCCGGGGCACTCCCCGGCCCCAGGGCAGCACGAGAGGCGGCTCATGATGACAAGCCCAGCTCCGGGGGAAGCCCTGGGGTCCAGGGCCCGTTGCCCTCAGGAGTCCATTTCTTTCATGGCCGTTCGGCCGTGGCCGTGGTGCCGATGCTGATTGGCACCGTTCAAGCTATTCGTACAATTCCGGATGTGGTACTTCTTTATGTACTGTTTTCCGTGCTCTTTCCCAATCAGAGCTTGCCTCTGTTGGGGTCCTAGCGGATTCATATGGTTAGGTTAGCTGCGTCGCCGATTTCGGCGGCACGCCCGGGTGCCCGGGTGCCCCAAAGCCCTGTAGCCCCATATCCCTGAAGTTGTATAGCCCTATCACCCCATGGCCCTATAGTCCGATAGCCCTAGAGCCCTATAGCCCTATAGCCCATAGCCCTATAGCCTAACCCTGTAGCCCAATAGCCCTATAGCCCTATAGCACTATAGCCCTATAGCCCCGTAGCCCTATATCCCTATAGCCCTATAGCCCAATAGCCCTATGGCCCAATAGCCCTATGACCCCATAGCCTTATAGCCCTATATCCCAATAACCCTAGAGCCCTACAGCCCCGTAGCCCTATATCCCTATAGCCCTATAGCCCTACAGCCCTATAGCCCCATGGCCCAATAGCCCTATAACCCCATAGCCCTATAGCCCTATATCCGAGAGAGCGTGATCCACCGCCGCTTTATTGTGGAAAATTGCAAACCTTTTCCTCCGGAACCCTGTGGAAAATTGCAAACCTTCTTCTAAGCCAACCACCCCCATGGGGGTCGCCCCCCCCCCCCCCCTCCGAACCTCCCCCCCCCCCCCCCAAACCCCCCCCCCCCCCCCCCCTGCTGGAACCCCTCCCCCCCCCGCCCCCCCCCCTCTCCCCCGGCAAACCCCCCACCCTCCCTAAACCCTCCCCCCCCCCCTCCCGCTCGAAAAACGGGGGGGGTCACTACCGGTTCGAACCCCTCCCCCCCCCACCCCCCCCCCCTCCGGATCCGGAAAACCGGGGGGGGTCACTACCGGTTCGAACCCCCCCCCCCCCTCCCCCCTACTCACCGCCAGCAAACGACTCCCGGTCCCCACCACCGTCCGCATCACATCCCCCACTGGTGTTTCCAGCACCACTGTCCTCACCACCGCTGTCCCCACTGGTTCCACCACCGCCCCTACTGTCCCCACCAGTGGCCCCACCACTGTCGCACTGTCCCCGCTGTCCCCAGAACTGTTCCCACCACGGTTCCACTCTCCCCACTGTCTCCACGGCCCCAACCACTGCCGGACTATCCCCACTGTCCCCACTGTCCCACTGACTCCTCCGCTGTCCCACTGAGCTGTTCCACTGTTCCCACCACTGTCCCCACTGTCCCCACCACTGTCCCCACTGTACCTCTGTCCCATTGTCCCACCGCCGTCCTCGCCACCGCCTTCACCACTGTCCCACCACCATTGTACCCTCCACTGTCCCACTGTTTCCACCTCATTCCCATTGTCCCCACACCACTGTCCCCACCACCACCGTCACCACCACTGTCCACTGTCCCCCCCTGTTCCCACCATTGTCCCCACCACTGTCCCCACCACTACCGTCCCCACCGCTGTCCCACTGTTCCACTGTCCCCACCACTGTCCCGCTATCCCCTCACCACTGTCCCCACCAACACCGTCCCCACCACTGTCCCGCACCCCCACCGTTTTACGAGGGGGGGGGGGGGGGGTTCGAACCGGTAGTGACCCCCCCAGTTTTCGAGGGGGGGGGGGGGGAGGGGTCGAACCGGTATGACCCCCCCCCCTTTTCATGATGAGCTGGGGGGCGGGGGGTGAGGGGTTCGACCGGTTAGTGACCACCCCCTGGGGTTTTCCGGAGGGGGGGGGGGGAGGGGTTCGAACCGGTAGTGACCCCCCCCGATTTTCCGCCAGCAGCGGTAGAACACGCTCTTTCCTACATCCCAACATCCCTAGAGCCCTATAGCCCTCTAGTCCTATAGCTTCAGTCCTATAGCCCTATAGTCCTATAGCCCTAGCCCTATAGCCATATAGCGCCCTGTAGCCCCATAGCCATATAGCCCCCCAAACCCCATAGCCCCATAACCCTATAGCCCTATACTCCCACAGCCCTATAGCCCTAGCCCTATAGCCCTATAGCCCCGTAGTCCTATAGGTCTATAGCCCTATCGCCCTATAGCCCTATAGCCACGTAGCCCTATAGCCCTACAGCTCTATGGTCCTGTAGCCCTATAGCCCTCTGGCCCTATAGCCCTATAACCCCATACCCCAGTCCATAGCCCAATTGCCCTATAACCCTATAGCTTTATAGCCCTACAGCTCTATGGCTCTGTAGCGCTATAGCCCTATGGCCCTATGGCCTTAGTCCTATAGCCCTGTAGCGCCCTATAGCGCCCTATAGCCCCATAGCCGTATAGCCCCATCACCCCATATCCCCATAGCCCCATAGCCCTATACTCGCATAGCCCTATCGCCCTAGCCGTATAGCACTATAGCCCTATAGCCCCGTAGCCCTATAGCCCTACAGCCCTATAGCCCGAAGGCCCCATAGCCCCATAACCCTATAGCCCCATAGCCCCATAGCTTTACAGCCCCAATAGGCCTAGTAGTCCTGATATACCTCACAGAGCTTCGAACGTATTACGTTGGTGTCCTCAATTCCGTCGCCGTCGTCGTCCAAGAGGCGTGACATCAACTCATGTCCTGGTAAAGCAACACAGACCCTGCTGATTATGACATTGACGATGCGGAGGATGAGTGGGGATGTCGACAAGGAGGGAGGAGGAGGAGGAGGAGGAGGAGGAGGAGGAGGAGGAGGAAAAGGCGAAGGAGGAGGAGGAGGTGGAAAAGGCGAAGGAGGAAGAGGAGGAGGAGGCGAATGAGGAGGAGGAAAAGGCGAAGGAGGAGGATGATGAGGAACAGGCGAAGTAGGAGGAGGAGGCGAAGGAGGAGGAGGAGGAGGAAGAGGAGGAGGAAAAGGCGGAGGATGAGGATGAGGAAAAGGAGAAGGAGAAGGAGGATGATGAGGAGGGGGAGGGGGAGGGGGAGGGGGAGGAGGAGGAGGAGGAGGAGGAGTCGGAGGAGGAGTAGGAGGAAGAGGAGGAAGAAAATTCACAATCTCAGGCGAACACTGGCCTGTGCCCAGCGCCGAGAGCCCAGCGCCCAAGGACGACTGGCTGACCACCGCGCCCGAAGCGAAGGAGAAGGCGCCGCCTGCAAGCGCCTTGTATGGGGAGGGGCGCCTGCAGGCGCTTGCGGTCGTCGTAGCAGGTCTGTGTGGGGAGTGGGAGGAGGAAAGGAATGGAATGCAATGCAATGGAAAGACATGGAATGGCTAGTGGTCACAAGGATGTGGAAACCAAAACAGATGATGGATGGATGGATTGATGGATGGATGGATGGAGGGATGGATGGATGGATGGATGTATGGATGGATGGAGGTGGAGGTGGAGAGAGGATTCAGGATACATGTAGGAGGGCGTATTCTCATCAGGAGGAGGAGGCGGAGGAGCAGGAGGAGGATAAGGAGGAGGAGGAGGAGGAGGAGGTGGCAGGAGCCCTCCAGCCCCCGTCGGGAGCTCGGTGGCGTGCAGAGCAGCCGATAGATGTGGGTGGGTGCTTCCGCAGTGCCCTCCTCCATTGACAGCCGACGACGTGTTCTTTTTTTCGTGAGGTGTACGTACCCCATGGAAGTTCCGACTTTTCCTCCCCTTCTTCCTCCTCCTCCTCCTCCTCCTTTTTCACCTCTTCCTCCCTCTCCTCCTCCTCCTCTTCCGCCTCCGCCTCCTCCATATCCTCCACATCCTCCTTCTCCTTCTCCTCCTCCTCCTCCTCCTCCTCCTCCTCCTCCTCCATCTTCATCCCCTTCTCCCCCTAGATTCCTCCTCCCCAGACCTCCGACGGTATGACTTTTGCGCAACGAGGGAGGGCCCCCAGAGGTCTCGGCCCCCCGCTCCATCGAAGCTCAAGCGGGGGTCGATGCAAACGGGGGTCAGCCAGATCGCCGGATCTTGCAGGATCCTGCAGAGCCAGGGGTGCATTAATCCAGGTTGGCGTGCAGGTTCCTGCAGGATCCTGCAAAGCCTGACCGACCTGGGTTTGGATTGACCCGGG
>CAUYUJ010015751.1:60824-113324 GCA_963575745.1 Prorocentrum cordatum
CGCGCCCTTCCGCCCCGACCCTTTTATTTCGACACGCCCCCCCCCTCCCACGCGCCCCCTCCGCGCCCCCCCGCCAGCCAGCGCGCCCCCTCCGCCCCGGCCCTTTCATTTCGGCACGGCGCTAGCCTCCTCACCTGGCCCTTGCCCCAGTCCCCTTCGCCCCGAACCCTTTATTTTCGTTTGTCTTCGCCCCCTCTGGTCCCGGCCCTCGACCCAGCCTTCGCCCTGGTCCTCGACCCAGACCCCCTCGTCGTCGCCGCCCTGGTCCTTTCCTTGGATCCAGCGTCCTCCCCTGGCCCTGGCCCCGGCCCCCTTTTCCCTGGACACTTCATTCTCGCTCGTCGTCGTGCCCCTGGCCTTGGCCCTGGACCCAGCCCCCCTCGCGCCAGACCCTCTACTCTCGTTCGTCGTCGCCCTCCTGGTCCTGGTCCCGGCCCTGGGGCCAGCCTCCCTCCCTGACCTGGTCCCAGCCGCCCTTGCCCCCCTGGTCCTGGCGCTGGACCCAGCACGACCCCCTGGTCGTTGCCCCGGCCCCCCTCGCCCCGCTGGTCCTGTCCCTGGGCCCAGCCCCCCCACTTGGCCCGGCCACGGAAATCAATCGCGCCTCATCTGCCAACAAACTCATTCGAGCAGATCCCAGTCTACAACCGCTGATTCAGCGCCGGGGCGCCCTGGCCCCACCTGCCCCTACTCCTCCTCCTCCTCCTCCTCCTTCTTCTCCTCCTCCTTTTTGTTTCCTCGATCCCCCCACCTGCGTCCTCCTTCCCTCCTCATATGTGCAAGAGCCGGAGCACGCGTGCCTCTTGTTTTAGGGGAGCGAGACTTTCGAAGGCCGAGGTGCTCGGACGTCTTCGTCTGTTGCCGGCGCCTCGCCAGCCTCGGGCTGCCAGGCGGCGGCTGCGCCTCGCCGAGGGCGTTCCCCGGGGGTGTGCCCGGGCAGGTTAGGGCCAGAGACGGCCGCCCGAGAGAGAGCCGCCCCGAAGACCCAGGGGGCAGCGTCTCAAGAGGGAGGGGCCGGCTCAGGGCGTATATCTGTGAAGGTTGCTGAGGTCAGGTCGGGCATGTCCTCCTAGATGCGGATTTTGCAGGATCATGCCAAATAGTCAAAGCAAGGTAAGACATAGTCAAACATAATCCGCACATTGTACAACGTTTTTGTTGTTGTTGTTGTTGTTGTTGTTGTTGTTGTTGTTGTTGTTGTTGTTGTTGTTTTTGTTGTTGTTGTTGTTGTTGTTGTTGTTGTCGTCGTTGTCGTTGTCGTTGTCGTTGTCGTTGTCGTTGTCGTTGTCGTTGTCGTTGTCGTCGTCGTCGTCGTCGTCGTCGTCGTTGTTGTTGTTGTTGTTGAACATTATTAATTCTAAAGAATAAGTATTGTTGGGCCCCCTGGTGCACGCCCCCCCCGCCGCGCCTAGGCCGCAGCCTCATTTTCATCATTTTCGTGAGGAAGTCTCAGGTAAAACGATGTGATCCAGATCCGGTTGTTTTGTTGTAGTCCGTTTTCCCTTGCAAAAAACACTATAAAATGACATTTCTTGTTCTAATATAATCAAATTTCAAGAATCCCTTGCAAAAAATAAGGTAAAGTGGACATTCGCGCGCGCAAGTCGAAATCCTTCCAAAAGCTTAGTGTTCGGAGCGATTTTAACATAAAAACATCAAAAAACCAATGGTTTTTCAACAACAAAATGTCAAAATCTCATCCCGCGCGCTCTTGCGGATTCGTAGGAAACCCAACACTTTTTAATCATTTCTGTCAAACGGGCTTTTGCGAGCAACTTTTTCGAACTTCTGCAACACCGGTTGCGCACCTGCCAGGGCCATCATCCCTGTCAAATAATACCATGCGGGACACATTCGTTTTTTCTTCGCGCGCGCACGCCGTCGTCGTCGGACGCGGGGCCCTGAATAGTAGCCACGGTCGTCCGCATGCCACGAAGTGAAGTGTCCGAACGTCATAGGGCGGGAAGCTGGGTGTGGGTGGTGGCGAAGAGTCGTTTGGAAATTTGGTAGAGCTTGAACCGGCCCCCCCACAAAGTGGGGGTATTGCCCGCCTCCTATGAAGACCCTGGCACTGGTGAGAACGGAGTGTCCCCACGTGCTAGTAATTGTTGTTGTTGTTGTTGTTGTTGTTGTTGAACATTATTACTTCTAAAGAATAATTATTGTTGGGGCCCCTGGTGCACGGCCCCCTCGCCGCGCCTAGGCCGCAGCCATGTTTTCATCATTTTCGTGAGGAAGTCTCCGGCAAAACGGGTTGGTCCGGATCCGGTTGTATTGTTACGGGCGGTTTTCCCTTGCAAAAAATAAGGCAAAGTGGACATTTCTTGTTCTAACATAACCAAACTTCAAGAATCCCTTGCAACAAATAAGGTAAAGTGGACATTCGCGCGCGCAAGACGAAATCCTTCCAAAACCTTAGTTTTCGTAGCGACTTTAATATATAAACATCAAAAACCCAATGGTTTTTTTTCAAAAAAAAGTTGTGACAATTCTATCCCGCGCGCTCTTGCGGATTCGTAGGAAACCCAACACTTTTTTAACATTTCTGTCAAAAGGGCTTTTGCGAGCAACTTTTTCACGTGCTTCGAACTTCTGCAACAACGGTTGCGCACCTGCCAGGGCCATCATCCCTGTCAAATAATACCATGCGGGACACATTCGTTTTTTCTTCGCGCGCGCACGCCGAAATCTCCAAAAACCATTGGGCTTCTTAAGAATTTTTGCACCGCGCATCATAAAATCACACGAATCGCACCGTAGGTCCTCGAAAAACACCTGCACGACTTTTCAAAATTTCTACCCGCGCGCGCTGTCCGAATCCTAAAAAACCCGCTGGCCCTGAATAGTAGCCAAGGTCGTCCGCATGCCACGAAGTGAAGTGTCCGAACGTCATAGGGCGGGAAGCTGGGTGTGGGTGGTCGCGAAGAGTCGTTTGGAAGTTTGGTAGAGCTTGAACTGCCCCCCCACAAAGTGGGGGTATTGGCCGGCGTCCCATGGAAACCCTGGCACTGGTGAGAACGGTGTGTCCCCACGTGCTAGTAATTGTTGTTGTTGTTGTTGTTGTTGTTGTTGTTGTTGTTTTGTCCATATACATATATTTCTAACAAAGCAACAACGATTTCTGAGCAGTCCTCCTGTAGAGGGACACCCCCGACTTCATGCTGAGTGGATTCGGGGGTTGCAAGTGGACGTGGAGGTGGGTTGCAATTGCCCGAAGTGGCTCAAGAGGGTCAGGCAACTCTCGGGGGCGGCAAAGATGGGGGTGATGACTACGATGGGGGGGTGGATATCATGGCATGGGCCATGATAGTTCCGCAGATTTCATGGCGCCTCTGCTTATGTCATTCCGTCCCTGGCCCCCCCTTGGGCCGCGCGCGTGCCGCCGGCCATGATTTGCACACCCCCCTCTTGGACGCCCCGCTCTTGGCCGCACCCGAAACTCAGGTAAGTGGGCTCCGCCCACTTGGCCCAGACCTCTGCCTTCCGTAAGCCGCTTCTGGCACTTGCAGCCCACTCATAGGATGGGTCAGGCCAGATATAACTTACCTGAGCATCCAATTGAAACCCACCTATCCCCTTGGCGACCCCCGCTGTCATCAAGTATACTGTTTCACCACTGGGCCCCCAGAAGTCCCGACCCTTCCCCAGGTTGTTCTGTGACGGTCCTGGGGCCCCTCGGGGGCCCTTGAAGGCCGACGTCTTGCCAGTTTTTCCAGGGCGCTGGGATGGGAGGCAGTTTTTTAGTGGTGCAAAAATCATATATACCTATACGACCACCCTTCGGGTGATAAGGAGGTTCGGGGGGGAGGAACCAACGTCTCACTTGATCGGTCTCACTATCGATCTCACTATCGATCTCAGTATCGGTCTCGCTCGATCGATCTCCCTCGATCGATCTCACAATCGATCTCACAATCGATCTCACTCGATCTCACTCAATCTATCTCACACTCGATCTCACTCGACCATCATCATCATCATCATCATCATCATCATCATCGTCCTCATCATCGTCAGCATCATCATCATCAGCATCACATCATCATCATCAGCATCAGCATCCAGCCATCAGCCAATCATCAGGAGCTCTGCATCAGCATCACCATCATCTTCATCATCATCAATCATCATCATCATATAATCATCATCATCATCATCATCTTTCTCATCAAAATCATCATCTTCATATCTTCCTCTTTCCTCATCACCGCGGTGACACCGCGGGACACCGCGGGACACCGCGGGGCACCGCGGGAACCGCCGGGGACACCGGGGACACGGCGGGACACCGAGGGCCACCGGCCGGCCGGTATAGGGAGACATTTGGGTCCGGCCGCGCCTCAGCCACACGGACCACCAGCGGGACACCGGCGGGACACCGCGGGCCACCGGCCGCCCAGAAGGGAGACATTTGGTCCGGCCGCGCCTCAGCCACAGGAGACTTTCTTCTCGCCCGCCCACGCAGCTTCGCCTCGCCCGCACGCACGGCACGCACGAACACGAAACCGAAATCGATTTCCTGGTAGGGGGGCTCTCCGTTCCACTTCGATCTCACCCCCTCACCTCCGATATACATTATATATATATATATATATATATATATATATTTAGATAATATTATTTTATATTTATATGTTTATGTATGTATATATATGTATATTATGTATGTATATATATATCATACATACATACAAGACTGCAGTGGCGCTTCGCGCCATGCACCTTGGTCCTTGAAGTTTGATATGCAGGCGAATTAGCAGGAAGGTCAAGCCGACAATTTAGCGATAACTCCTTGTTGCCTTTTCCGGCATCGCCGCTATAGTAATGTTGTTCGTTATCTTTTCTCCATACTTCTGTTTCCTTATTTTCGCCATACCCTGCGCACACTCCCCATCCTCCTCAGCTCTTTTTTGCGGAGGCTCCTCCTCGGAGAGCCTCTGGGGGCCTCACAAAAGTTGTTTCAGGCTTTCTGAAGGCCTTCTTTCAGATGGTTGTGGGGAGATTTTGGAGCCCCCCAGGCGGCTTCGAACGCCCAGAAGACCGCCGTCTTGGAGCGTCGGAAAGCCGAATAGAGGAGAACCGCAGACTTCACCCAAGCCAACAGAAAATCAATGATTTTTGCCTCGGGGGGCCTTCTTGGGAGAGCTCTTGGAGGCCTCTTTGTGGCCGTCCTGGAGGCCTCTTGGGCCATCTTGATTTCACGTCGGTCACTCTCTTGGAGCGCTCTTGTGCTGTCTTGGGGGTCTCTGGGACGTCTCCGATGACCCCCCTGATCGCCCTAGGTGTGCTGGGAAGGCTTGGCAAAACGCCCTGCGAGGCCCAGGGGCCGCTTCGAGGCCCGTCTGGAGGTTCCCAAAGCCCCAGATCCCGGGAGTCCGGTTTTGGGGGGGGGGGTGACGGGTTTTCCCCCCTCCCGGGCTTGTAAAAATATAGGAATATATATATATATATATATATATATATATATACACATACATAAATATAAGTGGCGCGAACACGTCCCGATTTCTTTGTCCACAGCGCGAGCACGCCGTGACTGTTCCACGACGCGAGCACGTCTGGGGCTGCGCCCTCCAGTTCCGAAGCGTTCGCCGAGAGAGGCGCCCCCTCCCTCCCCTCGAGCAGGGGATCGATTACAGAACTGGTTTACCCCAGAAGTGAATTTCCCGTCGAAGCCGCATACAGCACGTCAGGTGCTCAGTATAACTGCTGAGTATTCGACCCCTTTTTTGTAGACTCGAAGGCAGTTTCCATTTTGGGGTAAATTTGGCTCTGTAGTCGAGCCCCTCCCCCTCGCTCTGGAGCGACCCGGGAGGCCGGCTGCGACGTGCCGGCGGACTGGTCTGCGATGTGCGAGGCCGCGCCGTTTTGCCTCGCCGCCAGCGACGACGACGACGCCGACGACGCCGACGACGCCGACGGCGGACGACGGACGACGGACGACGGACGACGACGAACGACGAACGACGAACGACCGACGACGACGACGACGCGGGGGCGCGGGCAAGCTCCGCGCGTCGTGGTCTGGACCAGAGGGCTGCCCCTCTCCGAGAAGGGCGACGCGAGAGAGTCCCCGCCCTCCAGACCACCCCAACCCAACCCGAAGGTTCCGGTTTGCCCTCCACGAGGGGAAGGAGCAATGACATAAACATAATAGCTCGGAGGCCCGCGCGGGTTTCTCGGATCCGCGCTGGACCCCCCCTGGCGGCGCCTCTGGCGCCCATTGCGCGCTCCGCGCGCCAGGGAGGGGGATCCAGCGCCGATACGAGAAATCCGCCTCTGAGTTTTTTCGTTCATGTCATTCTTCGTTCCCCTGCTCCATTTCCAGTGGGGGGGGGCTGGGGGAGCATTGAACAAAACACGCGAAGCCCGCAATTACCCCCCCCCCCAACCCGAAATATTCGGGTCTTCGGGCCAGGTTGGGGTGGCGTGGTAGGCAGTCGGAGAGCGCGGGGGCGCGACGCTGGCACGCCGACCGCCCCCCGGGGCCCCACCGCAGCTCCCGGCGCAGCCCTCGGCTCTTCCTGCTACTTTTTTTTTTTTGTTGTCGCTCGCCCTCCCGCCCAGGAGCACCTCCTGGGCGATCGCTTGGGTCCGGAAGGGAGGTGGAGAAGCACCCAGCGGGGAGGGGGCACCAGCCAAGCCGAGGTAGGGAATCCCTGCTCCTCCTCGTGTCCCTCGTCCCCCCGTCCTCACGGGGCCCGGAGGAGCCCAGGATGCGGGGGAGCACCCTGGGCCAGCGGCAGCCTCCGCACAACGCCCAGAATCGCAGGCCCAGAGGTTGACACCAACACCAATATCGGCGGTGTGCCTCCACTGGGGGAAGAAGATCCCGATCTCGGTGATGGTGGTAATATTCGGGCTTCCAAAGGTGACCGAAACATTACCACCAACACCGAACTCTAGGACCATCCTACCCCTGTGGAGGCAACCCCCTGTGTCGGTGTTGGTGCCCATGTCCAGGCCTCCAACAGAAGGCTCGATCCTCCTCCTCCTTGTTTTCCTTTTCCCACTCCAGACGGGACGAGAGACCGGCGCGTTCCCAGTGGGATGAGAGGCCAGCACATGACATAGCAGGCGGCACAACACTCAATGGATGGGCATACAGATCCGTACGACGAGGAGTTTTTGTTCAAGTATTGAGAGGGCAAGGCATCCAGGAAACTCGCCCTCTAGGGTGCATCACCACCACCACCATCATCATCATTATCATCATCATCAACATCATCATCATCATCATTGTCATCATCACCACCACCATCCTCCACATCACCATCATCCACATCATACTTGCACTCCTCCTCATCATCATCACCAAGACCACCACCATCATCATCTTCGTCATCATCAGAACCACTACAATCTTCACTACCACAATCATCATCCTCAGCATCGTCCACACCATCACCGTCAGCATCAACATCATTCCATCTCGGCGTGGAGGAGGTTTGCATATCACCGGCTGTCATCGCCACCACCACCAACATCACCATCACCATCACCATCACCGTCACCATAACAATATCCATGGCATTGATCATATCCATAACCATACCCATCACCATCACCATAACCATAGCCATAGCCATCGCCATAACCATAACTATAGCCATAACCATAACCATTATCACTATCATTACCATTACCATGACCATAACCATAGCCATAACCAAAACCACAACCAACACCATAGCCATCCATAGCCATAACCATAGCCATAGCCGTAGCCATAACCATAACCATAACCATGACCATTTACCATGATCATTACCATAACCTTTACCATGACCATTACCATTAGCATTAGCATTCCAATTACCATTACCATTAGCATTACCATTACCATTACCATTACCATTACCATTACCATTACCATTACCATTACCATTACCATTTACCATTTACCATTTACCATTTACCATTTACCATTTACCATTTACCATTTACCATTACCATTACCATTTACCATTTGCCATTAACCATTACCATAACATTACCATTACCATTACCATTACCATTACCATTACCATTACCATTACCATTACCATTACCATTACCATTACCATTACCATTACCATTACCATTACCATTACCATTACCATTACCATTACCATTACCATTACCATTACCATTACCACCATTACCATTACCACCATTACCATTACCATTACCATTACCATTACCATTACCATTACCATTACCATTACCATTACCATTACCATTACCATTACCATTACCATTACCATTACCATTACCATTACCATTACCATTACCATTACCATTACCATTACCATACCATTACCATTACCATTACCATTACCATTACCATTACCATTACCATTACCATTACCATTACCATTACCATTACCATTACCATTACCATTACCATACCATTACCATTACCATTACCATTACCATTACCATTACCATTACCATTACCATTACCATTACCATTACCATTACCATTACCATTACCATTACCATTACCATTACCCTTACCATTACCATTACCATTACCATTACCATTACCATTACCATTACCATTACCATTACCATTACCATTACCATTACCATTACCACTACCATTACCATTACCATTACCATTACCATTACCATTACCATTGCCATTACCATTACCATTACCATTACCATTACCATTACCATCACCATATTACCATTACCATTACCATTACCGTTACCGTTACCATTCCCATTTCCATTACCCTTATCCTTTCCCTTACCCTGGCCCTTATCACCGTTCCCTATTATCAAACACCCCCTCCCCCACCCGGCCGTCAACCAACCCGGAACCATGCGCACACCATGAGGGCCCCCCCCCACCATCCTTGGTAAAAAACAATACGACATGCACATTGCGGGGCCCACCCTGCCAACACCCTCCCCCATCCCTGTCAAACAACAATATGAAGTGCACATTGCAGTAAAATCTGGACAGTGCGCTGGCGCCCTGTGAACGCATTGTATTGTTGTTTGACAGGGATGGCTGGGCATCCTTAGTGAAGCCGCTTTGTGCAGGACCGCCATCGGTGTCAAAAATAAGGCACAGTGCATGTTGCGTCAACGTCGTGGGTATTGTGCGCCACCCGCGATCACTTTGTATTGTTTTTGGACAGGGACGGTGGCGGTGCCCGCATGATGATGCTTGCTGTGCGCAGGCCCAGAACAATGCTGACGCCGCCCACATCAGCATCTGGACCATGCAGACGGGGGGGGGCATCACGTTTTTGACAAGGATGGCACACCGGCCGCATGTGGAGCCCGCGGCGAGCGTCGCGCACCTGGCGTCCGCTTTGGTTCCAAGTGGCTGTCCATCCAGTGGCGACCCCTGGATCTGCCGAGATCACGCGAGACTCGGATGCCACAAATGTGGTGGGAGGGCGGGTGAGAGTGAGCTAGACAGCTTGCGTGCGGAGAGGGTGTCTTCCCATTCCCATTCCCATTTCCATTCCTATTACCATCACCATCACCAATACCATTACCATTGCCATTACCATTACCATTACCATTACCATCGCCATTTCCAGTCCCATTGCCATTACCATTGCCATTGCCATTGCCATTGTCATTGTCATTGCCATTACCATTACCATTACCATTACCATTACCACTACCATTACCATTACCATTACCATTACAATTGCCATTAGCATTACAAATCCCATAACCATTACCATTATCATTACTATGACCACCACCACTACCATTCCCATTACCATCACCCCTGCCATTACCATTACCATTGCCATTACAATTACCATTGCCATTTGCCGTTTACCATTATCATTGCCATTACAATTACCATTTGCCATTTGCCGTTTACCATTGCCATTACCATTCCCATTACCATTACCATTACCATTTATATTGCCATTACCATTGCCATTACCACTGCCACTACCATTACCAATACCATTACCGTGACCATGACCATTACCAGTACCATTACCATTTCCATTGCCATTACCATTGCCATTACCATTGCCACTACCATTACCAATACCATTACCGTGACCATGACCATTACCAGTGCCATTACCATTACCATTACCGTTACCGTTACCATTACCGTTACTGTTACCGTTACCGTTACCGTTACCATTACCATTACCATTACCATTACCATTACCATTACCATTACCATCCCCATTCCCATTCTCATTACCATTACCATTACTATTACCATTACCATCACCGTCTACATCACCATCCACATCACCACCACCAACATCACCATCACCATCACAACCATCACCATCACAACCATCACCATCACCGTCACCATGACCAACGCCACCGTCATCCATCTCCGAGCTCCCCCCCCCCGCGCAGGGCAAGGAGATCCACGACTGCCACACCATGCTCTGGGAGAAGAGCAGGAGGCCGTCAGAGCCGGCCTCGGGCGCGTGGGGCCTCCCTGCCGGGAAGGGCAATGAGGTGGAGGAAGAGGAGGAGGAGGAGGAAGGAGGAGGAGGAGGAGGAGGAAGGAGGAGGAGGAGGAGGAGGAGAAGGAGGAGGAGGGAGGAGGAGGAGGAGGAGAGGAGGAGGAGGAGGAGGAGAGGAGGAGGAGGAAGAGGAGGAGGAGGAGGAAGAGGAGTAGGAGGAGGAAGAGGAGGAGAGGAGGAGGAGGAAAAAGAGGAGGGAGGAGGAAGAGGAGGAGGAGGAGGAGGAGGAAGGAGGAGGAGGAGGAGGAGGGGGGGGGAAGCCCCCTTTGGGCGCCCTCCTCTCCAGGGGCCTCTGTGCCCCCCGCCTCTCCAGGGAGCCCCGAGGCCCTGGCGTCGCACTCTTTTCCTGGCCGGGCGTGTTTACGTATTTCTTAAGCCCCGGGGCTCTGATCGTGCTCTTTCACGATGCTACTTTTTTTCGCGCCGTCGGATCTCCGGGCAGGAGGGAGGCAGGCGGGCAGATGATCCGTCCAGGGCAACGTCGGGGGATCGGATGTGGCTGGGGGGGTTTCGGATGCTTTCTTCGTGGGTTCCGATCGGTTTTCCTTACGTGGGGGGCGGGGGTATAATCTTTGCAGCCGCCCGGGAGGCAGGCGTCTCCGACGGCCGAACAGTTTATTTTATACCGTTCGTCGCCCCCTCATTTCCTACCTGGGGATGGTCTCCAGCAGATGCGCCACGCCGAGAGGCGGCCGGGGCTGCCCGTATCGTCCCCAACGGCCGCCGGAGACCCGAGGTATGACGGGAAAACCAGACGACGAGGATCATGGATTCAGGGGGGGAATACGTCGACCCCCAAGCGCCCACTCATCGCCGAGAGGAGCCTGTTTCCCCCCCCGCCAGAGAGGAGCCTGTTTGCCCCCCCCCCCCCCCCCCCAGGAGCGTCCAGTTTCGCTATCGTGGACCCACAGTCGAGTCGCACAGTAAGGACGAGCAACTTTCTCAGGCTACCCTTGCATCCTTGTCCCTTCGGCCCATGCTTGGCGACTTTCGCTGGCCAGCCCCGGTGGAAAACGCCATCATGGCCCTCCAAGGCCCTTGCGTCCTTACAGTCAGCCCGTACCCCGTACGATAAGGATGCGCGATATGGATGCAAGGGCCTTGGAAGGCGATTTCGAAACTTTTCGAGCGGGGCACGGCCAGCGAAAGTGGCCAAGGATGGGCCGAGGACGCAAGGACGCAAGGGTACCCTTGGAAAGGTTACCCATCCTTCCTGTGCGGGCCGACTGTACCGCGCATCCTTTTTATCCGACTTGACGGTATCGCCCGATCGGTCCCCCGACCTCTCCCGGGTGCCGGCCCCGGCCAGCTTCCAGGGGCCTCGCCTGGCCGCGGCGACGAGCCGCCCCAAGAGAGACGCGATGCCATGGCCGTCGTCGCCGTCGCTGCCTGGGTAGTCGGCCGGCCAGCGGCGACGATGTCGTCGCCGTCGCCGTCGCCGTCGCCGTCGCCGTCGCCGTCGCCGTCGTCGTCGTCGTTGTCGTCGTCGTCGTCGCCGCTGCCGCCGTGGCCGCCGCCGTCGCCG
Organism: Prorocentrum cordatum; assembly: GCA_963575745.1. Lineage (NCBI taxonomy): Eukaryota > Dinophyceae > Prorocentrales > Prorocentraceae > Prorocentrum > Prorocentrum cordatum. Next base: position 72,813 of record CAUYUJ010015751.1, read on the forward strand.
TCGCCGTCGCCAGCGCCGTCGCCGTAGGCGTCGCCGTCGTCGTCGTGTTCGTCGTCGTCGCGTCGTCGTATTGGCCGTCGTGTGGCGGTGCCCACAGGGAGGTGGCGCGAGGGGGGTGGGCTTCTAAGAAGGCTGGGGGGCTTCTCAGTAGCCTGGGGGCTTTCCTGGACGAGCCCGACGGCTTCTTGGAAGGCTTCGTAGAATCCAAGCTTCTGAGAAGCCCCGCCGCCTTCTCAGTAGGCCACCCTGCTGGCGCCACCCCCTTCTTGGCGCCGCCAAGTCGTCGGTGCCAGCGTTGTCGTCGCCGTGGCTCGCCGTCGTCGGCCGGCCAGCGGCGACGTCGCCGTCTTCGCCCGCCGTCTTCGTCGTCGTCGTCGTCGTCGCCGGGTTGTCGCAGCCGTCGCCCTCGCCGCCGCCGCCGCCGTCGTCGCCGTCGCCGTCGTCGTCGCCGCCGTCGTCGTCGGCGGCGGCGACGGCGTCGGCATCGGCGTCGCCGTCGCCGTCGGCGTCGCCGGAGGAAGTCCTGGACGGCCGAGCTCTTTGCGTGAGCGCCAGCGTGCCTGTGGCGGGCGGCGCCCGGGAACCCGTGTGCGGGCGCGCGTGTGCGCGCAGCCGCGGGCGGCTCTCGCGCGGCTCGGGGTTCTCGAAGAAGAAGAAGAAGAAACACGCCATAAGCATACCATTTTGGCGGTCCGCGCGGATTTCTTGGATCCGCGCTGGGGCCCCCCTGGCGGCGCCTCCAGCGCCGCCCCGGGTGCGCTTCGCGCGTTAGGGAGGGGGGTCTGGCGCAGATCCAAGAAGTCCGCGCGGAGCGCCAAAAGTGTAAGTTTATGCCGTTTTTTCTGATTCTAGAATCGGGGACTTGGGCGGATGGGCCCTTTTTTAGAGTATCGGATATAGCCAAGACCCTGGGTAAGGGGAGCCTGTTAGTGATTCACCGAGTGCTTTCCATTATTCGCAATGTGCCCACTCGCAAACGTCCGAAGAACACATGCTTGCCTCGATGCGATGCATCGGAAATCCCCCGCTGCCAATCCAGACCATTTGCGAGTAGTTACTTTGCGAGTCGCCAAACGCGCTTGTTTAGTGATTTGGACTCGACACCCCCCAAGTGGGCCAGAATAACTAAACCCGATCCGCCGTAGCTGATAGTTCTTCGGGTGGCGACAGTTCTGGTCAGTGGAATTGGGCCTGGAGAGCGTCCTGGGGTACACATCACCAAACCAGGTCCCTCTAAACCCAGTCCTGCCAACGCCCGAACGTGTTCAGTAAGCCAGTCAGTCAGTCAGTCAGGCCCAGCGCCCATACGGCGCATCGGCATTGAGGATTGAGGGTTGGGGTTTCTTGAGGACCTGGGGGCACTCCAGTCAGAGCCTCGCGGCACGGTGGTGACGGGATACGCACTCCATGCCCACTTCTCGCGTACCACCAAGATTCTTTTGGAGCATCTTCGTGACGCCGAGGCCATATCCATCCAAGATCAGAACACAGTTGGATAATCTGGACATGCTCAAACGACAGCAATGCATTCCACACGTGGAGCGCACATGGCTAATGCATCCAGCCATGTAGATTCGTAGTGTACAGTGCGTGCGTGCATATATAAGCATAACAGTTTACAAGGTGCGTGCATATATAAGCATAACAGTTTACAAGGTTACAGTGGCGCTTCGCGCCATGCACCTTGGTCCTTGAAGTTTGGTATGCAGGCGGAATAGCAGGAAAGTCAAACCGACAATTTAGCGATAACTCCTGGTTGCCTTTTCCGGCATCGCCGCTATAATCATGTTATTCGTGATCCTTCCTCCATGCTTCTTCTTCTTTATTTTCGCCATACCCTGCGCATTTTCCCCATCCTCCTCAGCTCTTTTTTTGCGGAGGCTCCTCCTTGGAGAGCCTCTAGGGGCCTCACAACAGTTGTTTGAGGCTTTCTTAAGGCCTTCTGGAGGCCTCCTGGGCGTATTCTGGGGGCCTCCGGGGGCTTCCTCGGGCCACCCTGCCTCCAACCGCGGTCTCCTTGAACGACCGAATCACGATTTGGAATTCTTCGGAGGGCGTCTTTGGGCCATCTTGGGCCGCCATGGGGCTCTCTGAGGGCCATCTTGGACCCGTGTTGTGCCGTTTTGGGGCTCTCTTGGATTGCTTGGAAGCCCTTTTGGGGCGATTTTGGAGCCTCCCAGGCGGCTTCGGACGCCCAGAAGACCGCCGTCTTGGAGCGTCGGGAAGCCGAAAAGAGGAGAACCCCCACATTCACCAAAAACCAACAGAAAATCTATGATTCTTGCCTCGGGGGGCCTTCTTGGGAGTGCTCTTGGAGGCCTCTTTGGGGCCGTCCTGGAGGCCTCTTGGGCCATCTTGAGGTCACGTCGGTCACTCTTGGAGCGCTCTTGTGCTGTCTTTGGGGTCTCTGGGACGTCTCCGATGACCCCCCTGCTCGCCCTATGTGTGCTGGGAAGGCTTGGCAAAGCGCCCTGCGAGGCCCGGTGGCCGCTTCGAGGCCCGTCCGGAGGGTCCCAAAGCCCCAGATCCCGGGAGTCCGGTTTTGGGTGGGGGGGACGGGTTTTCCCCCCCGCCCGGGCTTATAAAAATATAGGAAGAGGAAAATCCCGGATCGAGGGTTCGCAGGCCCCCCACCCAGATGGAATGGATCCCAGTGCCCTGCCCCACAGCCCCCCCTTGAAGACGAGTCAACGGCGGCGACGACGACGACGACGGCGGCGGCGACGACGACGACGACCGACGACGACGACGACGACGGCGGCGGCGGCGACGACGACGGCGGCGGCGATGACGCGACGACGACGACGACGCTGCACTCCACGCCCACACGGGGCGGACCCATCGCGCTCGCGGGGGGGAGGGGACTGGCCGAAGGTATCAGCATGCGACGGGGGGCGGAGCCATGGACCACGCCTCTCATATACCGGAAACCCAGCCCCGGGGGCCCCCAGGCCGCAGCAGACCAGGGGCACCAAGTATACACTAAGTCCCCCTCCCCCCGTGAGCCTCCCCAGGGCCTCCCTTGAGCCTCCACTTTTCCAGCCCCCCGGGGCTTCCAGGTCCCAGACGGACCAACGTGGCTTCCGAACGGCCCAGGATGACCCCAAGACGCCCAAGACGGCTTCAAGTGGATCTTCAAGAGGGCCCGAAGAGGCAAACATCGCATTAGTCCACTTAGGACAACGCACATTTCTAGCACGCTCGCTGTTTTCATGTGCGCAGCGTCTAAGACGGCCCCAGAGGCCCTCCAGAAAGCGCACAAACGGCCCAGTGGGTCCCGCAGAGGGCCCTTAAGACGGCCCAAGAGGGCCCCAACCTGGTCCAAAAGGCACCCAGGACCGCCCAAGACAGCCCCAAGCCCCAAGAGGGGTCCTGGGGGGAGAATTCGAACCCACATGTCGGCGCCGTTTCGGTTTGCGGCGCCCTTCGGTTTTCGGCGCTCCTTTGGTTCTCGGCGCTCTTGTGGTTTTCGGTACCCCTTTGGTTTTCGGCGCCGTTTTGGTTTTCGGCGCCGTTTCTATTATCGGTGCCCTATTGATTTTCGGCGCCCCTCTTGTTTTCGGCGCAGTTTTGATTTTCGGTGCCCTTTGGGTGTTTGGCGACCCTTTGGTTGTCGGCGCCCTATTGGTTTTCGGCGCCCTTTTGGTTTCTGGCGTCCTTTTCAAGTTCGGCGACCCTTCTGGTTTTTAGCGCCCTTCTTGGTTTCGGTTCTCTTTGGTTTTCGGCGCCCTTGTGTATTTTTCGCTGGTTATCGGAGCCTCTTTCGTTTTCGGCGCCCCGATGGGTTTCGGAACTTTTTGTTTGTTTGTTTGTATTTGGTGCCTCTTTGGTTTTCGGCGTTTGTTAGGTTTTTGGTGCCTTTTGGTTTTCGGCACCCCTGTGCTTGTCAGCGCTCCTTTGGTGTCCGGCGCTCCTTTGGTTTTCGGCTCTCTTTTGGTTGTCCGCGCCCCTTTGGTTTTCGGCGCCCCTTTGGTTTTCGTCGCCCCTTTGGTTTTTGACGCTCCTTTGTTTTTCGGCGCTTCTTTGGTTTTCGGCGCTGCTTTTATTCTCGGCGCCATTTGTGTTTTCGGCGTTCCTTTGGTTTTCGGTGCGCCTCTGGTTTTCGCACCCTTTCGGTTTTCGGTGGCTCTTTGGTTTTCGGGGCTCTGGTTTTCAGCACCCTTTTGGTCTTCGGCGCTCCTTCCTTTAAGTCAAGGGGGGGGGGAAGGGGGGGGGGCTTCTAAGACCCCCTCCGTTAGCCCAAAAGGGGGGGAGGGGGGGTCTTCCAGCTGGGGGGGGTCAAACGGGGGGGGTAGCCAAGCCTCCCCCGGCAGGGGAGGTGCAAGGGGGGGGGGGTAGTTAAGCACCTCCCCCTTGGAAAGGGAGGGGGAGGAGGGGTGGCGTTCGGAGCGCGAAAGGGGAGAGGGGGGGGGGTAGCTTCCGAGGATGGGGAACAAAAAGGAGGGGGGGCGCTTCCGGCAAGAGAGGTCCAAGGGGGTCGGGCCAGCCGAGCTTAGGGGAACCCCCCTCCCGTTTGGGAGTGTACCACGGGCGCGCTCTCTCGTGCATGTAGTGCAGCCGTGCACCCCAACCAGTGTGAATGCACCACGTAGGGGGGCGAGAGCTTTGTGATGCAAGGGGGCGAAAGCTTTGTGATGCAAGTAGTGTGTGCTAAGCTACATGGCGCAAGAGGTGTTGTGGAAACTACGTGGTGCAAGCAATGCGGCGCTGCTGAGAGATATCGTGGATATCGTCGAGACGCACTTGAGGGTATCTTAGAGGCACTTCCGAATCTCATGAAAGCAACATCCACGAAAAAGATGTACGCACTTGAGGCGCGAGTGATGCAACACGGCCTCATGGTGAATCCATGCCCGCACCGAGTTATTCCCAGGCTGATCTGATCGAGCATCTTCGCGGGCGTTTTTTATGGCAGAGCAAGTGCACGTCTCATGATTCTGGAGCTGTTCCTAGCTTGGCCTCTGCTTGGGGGCCCGTTCGCAGCTTCCTTTTTGGCGTGCCCGTCCCTGGTCGACGGGGGAATACAGTGGAGACCCATGCGTAGAAACATATTGCTTGCCTCCAGGGTGCCCTGGGTTCCTTGGGTTTCGATGGCTTTGCTGTGGAGAGCGCGACGTTCCCGCACCAAAAACCAATGGACGTCCCAGGGTCTCATGGTTGGATTTCTTGTCGAAGGTCTCTTGTGGACTGGCTTCCACTGTAACGCGTGCAACCAGGGAGTGACGCATCCAACCGGGGAGTGGACGACTGGCTCCCCCCCCTCCCATGTCTTCGGTCGTAGATCGTGTGGGCCTTGGAGGTCTTCGCAATTCTGCCTTTAGAATGCGTCAGCGTGCGCGGTAATTCTGCTTTTTAGCGCCTAGTGGTCGGTAGAAAAAAACACATCTAGCGTCGATACGCGTCGATGTGGTGCCGATTCGAGTCGGTTAGCGTCGTTTAGCGTTGCTTCGCAAGAGGCTGCAACATGGTATGGGAGGCCTGGCATGAGTTGCCACCAAAACTGTTTTCTCTCTCTCTCTCTCTCTTGCGCAGGCTGCAGGGGGCGCCACGCTGGCGCTTGAAGCGTCAGGCACCCGCGGGCTTCCGCGGGAGAGCAGGGAACGCAGTGCAACAGCACAAGCCACCGAGAAGCAGAAGAAGCACCATGTGATATGACATGCTGAAGATGAAATGTCCGATGGGGAGCACGGAAGGGCGCGAGGTTGCTGGAGGAGTCCCGCTCGGGGTGGCGCTCGGCTGCCACTTCCGCCACCGCCTGTCTTCCCTCCTCCTCCCCCCACGCCCCTCTGGCCCGGAGGGTCGGGAGGGAGGCCCAGCCTGGAGCTCCGGCCCCTCGCCCGCGGTTCGCGGGCGGCCCCGCGCGCAAACGCTCCTGCGGCGGGACGGCGCGGCGCGCTTGCCTCGCTCGACAAGGCGTGCGCTCGTCTCCCTCTCCCTCTCTGTTTTTTGTTTTTCTTTCTTTCTTTCTCTCTCTCTCTCTCCCTCGCTTGTTTTTGTTGTTCTCTCTCTCTCTCTCTTTCTCTTTCTCTCTCTCTCTCTCCTCTTGTTTTTCCCTCTCTCTCTCTCCTTCTCTCACGTCCGGTAGCAAACTACTGGAGCCTTGTGGGCCGTCGCAATTCCGCTTCTAGAGTACATTCGCGCGAACTCGCGTCGGGTAATCATCGATTGGAGCGCCAGATGTAGCGTCGAGCGTCGATTTAGCACCGATTTGCGAAGGTTTGCATCGATGCGCAAGAGCCAATAAGATTGTACGGGATGCTTCAGAAGCTGCCGCTGAACTTTTTTTTTTTGTTTTTTTTTTTTTTTCTTTTTTTTTGTTCCTCTCTCTCTCTCTTTTGTCTCTTTCTCTCTCTCTCTCTCTCGTTCTCTCCCTCATTCTCGTCATCCTGCTCTTGCTCCGATGAGGGGGTGGGAGGAGGAGGAGGTGGAGGAGGTGGAGGAGGAGGAGGAGGAGGAGGAGGAGGAGGAGGAGGAGGAGGAGGAGCAGGAGCAGGAGGAGGAGGAGCAGGAGGAGGAGGAGGAGGTGGAGGAGGAGGAGGAGGAGGAGGAGGAGGAGGAGGGGGGGGGGGGGGAGGGGGAGGGGGGGGGGGAGGGGAGGAGGAGGAGGAGGGGAGGAGGAGGAGGAGGAGGAGGAGGAGGAGGAGGAGGAGGAGGAGGAGAGGAGGAGGAGGAGGAGGAGGAGGAGGAGGAGGCGGAGGAGGAGGAGGAGGAGGGGGAGGGGTGATCCGCTGTGATCCGCCGCAGGTGATCCGCTGTCGCACCAAGCATTGCGCCGCAGAGCCCCGTCGCCTGCTTGGGATGCGCACTTGTCTGCGCCCAGACCAGCAACGCTGCCCTGGAACTGGCCGACGACCTACCTTTTGTACTCAAAAGAGAAGTTGAACACAAATGTGCTGCCGTCGTCATCGCGCCGGCGCCGCCTGCGCCGGCCGACGCGCAACTCCAACTCGACACGGCCAGGCACGCCAGCAGCGACACCAACGCCGAATGGGCGGACGCCGTCACGCCAGAAATGGTCCAACAACCAGTGCCCACGGCCGCCCATATACCGCCGCACGCTCGCGGGGTGGTGGGCGCCATCATAACTGAGCACACGAAGGCTTTCGCCCACGAGGTCCACCACGGCACCCCGGAGTCCATCACCAAGGCGGCCAAGCGTTGGTTCATGCTCCCTAAGCTGCTGTTCGGGCACGCCAACCTCCGAGGCGGCAAGAAGGGCAACGCTCAGCTCACCACTACGCTGTTCCGCCGGGCCTCGGAGATCAGGGAGCATCGCGAAGCGCAGCTTTGGGGCGCCGTCCTTGACTCCGCCCCACCTCCTTTGCGCGCCAGGCGGAAAACTACCGCAGAGCACGACGTTATGACGGCGCGCAGACTCGTGGAGGCAGGCGCCGTGGGCAAAGCTACGAGAGTCCTCCGCGAAACACTCGAAATTGTTGGAAACCAGTTGACCCTTCAAGCCGCACCGCAGCTCTTCCCACACCATCAACCACAGCCACCAGCCGGTTACGACGAACATGACGACGAGCAGCAACAGTTCGAGCTACACTTCGCCAAAGCCTTGCGGGCCGCACCAAAACGAAGCGCAGCTGGGCCCGACGGGTGGCGGTACGAGCACTTCCAACTCGTCCAAACTGACCTGTCCGCTCTGTGTGCCCTGGCCACAGTGGCCGCAGCACTAGCCCGCGGTACCCTCCCGCAGGAAGTGCAGGAACTGGCGACGGCCGCCCGCCTCGTCCCGCTCACCAAGAACCCCATCCGAATCCGCCCCATCAACCTCGCCAGCCCGCTCCGCCGTCTCGCGTCCAAGGCGGTCAACAAAATGGCGGCGGACGAGGTCGCCGAGGGGCTTCGCGGCAAGCAGTTCGGGTACAAGCACACGGCCGGGGCGGAAGTGGTCCACAAGCACTTGTCCACTGCCCTCCACGTACGCCCGGACTACGCTGTGCTCTCTCTGGACGCTGCAGACGCCTTCCAGAACCTGAGCAGGGTGTACATCCACGAAGGTATCGATGCTCGTTGCCCAAAGCTCTGCCGATGGGCAAGGGGCTTCCTGCCGGACGCCGGGCAGGTGGTCTACCGCGACACCGGGGGCAGAAGACACATTTGGAACCAAACGACGGGTATCTTCCAGGGGTGCGGCATTGCCACCACGCTCTACTGCCTCGGATTCGACCGAGCCCTCGAGAGGGCCAAACACCAACTCGACGCAGCAGGTATACAGCACGAGCTTTTCGGCTACATCGACGACCTCACCATCCTTGCGAAGCCTGGGGACCTACCCACCATATACGCAGCCTACACCAACGCACTGAGCCAAGCCGGCCTCCAAACACGCGTCGACAAATGTGAGGTGTGGGCGAGGAGTCCTGCCGCGATGCCAGCGGGCCTACCCGTGCCGCGAGTAGAGCAGCCCACGATCTTACGACAACGCGCCGACGACTACTCCGGCCTGGCACCGGCGCCGGTAACCGCCGACCAGCACGCCGAGGAGGGCAGCCTGCACCCACCCGCCTCGCCGCGATTACAACGCCAACGAACCAGGAGAACGACTGCCATGGCCAGACTCATGGACCTTCACAAAGCCGGCCTAGACGTTCGGACGTCTTTGGTACTACTACGAGCCCTCACTGCAGGAGACATGACGTGGCACATGAGCACCGCCGGGAGTCCCGCCCAAACGGCGACCCAGCTCGACGCCGACCTACTCAGCACACTGGAGGAGCTAGTGCAAACGCGCGACCTCACAGCGGAGCAGAAAGAGACATGCTGGCACCCTGTCGCTTTGGGCGGCTTGGGATTCCAGAGCGTGAGCGCAGTGCGCCTGGGTGCTCAGGCGGCCTCATGGGCACTCTGCGAGAAGCCAGTGCTCCAGCGACTGAGCCTCCGCGACAGAGATTGCCTTCTCCATTATTGCCCGGGCTTGCGACCGGCGCTCCACCGCTTCCAGAGCACTGTCAATGCGCTGACACAGGAAGAGGCGGCGCAACAGGCGCCCGACACGGAGCCGCCCGACACCACCCAGCGGCGCTTTACCAGGCACAGGCGGCACGCAGAGTGGACGCAGTGGCTACGACGCACCCAGGCGGAACCGCGCCGACGGGCCTGGGCTCTTAGCGCGACAGGCAAGGGGGCAGGCGCGCGGCTCGGACCGCCCACGCGGCCCGACCACCACCTCGCTGACGCCCGCTTCAGGATGGCCGTGAGACACAGACTCGGAGGTCTTGTGCGCGCAGCTGACGGCCCCTGTCCCTTCAGAAAGGAGGACGGAACCCTTTGCGCCAGCACCGTCGACACTAACGGACGCCACGCGCTTTGCTGCTCCTATGGCGGCTTCATGGTTAAGAGTCACAACAACCTGCGAGACGCCATCGCGCGAGCCCTACGTGAAGCCGGCATTTGCGACGTCGCAGTCGGACCATGGATTCGCCCGCCCACCGGGCCGGGCAATCCGGGTCTCCGCGCGGACCTCAGGTGCGCCGACAGCGACGGCCAGTGGGCTCATCTTGACCTAACGATCGTGCATCCCGCCTCGCAGCAGAGCCTGCAGGCCGGAGGGGCCCACGCCCGAGGCACCGCTGCGAGACTGGCCGAACAGGCCAAGCGCCGCAAATGCAACGGAGTCGCTGGTTTCCAGCCCCTCGGCTTCGAAGTTTCGGGCGCCATGGGCGAGTCCACCCAGAAATGGCTCGCGCAGCATGTGCTTGAGGGCCCTGGGCGACAGGATATTCTCAGCACTCTCCACCGGTCCATCGCCACCTGCGTGGTCCGGGAGGTGGCGCGCACGCTCATCAGCGCTGCCTGAGGTGGTCGTCGGGCCAGCCAGCGCGCCTAACGCAGGGGCCTGGTGGCTCACACCCCTGGGCCTGGAACCGGCGGCCTAGCACGACGACGGCGCCAGCGCGAGGACAGCGCTGCTGCAGGAGGACGCGCGAGGACAGCGCTAGCACGAGGACAGCGCGAGGACAGCACTAGCACGAGGACAGCACAAGCACGAGGACAGCACTGGCACGAGGATAGCACTAGCACGAGGAGGGGGAGGGGCGCCGAGGAGGCGCGCCGAGGAGGAGCGGCGAGGCCAAGAAGGAGGAACGCCGAGGAGGAGCGCCGAGGAGGAGCGGCGGGAGCGGGCGGCGGTGGCGGCGGCCGGGAGTGGCGGCGGGGCGGCTCCAGCGGCGGCGGCGGACGGACTGGGGGTGAGGGGGGGGGGCGCCGCCCGGTCCGCGGCGGCGGGCGCGGGCGCGCGCGGCGCGGCCCGCGGCGCGCGCGGCCCGCCCTGGGGCCCTCCTTGGACCCGAGGGCCCTGGGGCGCGAGGAGGAGGAGGAGGAGGAGGAGGAGGAGGAGGAGGAGGAGGAGGAGGAGGAGGAGGAGGAGGAGGAGGAGGAGGAGGAGGAGGAGGAGGAGGAGGAGGAGGAGGAGGAGGAGGAGGAGGAGGAGGAGGAGGAGGAGGAGGAGAGGAGGAGGAGGAGGAGGAGGAGGAGGAGGAGGAGGAGGAGGAGGGAGGAGGAGGAGGAGGAGGAGGAGGAGAGGAGGAGGAGGAGGAGGAGGAGGAGGAGGAGGAGGAGGAGGAGGAGGAGGAGGAGGAGGAGGAGGAGGAGGAGGGAGGAGGAGGAGGAGGAGGAGGAGGAGGAGGAGGACGGGGAGGAGGGGGAGAAGAAGCAGGAGAAGGATGAGGAGGAAGCGGAGGAGGAGGAGGAACAGGAGGAGGAGGAGGGGGATGATGATGATGCTGATGATGTTGATGATGATGATGATGATGATGATGCTGATGATGATGATCATGCTGGTGCTGCTGCTGATGATGATGCTGCTGATGATGATGATGATGATGATGATGATGATGGGGACGATGATGATGATGCTGATGATGATGATGGTGCTGATGATGATGCTGGTGATGCTGCTGTTGCTGATGATGATGATGATGAGGGTGATGGGGACGATGATGATTATGCTGATGATGAAGATGCTGATGACGGCGACAACGATGATGATGGTGGTGATGATGATTGTGGTGATTATGATGTTGTTGCTGATATTGATGATGATGTTGTTGATGATGAAGATGCGGGTGATGGTGATATTGATGCTGCTGATGATGATGAGGATGGTGACGGTGATGATGATGCTGCTGCTGATGATGATGGTGATGATGATGATGGTGATGATGATGATGCTGATGATGATGATGATGATGATGAGGAGGAGGAGGAGGAGGGAGGATGAGGAGGAGGATGACGATACATATTAAAATAATGAGGAGGCGGAGGAGGAGGAGGAGGAGGAGGAGGAGGAGGAGGAGGAGGAGGAGGAGGACGAGGAGGAAGAGGAGGAGGAGGAGGAGGAGGAGGAGGCGAGGAGGAGAAAGAGGAAAACCGTCACATGTGTCACCATTTGTTTTCGAGCTCTTCTGGAACTCGTTTGGGCCGTCTTTGGGCTGTCCTGGCCTCCTGTGAGGCAGTCTTGGGGGTTTCTTGGGGCCCTTTTGGGCCGTCTTGGGGCCCCCTTGCGCCGTCTTGAGGCTCTCTTGGGCCATCTCGGAGCCCTCTTGGGCGTCCAAGGGACGTCGTGGGGCACTGTTGTGCCATCGAAAGGCTTTTTACGGCCGTCTTGGGTCCCACTGGACGCCCTATTGGGCCCTCTTGGGGCCGTCTTGGGTGGGCCACCGTGGGACCTCTTGGGCAATTTTGGGACCCTCTTAGGGGCCTCCTGGGCCGTCCCGGGGCCATCGTGGAGGCGTCTTGGGCCGTCTTGAGCTGACAGAAGCCCGACAAGCGAGAACGCGAAAATCAGGCACATGTCAGAGAACTCAATGATACTGGCTTTTCGGGTCCCTGTATGAGGTCGTCCTGTGGCCCTTTTGGGCCCTCCTGGAGGCACCCTGAGCCGTCTTCAAAGCAGCTTGGGCCATCTGGTATCCTTGGTTGCCTGCATGGGCTGACTTGGAAGCTAGGGACGCGGAGAGTGGGATGGGGGCCCTTATATCAGAATACAGAAGCCCTAATTACCATACCGCCCTCGGCATTCTTCCACGCCCCATCGGGCACAATGCACAGTGGCGGATGCGTATTCTTGCAATCGGACCGTGTTCGGTCCTACCCAGTGGCTGCAACGTTGGCCGCATTTCAAGATCCGTGCCTTGCTTTTGTCGTTCGCATTTGCGCTCTGCTCTCGTCCCTGCGCGGGCCATATCGCGAAGGCATTACGGCCGGTGCCGCCGACCATGAAGGGGAACGACGACAACGGCGGCGGCGACGACGACGCTGTCATGGGTCAGAGTCCTCATGGATGTTTCTTGGGGTCTCTTCGACGCGCTTTCGGGGGCCTCTGGGGGACAGTTTAGAGGCCTCGTGGGAGCCTCTTGGGGGCCTCTTGGGAGCCTCTTGGGAGCCTCTCGGGGCTTCCCAGGGGCCTCTTGGCGGCCTCTTGGTTCCTCCTGGGAGCATCTCGGGGCTGAGGGCTCGAAATGTCCGTGCTGGTCCCTCGTCTGAGCACCCTTTTGCAGCCGTCTTGGGGGCCCTTTGGGCCGTCTTGGAGGCATTTGGGCTGTTTTGGGGTCCTCTCCCTGCCCTCCCCTTCCTTCTCGCCGCTCCCCTTCTCCCCCCTTCCCGTCCCCTGTGCCTCCTCCCCCCCTCCCCCCCCGCCTCCCTTCTCCCCCCTCTGTCTCTCCTCCCCGCCACCCCCTCGCAGCAGCCCGCGAGCGCCGCGACGCCTCGACTGCTCGCGCGCGCGCGCCCGCTCCATGTCCGTGCGCTGAAGAGCTTCCCTCCCTCCCCTCCTCTCCCTCCGCCCCCCCGTCCCCGCCCCTCCCCGCTCCCGACTCGCTTCGCGAGGGGCCCCACCCCGCTCCGGCCCCTCCGTGCTCCCCCCGCCCCCGCCCCCTGCTCCCTGCTTACCCCCCGTCCTTCGCTCCTTCCAGCCCGGGGCGCATCCGAGCGGCGCTCCCCCCCCATCTCCAAGGGGGGCCCTCGGCCCTGGGGGCTCAGCCCCAGTCCACTCTACAGGCACCTGCCTGCCCAGACAGGCGGCGCGCGCGCGCCTTCGCCCTGCCCTTTCCGCCAGGGGGGACGAGGCGAGGAGGCTTGTCACCGTCGATATGACACCCTCTTGCTGCTCCCTTCTTTGCTGCTATTGTTACTTTTCTTTGCTCTCTCCGCTCCTCTGTCAGTTGTCAGGAGGCATGAAGACAACCAGTATCGCGCCATTTTGGCCGCGCTGAGTACTGCTCGCTGAAGCAAGTCGCCTTTCCCTTGATAGGTTGCGAAGATCGCCTGTAAGCTCGTGTGTCGCGACTGTTCAGTCAGTTTGATGTTCGATGTCTCAGGGAAGGCATGAGACCACTTGCAGGTTTGCATAGCCGCTCTCTGTGTGCACTGCCCAGCAGTACTGTGCTGACCAAGGTTTTTTTTAACCTAAGTCATGTGATGGTGTGAGGTTTTGATATGGGGTAGGGGACCTTGCTGCTCGCCTCTCTGCCTTCTGGCAGGACAGTGAGCTGGTCAGTATCACGAACTGTTGGCTGTGACCTGTGCTGACAATTCGTAAAGGACAAGAGAACTGCGCCTCGCCTTCTCTGTCCCTCCGCGGCGCTGCGTGATGCGAGGCTACGAAGATGGATAGCACGCCCGTGTGTCACGCTTGTGCTCCAGCCCCGTTGGCTGACGCCTCAGGGGATGCACATCACCGCTTGCAGGACCGCCCCGCTGCTCTCTGTGCTTTGCAGCACAGTACCGACCACGGTTTTAAGCCTGTGCCAGTGGGGGGTGGGAGGTTATTTGGATTTGTGGGGTGGACTACTGCCCTTGCTTCCGTGGTGCCCGTGCAGCAGTTTTTTGTCGGATCAATATTCTGCTAGCTGCAGCGCCGCCCAGTCTCGACAAACCGCATGCTTCAACAAGGAGCCAATCCAAAAATCCCGCTGCCCCCCCCCCCGCCCCTCGCACCACCCGAGCCGCTGCCCCCCCGCCCGCGCGCGCGCGCGCCCTCTGCGCGGGCGCCGCGCCGCGCCGCTTCCGCAGGTCCCTGCGCTAGTGAGCCCGCGGGCGGGCGACCGGGGGGGGTGAGGGCCTCCGCCTGCGGAGGAGGAGGAGGAGGAGGAGGAGGAGGAGGAGGAGGAAGAGGAAGAGGAATAACAAGAGGAGAAGGAAGAGAAAACGGAATGATAATAATAACAAGAAGAAGGCGAATCATACTAATAACAATAACAATGATACTAATATTAAGAAGACGAAGACGACGACGAAGACTAATAAGACGAGTAATAATAATCATGATCAGAGGAATACGAATAATACTGGTAAGGAAAAATTGCTCAGACGGAAGGACCCCACATGATAATCCTCTGGGCGAATTTGGAAAAAGCGCTCACCGTCGTCCTCGTGGTTGGTGAGGCGTCCTGACTGTCTCTTCTGCGTATATTTCTTCTCGCCCTGGCGCGGGCCCTCCCCCCGCTCCCTACGTTGCCCCCGACCTCGCCCTCCTGTTTTTTTCGCGCCCCGCCACCGCCTCGCCTTTCCATTGCACGAGCGCGCATGTCGGTTTTCCTCGGCGCCGTCGCCGCCTCGGCCAGCACAGGCGCGTTCTCTAATGGCCACGTCGCGCAGCCGTTGGGACAACCCCGCGGGCCAGGCTGTCGGGACAACCCCGCGAGCCGCTTGCGCGCAAGACCAAGCCGTTGGGACAACCCCGCGGGCTTCGAGCGGGGCGCAGCCGCGCTCAGGCGGGCAGCACGAAGCCCAGCTCTGCCGCGAGCTGCTTCGCCTCCGCCCTGGACAAAACCGCTCTCTTGTCGAACTCCAGGAGCGCCTTCCGCAAGGACGCTGGCGGCCCTCGCTCCAGGAACTCCCGCGGCGGCGGCCGCAGGATCAGCATGTTCCGCATGCACGTGGCGCGGGAGAGCATGACGTAGAGGTGCAGCCACCACTGCTCGTCAGACATGCCCGTGCGGCCAGCGTCCTCGTCTCTCGCGCAGTCGATGGTGACGCCCTTGCGCAGCGTCTGGCCCTGCGACAGCGTGGAGGTCAGGTAGGACGCGTGGGTCAGGGTGAACCCCGAGCGGCGCACGTTGTGCGGCCCCGAGCTCTGCCATGTGAACTCCTTTTCGCTGGGCCTGAACATTAGCAAACTCCGCGCCCGCGCGTCGGCCTGGCCGTCGTCGTCGGCGTCTTCGGCGCCCTGTCGTCGTCGGCGTCTTCGTTGGCTCCGGACATCCAGAATGTGGCCCGGGAGTGGTGTTCTGGGAACAGGAAGAACACGAAGTGGCCTACAGTTGGCTCCGGGGTTTCAAAATGTGTCCCGGGAAGGTGTTCTGGGAACACGAAGAACACGAAGTGGCTTACAGTTCGCTCCGGGCATGCACAATGTGGCCCGGGAATGGCGTTCTGGCAGCGCGAGAGCCCAAAAGTGACGGCAGTTACAGGGTTTGGATGACCCGCTCGGATTACCAACATGATCTGCGGGCCCCATAGGGACGGGGCTCCCGCCTGAGAGTTCCTCGCAATTCACTCACAGACGAGGCTCCCGCCTGAGACCTCCTCCAAATTCAGGCCTGAAGAGCCCAAAAGTGACGACAGTTACAGGGTTTGGATGACCCGCTCGGATTACCAACATGAAGCGCGGGCCCCATACGGAGGGGTTCCCGCCTGTGACTTCCTCGCAATTCACTCACAGACGAGGCTCCCGCCTGAGACTTCCTCCGCACTCAAGCTTGAGGAGCCCAAAAGTGACGACAGTTACAGGGTTTGGATGACCCGTTCGGATTACCAACATGATCTGCGGGCCCCATAGGGAGGGGGTTCCCGCCTGAGACTTCCTCACAATTCACTCACAGACGAACTCTTGTCTGAGACTTCCTCCAGGTGAGTATGTCAATGAGCGAGCGTGTGACAGAGTGCGAGTGATGATTATGATGATGATGATGATGATGATGATGGTGGTGATGATGATGAGGATGATGATGATGATGATGCTGATGATGAATATGTGAGTGACTGAGCGTGTGAGAGAGCGCGAGTGATGATGCTGATGTTGATGATGAGAGAGTGTGAGCGAATGTGAGTGTGAGTGCGTGGTGATGAGGATGAGTGAGTGAGTGAGTGTGCGAAGGCAAAGGAGGCGAGGGGGCGGGGTGAGTGTTCCTGCGCGGGGTGTGCAAAGAAAACGAGAGCCCCACTTTGGATGTGGGGAATAAGAAGAATACTCATCTTACGAATAAGATTAACAACAACAACAAGAATAATACTACAACGAATAAGAACACTATTACTAATACGAATAATATTAACAAGAAGAACACGCATAATAATCAGACGAATATGCATAAGACGAATAGTACGACTACGCACAAACATAGTAATACGACTAATACTAGTATTAATAAGAATATTAACAACAAGCGGAATACATTATTACGAAGAAGAATACTAAGACAACGAATACTAAGGATATGACGAACAATATTAATACTAATAATATGACGACTACTAATACGACTAATAAGAAGACTACGAGCAGTCATCATACGAAAACTAATAACAATACGACGAATACTACTACCACGAATACTGATGATGCTAATACGAATCATACCACTACTATGAATACTAACAGTACTCATAATAATATGACTACCACTAATCATGTTAGTACTACTGAATAGTATGATAACGCCCATTACTCATACTAACAATACTACTCATACTACTAGCATTATTTAGAAAAGGAAGAGCAGGAGGAGGAGGAGAAGGAGGAGGAGGCGGAGGAGGAGGAGGAGGAGGAGGAGGAGGGGGAGGAGGAGGAGGAGGAGGAGGAGGAGGAGGAGGAGGAGGAGAGGAGGAGGAGGAGAGGAGGAGGAGGAGGAGGAGGAGGAGGAGGAGGAGGAGGAGGAGGAGGAGGAGGAGGAGGAGGAGGCGGAGGAGGGAGGAGGAGGAGGAGGAGGAGGAGGAGGAGGAGGAGGGGAGGAGGAGGAGGAGGAGGAGGAGGAGGAGGAGGAGGAGGAGGAGGAGGAGGAGGAGGAGGAGGAGGAGGAGGAGGAGGAGGAGGAGGAGGAGGAGGAGGCCTGGGAGGAGGGGGAGGAGGATGATGCCCGCGGGGTGAGGCGGACCGCGTCGAGCCACGGCCACCCCTGCGAGGCGCGCGCCCCACGCGCGCCCGCGCCTCGGCGCAGCTACGCGCCCGAGGCTGTCGGCCAGGCCTCACCCCGCGCGGCCCGCAGCAGCCTCGCCACCTTGGCTGCCAAGCCTGGCGAGCTGCTGCGCTCCCGCGCGCCGCGCCGCGGCCTCGGCCAGCCGCCTCCGCCGCCCGCAGCCCCTGCTTCGCATCGAGCAGCAGAGCCACCTGCGGGCGGCAGCCTCTCCTCCTGCAGCCCGCCCTCCATGGCCACGTTGTCGCCGCCCGCAGCCCCTGCTTCGCATCGAGCAGCAGGTTCCCCTGCAGGCGGCTGGACCTCCTCCTGCGGCCTGACCACTGTGGCCTCGCGCGGCGGGGGCGGTCCGCCGTCACTGCCACCTGCAGCCACCTCGTCTCCTCCCTGTGCAGGGCCCGCCACAGGCCGCTGGCTCTCGTCCTGCTGCTTGGCCACCTTGGCCACACGCCTCGGCGACTGCGAGGGCGGCGTCAGCTCGGCCAGCCTCGGTGAGCTGCTGCGCACTCGCGCGCGGCGCCGCAGGCCTGGCCCTCCGCCGCCGCCCGCAGCCCCTGCCTCGCCTCGTGCCGCGGCATGGCGCACCGCGGCTGCACGCCTGCCGCCAGCTCGCCCGCTCGGGCCAGCCGCCGCGCTGTAGTCCTCCACGTCGTCCGCCAGCACCTGGACTCCTCTGGCCTCGCGTGGCTGGGGCGGTCCGCCGCCGCTGCCACCTGCAGCCACCTCGTCTCCTCTCTCGGCAGGGCCCGCCTCAGGCCGCTGGCTGCCCTCCTGCTGCCTGGCCACCTCGGCCGCCGTCTTCGGCGCCAGCGAGGGCGGCGTCGGAGCGGCCTGCCTCGGCGAGCTGCTGCACACACGCGCGCGGCGCCGCGGGCCTGGCCCGCCGCCGCCGCCCGCAGGCCCTGCCTCGCCTCTTGCGGCATCCTGACGCGCCGCGGCTGCACGCCCTCCGCCAGCTCGCCCACTCGGGCTAGCCGCAACGCGGTAGCCCCCAGGGGTCAGGGGACGCAGGAAGCTCACGTCCTCCCCGCCACCTGGAGCTCCTCCTGGCATGCGCAAGGCGTGGTCGTCCTCCTCCCCCGCGATGTCCTGCGGCGGCTGGCCTCTCTCCTCCTGCGCGTCGTCCGCCATCATCGGCGGGGGCGGTCCGCCGCCGCTGCCACCTATGGCCACCTCGTCTCCTCCCTCGGCAGGGCCCGCCTCAGTCCGCTGGCTCTCCTCCTGCTGCTGCTTGGCCACCTTGGCCGCCCGCCTCGGCGACCTCGAGGGCGGCGTCAGTGCGGCTTGCCTCAGCGATCTGCTGCGCACACGCGTGCGGCGCCGCGGGCCTGGCCCTCCGCCGCCGCCCGCAGGCCCTGCTTCGTCTCCTGCCTCGGCCTGGTGCGCCGCGGCTGCACGCCTGCCGCCAGCTCGTCCTCTCAGGCCAGCCGCCGCTCTGGAGCCCTCAGGGGTCAGGGGACGCAGCGAGCCCGCATCCTCCCCTGCCCCACCACCTGGAGCTCCCCCTGGCGGCCTCAGGGAGTGGCCGTCCTCCTCCTCCGCGATGTCCCGCGGCGACTGGCCTCTCCCCTCCTGCACGTCGTCCACCAGCACCGTGATGTTGACTGCCACCTCGCTGACCACCTTCGGAGCCAGCCCCTTCCTCAACCTCGCGACTGCGGCGGCACCTGCAGCCGACGGGACTCTCTTGCACTCGAGGTGGAAGGAGCTCGCTCTGGCCGCGCCTGTGAACCCGCACGCCCTGCAAGCGACCAGCGGCATCCTGCGCACCAGCAGCCTCCCATCCACAGGCGCAAGGAACACCAGGTCGTGCGCCGCCCTCTGCTGCGCCTTCAGCCTGTTGTTGGCCCTGATCGCCTCGGCGACGATGCTGCCAGGGCACTCGCCCGATCTGCCTGACCATCTGCAAACCTCGCACCAGGGACGCTGGCCAGGCGGCCTCCGCCAGACGCAGGCCATCCTCGCCGCTGGCTCCTTGCGCACTGGCAGCGCACGCTGCACCTTCGTCTTGCCGTGCGTGGCGTCGCTGCCGTCGACCCAGCTGCCGACTGCCGCGCACCACATGGCTGCTCGTTCGACCACGTCTCGGCTCCTCTCCAGGCGCTCTCTGTCCCGCGCGGGGAGGCGCCCGCTGGCCGCCGCAGCCTTTGCCGCCCTGTCAGCCAGTCGGTTGCCGTACCAATCTCTGTACAGCACCTCGCCTGCCGCCACCTGCCGCCGCGTACTGTGGCTGGGCATCCGCCTGAGGCTGACCTCATGCCCGAGACCTCCTCGCTCGTCCAGCAGGTCCCAGGCTCGCCGCCACAGGTGAGCCCACGTGTACGCGTAGCCCGTGGTGCCTACCCTGCCGACCTTGTAGAAGCCGTCGTACACGTACCTGGAGTCGACCACCAGCACCGTGACCCCTTGGCCAAACCTGAGCGCCATGATCACCGCCGTGAGCTCCCCGCCGTTGATGTCCACGCAGTGGCCCTCCATCTGGCCAGCGATGGAAGCCCTGTAGCCGTCACTGTGCGCCTGCAGCGCCACCGCACTCCAGCCAACTGCCGCCGCCTCCTCGTAGTCCGCCTCGAACGCCGAGCCGTCGAGAAACAGCTCACCTTCAGGAAGGGTGCCTCCATCGTGGTCGCCCTTCCAGCACACGTCGCTGCACGCTGGCGGGCGGCAGATGCCCCGTGGTGTCGGCCACAGGCACCTCTCCAGCAGCAGCTGCACCTCAGGCCTTCCGCTCTGCCTTCGGAGGCCTGCCAAATCCTCTGGGACCGTCAGCACCTCACTCCAGCACGGGCAGTCGAAGTGCCTGTGCATCAGCGTGCCCCTGGCGCCACACCTCAAGCACCCAGCACTGGGCGCCAGCCCCTTCTCCTCCTTACGCGCCTGAGTCCACTGCCGATCGATGATGAGGGACCTCAGGTAGGCCTGCTCTCGCGCCGTCAACCGAACCCTGGTGCGAGGTGCTCCCTCCTCACGGCGTGGCTCGTCGGCTTTCCTGGCACAGCCAGAGGAGGTGAGCCTGACCAGGGGCCCCAGCACGCCGCCACCAGCCAAGTGCGCGCACCCTGGGGCTTTGCTGACCTGCCTCCACTGCCAGCGCTGCACTGCTCTCTTCATCAGCTTGGCCACGACCCACGGCGCGCAGTCGAATGGCGCGATGGCCACGCCGTCGTCCATGACCCAGCAGTTGGCGGCGACGACGTCCCAGCCGATCCTCCTGAGGGAGAGCACCGTCGCCGCGCACGGGCCCTGCACGTGCACCCAGGACACGGGCCGCTTGTCCTCGAGGCCCTGCCGCACCATGTGCAGCGGCACCCACTGCTCCCAGACCGCACGCGGCAACATCAGCACCGGCTTGCAGGTCGCGTCGTAGATCGGGTCGAGGCCTGCCTGGAGCATGAGCCCGAGCGACCTGGACTTGCTCGCCGTGGTGTTGGAGACCGCGACGAACGTGAGGGTCCTGGCGCGGTCCAGCTCCCCTTCCGTGCAGCCCGTGATGGCCGTGCCGTACCCGATGCACGGGTGCAACCCCGTCTTCACGATCCTCTTGGTGGCCTTCCGCTTGGCCTTGACCACCTGCAGCACTTCGATCCTGCGCAGCCTGCCTCTCGCCTGCGCCATCCTGTCGTGGCGGACAGCTCGTCCTATCCTCTTGCCCCCACTGAAGTCGACCCCCAAGTTTCTCTCCTGCCCCGTGGCGCGCACCCCCAGCGGCTTCATCAGGCGCTTCTCGAGCTCCTGCCTCGCTGCTGGCACATTCGCTAGCGCCCTGGATTTCTTCACCGCAATCTCCAGGTCGGCCTCGCCGAGCAGTACCTTGAGGTGCCTGGCCGCCAGCGTGAGGTCATTGACTGTCCGCTGGAAGCCGCCCACCCTCTTCAAGATGATGTCATCCACGACCACCGACATCGCCAGCGTGGGCACCAGCTCCTGAAGCTTGTCCAGCGGCTCCAGCAGCAGCATCTTGAGCATGAGCGTCGCCAGCCCGTCTCCAGGCAGCACCGCCTGCTCGGTGCAGATGGCGTTGCTGACGGCTTCGTCCCGCGCCAGCCACCTGGGCGCTCGGTACAAAATCAGCTGCAGCTTGAGCTGCCAGAGCGGGAAGCCCGCTGGGCGGCCTGGATGAGGCGCCCATGCTGCACCTGCTCGTACGCTTTGAGCAGGTCCAGGAGGATGAGGGCCGCGACCCAGCTGGATGCATCGCCAGCTTCGCGCCCCTTCGCTGTCGCCCACTCGCACTCCACGGCCTGCTGCCAGACTGCCCTCTCGCAGCCTCTGCCGCGCGCAGCCCAGAAGAACGGTCGATCATTCCTGCGCTCCCACTCCTCCGCCAGGGGCTTGCGTAACCTCGTCTGCACCCTCGCGAGGACGTGCACGATGGCCACGGGGCGCACGCCGCCCAGCCTCTTGGCCAAGAACACGATCTTGCTCTGGATCTGCGGCCACTCCGCGGCCTGCTCGACCGCCACCACGATGTCGATGAGGGTCTCTATCCCCTCGTCGCTGAGCTCCAGCAGCTGCCTCGGCTTGATCGCCTCGAAACCCGTGGCCGTGCCCTTCCTGAAGGACCTCAGGACTGCCCGCATCACCTCGCAGCTGGGCCTGGGGGGGCGCTCACCTAGATCGGTCGGCCACTCCAACTCGGCGTGGCTGCACAGCACCCTCCAGATCTTGCTCCACTCCTTCTCTAGGTCGTCCAGCTCCTTGCTCAGGCTGGCGGGTCCAGCATCGATGCTGCAGTCGCTGCCCTGCCAGCCCACCGCCACTCGCGTGACCGCGTGGAGCCCTGCCGCTCCTCCTGTGAGCTGCTTGCCAACCCACTCGTCGAACTGCCTGCCCCTCTCGTCGGCATCGCGCTCGGCGAGGTGACTGGCGTGCTGCTTCGCGCGGTCGGCCAGCCTCTCGAGCAGTAGGGGGTGCCAGCGCGCCAGGCCCCCATGCTGCAGCATCCTCAGCCAGCGCCCAGCCTCCATGCTGCAGGAGGTGCCGCCTCCTTCCCCTGAGCGGGCCTCCTCGTCCTGCTGCAACTTCCTGACTCTCTTCGGGACCGCCGCCACCAGCTGGGGCAAGTAGCAGATCGCGTCGACCCTGGCCCTTGGCGCTTTCAGCTGCGCCATGGCTCCCAGCGCGTGGGCCACCCTGGCCATCCACGCTGCCTCTGGCGTGAGCCTCGGCGACCTGGGGTCCTGCACCCCGCTGCGCTTGACCAGCTTGGTGGAGAAGCCGTCCGCTCTACCGACGTACCTGGCCCTCTGCTCCTCCAGCTGGTATACGTCGACCCACTCGTCCTCCGCGCACTCCAGGAAGGTGGCGAAGGCGGCTGTGAGGGCTCCCTTAGCCCCCTCCCCCGCGGCGCCCTGGGCCCGCACGTCCTGCTGCAGGTGCTGGGCCTGCCCCGCCGCAGAGGCTGCCTGCCTCTTCTCGACCCAGAGGCTGGGGGGCCCCACGTGCACTCCTTCAGCCGCTTCAACCTGAAGGGGACTACCCGCGATTCCGTACGGTGCCTGGCTCGGATGTGCACTGCCAGTCCCAGCATGGGGAGGAATGTCCGCCTGCTCCTCCTGCGCAGCGCTGCCCGCGGCACTGCTGCCCCCTCTCTCCGCTGCGTCGGCTCCATGCGCTCCTGGCGCCTGAGCCCCGAGGTGCGCTGGCTGGACCTCACCGCGAGGTGCTGCGCCGTGCCCTTCATCGCCATTCTCCTGCCGTAGCCCGCAGCTGTCGAGGAAACTCTTCCACTCCACGCCTTGCTGGGCGCGGCACCTCATCAGCTTCTCGTCCGTCACGCAGGAAGGCGGCGCAGGTGCGGTCGGGGCCACGCTGCCTAGGGGTCCCCCTCTCTCCGCCGCAGGTACCTCCTCATCCTCCTTGCCCTTCACTGGGCTGGGAAGCTCCTGGCCTGCTCTAGCAGCGCGCTGACCTGCTGCTCCACCGCTGCTGCTGGGCTGAGAGGCCTCCTCCTCAGCGGCAGAGGTCGCCTGCCTCTTCTCGACCCAGAGGCTGGGGGGCCTCACGTGCACTCCTTCAGCCGCATCAACCTGAAAGGGCCAACCTGCGATTCCGTACAGTGCCTGGCTCGGAGGTGCATTGCCAGTCCCAGCATGGGGAGGTATGTCCGCCCGCGCCTCCTGCGCAGCGTTGCCCGCAGCGCTGCTGCCTTCTTTGTCCGCTGCGTCGGCGCCCTGCGCTCCTGGCGCCAGGGCCCCGAGGTGCGCTGGCTGGTCCTCGACGCCTGGTGCAGCGCCGTGCCCTTCCGCGCCAACTTCTCGCCTTAGCCCGCAGCTGCCGAGGATGCTCTGCCACTCCTCGCCATGCTGGACGCAGCACCTCATCAGATTCACTTCCGTCACGCAGGCCGGCGGCGCAGGTGCGATCGGGAGCACGCTGCTTAGCGGTCCCCATCTCTCCGCCGCAGCCACCCCCTCATCTCCCTTGCCCCTCACTGGCCTGGGAAGCTCCTGGCCTGCTGCGCGCTGTCCTGCTGCGCCACCACTGCTGCTGGGCTGAGGGGCCTCCTCCTCAGCACTTGGGGTGCTCCTCGCTGCGGCCTCGCCCTCGAACCTCAGCACCGAGGCGAGCTGCTCCTGCACCCTCAGCCTGGCTTGCCTCCAGCTGCTGCCGTGGTCTCTCTCACAGCACCCTTGTGGTCGAACCTCAGGGAAGGTCCGCGGCTTCTGTACCAGCCTGAAGCGCCCCTCCTCTTGCTGCCTGCGGATCTCGAGAATCACCGCCGAGTGCGGGTACACTGGCGAGGCCTCCACCACCCGCACACCCAACGCAGCCAGTCCCTTGGACACCAGGAAGAAGTCGATGGTCCTCCCCGACGCTGCGCACGTGGGCGAGGCAGGCCTGACCACCTTGCCATCGAACATGTCGGGCACCCCGCCTGCCTGCAGCTCTTCCTTCGTGAGGTTCCAATCGCCGCCCACCACGAAGTCCCTGCGGCACTGCCTCAACCTCCTTGCCAGCCTCCTGAGGCTGGACACGTTGCTCTCGTTGAGGCC
This sequence comes from Prorocentrum cordatum, assembly GCA_963575745.1. Classification (NCBI taxonomy): domain Eukaryota; class Dinophyceae; order Prorocentrales; family Prorocentraceae; genus Prorocentrum; species Prorocentrum cordatum. Next base: position 96,949 of record CAUYUJ010015751.1, read on the forward strand.
GACCCCCGCCTCCAGGTAGAGGTTGGCGAGCAGGAAGCCGCTGCGCAGCACGCCCGACACCCAACACAGGTGCACTCGCCCAGCCACCAGCACCGCTGCCTGCTGGTCCTGCACCTCCGCCATGCCGTGGCTCCTCCTCACCATGGTGAGGAGCCCTCCTGTGCTGAGGCCTCCTGCCGCTGACGGCACCGCGGGCGTGCCTCTCGCCCGCCATCCTTGGCTTCGAAGCTGCGCCTCCGCATCACTGCTCCTTCCCTCCAGGAGCCTCGTCTCCTGGACCAGAATGGCGTCGCAGTCCTGCACCTCGCTCACCGCCATGCACTTGCCCAGGTTGCAGAACGCATTGACGTTGACCGTGCAGATCCTCCAGACCCCACACTTCATGCTAGGACTCCTCCTCCATCTGCTTGACCTCCGTCCGCATCTTCTTGGCGTCACCCAGCAGCTGATCGGCTGCTTCCCTCTTGGCGGGGTCCTCCATCCCGCACGCGATGTCCTGCCACACCTGCTGCGCCGCCTGCGACACGCCAGGCCCCTCCTCCTTGGGAGCGTCCACCTGCTGCGCTGCTGCTGGCACCGCCGAAGGCACGGGGACCGCCGCAGCCACAGGCGCACGGGGGGGCGCCCCCGCAGCGGCGGCAGCGCCAGGCAAGCCACTGAGCTCCGCCAGCACCTTCCCGAGCTTCGCGATCTCGTCCCTCGACAGGCGGCCGATCGCCTCCTGAATCGACTCCAGGGAGGCCGCTGGTGCTGCTCTCGGCTCGGCGGCTGCTGCCGCCGCCTCAGCCTCCTCGGCCGCCATCCTGGCGCGCTGAGCCGCCAGCGCCTCACGTGCCTTGGCCGCCGCCTCATCGCACTCCTTCCGCAGCAGCACCAACTTGTCCGCGAGGCTGGCCGACTCGTTGATGGCCGCCACCGCCTTGGCCTTCGCCTGCTCCAGCTGGCCCTCCATCTTCTTGACCTGCACGACCTTGGCGTCCGCCAGCACCTGGGCCGCCTTGACCGTCTTGTCCTTGGACAGCTCGGCCCCCAGTCCGCCCTCACGCAGCCTCCGTGCCTGCAGCAGCTGCTCGCGGACCTTCGGGGGCAGGAGCGCGGCGGCGAGGGCGAAGTCGGCCTCTGCCATGCACACGAAGCCACAGCGCTGCTCCTCGCTGAGCACCACGGCGCCACCAGCGTCACGGCCGCCACCTTCTCCACCTCGCCACCACGGGGCACGAATGGGAGGCTTGCCACCGCCTGCCCCACGCCCGCCGAGCCCGCCGCCAGCGCCGCCAGGAGCACCACCACCGCCACCGCCTGCATTCCACCCACGAAGCGGAGGAAAGGCGCCCAGCTGCCGCGGCGCTGGCCACCCCGCAGGTTGGCACCCCTTGCGACAGCACGTCCTCTCGGCGAAGTTGTAGTAGTCGCACACCGAGCACTTCCACTTCGCAGGCCACGCCGCTCGGCCGCCTCCCCCACGCCCAGCACCCACGCCGCCGCTCCCCGCCATGGCGCGCGTGAGTTTGGAAGGAGGCCGCCCGACTGCCAGAGTGCACACACTCTTGCCTGCGCACGGTAGTGCGATCCAGTGAAGCACGGAGGCTGAAAGCCCCCCGAGCAACCCATCTTGAGCCAAAATGGCTACGGAGAGAGGAGGAGGAGGAGGAGGAGGAGGAGGAGGAGGAGGAGGAGGCGGAGGAGGAGGAGGAGGAGGAGGAGGAGGGAGGAGGAGGAGGAGGAGGAGGAGGGGAGGAGGAGGAGGAGGAGGAGGAGGAGGAGGAGGAGGAGGAGGAGGAGGAGGAGGAGGAGGAGGAGGAGGAGGAGGAGGAGGAGGAGGAGGAGGAGGAGGAGGAGGAGGAGGAGGAGGAGGAGGAGGAGGAGGAGGAGGAGGAGGAGGAGGAGGAGGAGGAGGAGGAGGAGGAGGAGGAGGAGGAGGGAGGAGGAGGAGGAGGAGGAGGAGGAGGAGGAGGAGGGGGAGGAGGGGGAGGAGGAGGAGGAGGAGGAGGAGGAGGAGGAGGAGGAGGAGGAGGAGGAGGAGGAGGAGGTTGCCGGCCTGGGCCCGCGGGCGACTGGAGGGGAGCGACCTTTCAGGGGTCTACAACAACAGCAGCGACACTTGGGCGGCTGCTCCCTCAGGGAGCCTCGAGGTCTCGACTGGATCGGCGTGTCCCCCCACTCCGCCTGGCCTCCTGGGAGCCGACGAAAGTGGCGACGGTTGGGCAGGTGGCGGCCACCCTCAGGCATCCGCGCGGTCTCGACTGTGTAAGCCCGAGCTTGGGACGGAGGGGTCGTCGGCAGTCTGCAAGGCTCAAGGCCCACCGCAAGCGCCGATGTTTCGTTGAAGCAATGTGGGTGGGTCGCGGGTGAGTCGCGGGTGAGTCGCGGGTGGGTCGCGGGCGGGTCGCGGGTGGGGCGCGGGCGGGTGGCGGCTTGGGCGCGGGCGAGGACGACGACGGCACAACAGCAGCAACACCAGTCCGCACCGCGGATCCCTACTTCCACGCCCCCAGGGCCGGTGCAAGACGGCCGCTCGGCCCCCTCCACTCTAACTCCCCTCTCTCCCCTGCTCTTGAGCAGGCACGCGCCTGCCCCTTTCGCGCAATGATAGGTTTTCAGAGTTGATCCTCGACATGTTTTTTGTTTTCTTCTCGAACGGACCGTTCTTGGTCCTTAGTGCTCCCGCTGCAGCGCTGTCTGCATTGCAGGATCGGCGCTTTGCCCCCGTAGTTCGTAGTGGGGGTCTCGCCCCAGCGCGGGCTATGTTTCTGGATCTGGTTCCTCCCTCGTTGTTGCCCCCCCTGCTTTCCCCTCCTCCGCCTTGCTCAAGTCCTCCTGCCTCCAGCTCCCTGTGCTCCTCCTCCTCCTCTTCCTCCTCCTCCTCCTGGTGCTGCTTCCTGTCACCTTTCCTGGTCACCCCCCCTCTTCTTTTGGATCATCCTCCTGCTCATGCGCCAACTGCTCTCCATCCACTGTGCAAAGCCTCCGTTTCTGATTGCGCATCACACGATGGGGTAGTTTTGGGGATCGAGGTCCTCTAGGACACCCCAGACGGCGGGTAAAACGAATCTAGCGCAATGGGAAGGGACGTGAGGGAGAGGTATAATGCCAAATTTGGCGCGAAAGCACCTAGCTTGCCCTTCCCTCTCGCCTCCCTCGTCCCTCCTCCCTCCTCCCTCCCCCCCTCCTTCCTCCCTTCCTCTCTCCTGCCTCCTCCCTCATCTCCTTCCTAGCCAGCCCCCCCTCTTCGGTCTCCTACCTCCTCGATCTCCCCTCTCCTCCCTCGCTCCTCTCTCGCTCCTCCCTCGCTCCTCCCTCGCTCCTCCCTCGCTCCTCCCTCGCTCCATCCTCCCCCACAGCAAAGAGACCCTTCTCCATGTGGGAGGGGGGGGCATATCTCCCCATGGAGAACGAGGGAGGGAGGCAGAGAGGGAGGGAAGAGGAGGAGGAGGAGGAGGAGGAGGAGGAGGAGGAAGAGGAAGAGGAGGAGGACCAGTGTAAACCCAAGAGTCACCAACGATGTTGGAAGACACCCTCCCCCCCAAGCTCCCTCTTCTTAGGCCCCTACAACGGTTCATTTCCACAGGGGGACCTGCCTCGTTGGAAGACAACCTTTTGAAGACCCTGCAGCATGCCAAACATTATTCTCGGTATTTCAACGCCAAGGGATACATTTGACTGTTTTGCTTTGACGATCCTGAATCGTACTAGAACGCCATTCCTGGGACTTCAGCACCGCGAATCATCGTAACTGTTGCGCCCTCATAATCGTGACTCCTTCCAAAACGGCATTTCTGGTACGTCTATCATGGGAATGCGCGAAACCCTTACAACTGTTTAACAACAATGTGCGCGGCGCTAAGGCGAGAGCTACATTTTGAAAAGGAACCGCCCTCAATCCTTGAAACCCTTGCACATATTGAAAACAAGTGCGCGGCGCCAAGGCGAGAGCCGCATTTTGAAAACGACCCGCCCTCAATCCGTGAAACTCTTGAAACGTTTTAAGACGAATGTGCGCGGCGCTAAGGCGAGAGCTACATTTTGAAACCACCCGCCCTCCATCCGTGAACTGTCGTCATCTTGTAAGCTTCAGAGTCGTAAATGGTGAGGAAGTTTTGGGCGAAACGCCCGGCCCCGCTGTAAAACTGGCCTCGGGGTGCGACAGGGATAAGTTATTTATTAGGAAAACGAATGGAGGAGGAGGGGGAGCTGCAGGAGGATGAGGGAGGAGGGAGGAGGGAGGAGGGAGGAGGGAGGAGGGAGGAGGAGGAGTAGTGAGTAAGTAAGTAGGTAAGTGAGTGAGTGAGTGCGTGAGTGAGTGAGTGAGTGAGTGAGTGAGTAAAGGAGGAGGCGATGAGGGAGTGAGCAAGGGAGGAGGAGGGAGGAGGAGGAGGGAGGGAGTGAAAGCCTGGGCAGCTGGTGAGTCCTCAACTCCTATCAGAAGGATACTCGAAAACTCGACCTCACAGCGAGCTGATGGCTGCTAGCGAGAACATTTGGTTTTACAGTGGGGGTCTGCGTGGTTAAGGTTCTATCAAACCTCACGGGCCCGCATTGACTCTGGGTCGATCCCCCTGGAAGGTTTTATGGAATTGAGGGTGGAAGCTTCTCGCACTTGGGCGTATCACCAGCTCGGGTGAGGAAAGTCAACACGCCTGAGAGGCCTTGTTGCCTCGTTCGACTGTTGGAGGAGGAGGGGGAGGAGGGAGGGAGGGAGGGGGGGAGGGAGGGAGGAGGAGGAGGGAGGAGGGAGGAGGACTAGGCGGGAGGGCCTGATAGCTGGGCCCGGCAGCGCTGCTCAGCCAATCTTCCACCGCGCGGGCGCCAGCTGGGCCAGTCGCCGTGGCTGTACAAAGGACCGCCCCGGGCCGCTCCGGCACGAGCCGCGGGCCGCGAGCGGAACGAGCGTGAGCCTGCAGAGGGCCTGCGGGCGGGGAGCAGACAGCAGGCTGGCAGGGCTTCTCCGAGGGCGCGAGGGCTTCCGAGGAGCCCCGCCGCCCTCGGGGAAGGCCGCCCCCCTCTCGCTGCCCCTGCCTGCCCGGGAGGCCGCCGCGCACGCCCCGCCCTCCTGCGCGCCGCCAGATGGGACGAGGAGCGGTCGGAGCAGCGAGAGGCCGTGGCACTGAACTGCCGGGTGGCGTGTCGCTCCGCCAGGTCTGGCCCACCACGGCGCGACACGCTCTCTACTTCGCGGTCGAGCTTCTTCCCGAGCCTCCCGCCCCGCGGAGCGGTTCGGCACGCTGTCCGCTCGCAGGGCATAGCGTGTCGCCGAGGCCGCCGCCGCGACACGCTGAGCAAAAGTTCCCGACCGTAATTCGGCCTCCCTGGTGGGGTCAGAGTGGATGGGGTCGTGGGATCACGGCCCGATGTGGGGCCCGATTTTCTACACGCCGACGTCGCTGGTGCATCGCCGACGTCGCCAGTGCATCGCCGATGCATCGCCGATGCATGGTCGATGCATCGGCGATGCGGCGAGATCCTCCGACCCGATCTACCCCGACCCCATTTGGGAGGCCTCTACAAACAATCAGGGGCGAGAGACACATACCAGTATCCGCGGCTTCGCGGACCGAACAGGCGAATCTGCCGAGACGTACGCTGCTCTGAGGGAATGAACCGATCTGTTGTTCTTGGGGCCCTGTTGGGAGGCCTCCTGGAGCACTGTCGGGGCGTCTTGGGGGCCTCTTGGGGTGTTAGCCGGATTGGGGCGACGTGGAGGCCATCTTTTGTGCCGTCTGGGAGCGGCTGGGGGCATTGAGGAGGCCATCGGAGGTCGACCGGGAGCATCGTTGGAGCAAATGAGGCCGCCGACGCAATTTGCCCCACCCCCCCCCCCCCCCCCCCCTCCCCCCCCCCCCCTCCCCCCCCCCCCCGCGTCCAAACTGGTCTACCCCGGGCGCCAGGGGTACGGCTTGCTTAGAGAGGAGACCACCCACCCAGCCAGCTGGATGTGAGAAGGAAGTGACCTTGAGTGCGCTTCAAGCAGCCAGCAGCTCGTCTGCGCGTTCTGTTGCCATCGCGAACGTGGCATGAGACTTCGCAGCTCCACTGAGCCACGCTAATGTTCTCACACATGGTACAATGGAGGCCCATTCCAAGAAACACCCTGCTTGCCTCCAGGGTGCCTTGGGTTTCTTGGTTTTCGATGATTTTGCGATGGAAAGCGTGACGTTCCCTCACCAAAAATCAACGGACGTCCTTGGGTCTCAGGGTTGGGTTTTTTATTGAAGGTTTTTTGTGGTCGGGCTCCTATTGTATTCTCCATGTTTCGATGTATTCCCTCATCAGCATTCTTGTGGCTCGCCTTTCTCCGCGCCCAGTCCTCGCCCCCTCCTGACTCCGTCAGCATCCGGCCATCCGTGCCCTCCTCATCTCAGGCTGTGTTCTAATGTCCTCATGCCTCACCGGCGTGGCCACACATATTCGAGTTAAGTCACCACTGCTGGGCCAGGCTACGTCGGTTAGAGGTGGCATCTAGCTCTCCTGTTTGGCGAAGAACAACTGGTTCCATGACCCGCCAACTTGTCTCCAAGTTGGTTCAACAGAGCTTCTGGAATGGCCCCGTCGCCGTCGCTCTTCCGAATCTCACGTCGGCGGCTTGGACGGCGGCGACAGTGACGACGGACGTCCTGGGCGTCGCCGTCGTCGACGCCGTCATCGCCGCCGCTGCCGCCGCCGTCGTCGTCCCCGCCATTGTCGTCGGCGTCGCCTTCGCGCCCGCTGTCGCCAGCGTCGATGTCGTCGAGGCCGCCGTTGTCGCCGTCTTCGCCGTTGTCGCCGTCATCGCCGTTGCAGCCATCATCGCATCCGCAGCCGTCGTCGTCGTCGTCGTCGTCGTTGTTGTTGTTGACTTGGGCGCCTTCTTGGGCCTTCTTGGGGCCCTCTGGAGAGCCTTGTCAGCCGTCTTCGTGGCCTTCGGGGGCCTTTGTGAAGGCTGTGGAGGCCGAACAGGCGAATACACCAAGACGTCTGCTGTTCTGCGGGACCGAACCGATCTGTTGTTCTTGGGGCCCTGTTGGGAGTCCTCCTGGAGCGCTGTCTGGGCGTCTTGGGGGCCTCTTGGGGTGTTAACCGGAGTGTGGCGACGTGGAGGCTATTTTTTGGGCCGTCTCGGAGCGGCTAGGAGCTTTGAGGAGGCCATCGGAGGCCGTCGAGAGTTTTTTGGAGCAAATGCGGCCGCCGCCGCAATTGTCCCTCAACTTTCCGTGTCCGAATCGGCCGGGCCAGGCTCCTGGGGGAAGGGGTTCTTAGGAGATTCTCAGGGTGGTTTCAGGATCGGCCGGTATTGTATATTTCCGCCGCCAGTTGGGCTCTGGTGCCCGAAGGGCACGCGCGCCCCATGCGCCCAGATATTTCCCGCTATTCACCATTGCGGGAAGACATTCCCATCACCACCATCCCTTTGCTTTCTTATGCTGTACTTTTCATACCTCTTACACGGTGCATTACGACGAGAAAGATGTTTCCGAAGAGCTGGCCTACTCAGGCTGGCTCCCACCCTTCTGATTTTGCTCTGCACCACCCAATGCGCCATGCTTGCGCCGACACCCCGATTCTATCTTCACATATATATATATGCAACATTGAAAATGAAGTACTCATATACTATCAGCGGCCAGTTCAAGGCCATCAATATGATGTTTTCGGAAACGAGCAGTCTGTATCTTTTTGCGGCTGTGGCTGGCCCGGCGGCCAAGCGCGCGAACGCCGCCTGCTCGCACCTCGCTTCCTTCTGGGACATGGTCAGGGCCAGGGTGCACGTCCCAGCGGATCGGGCCGTGCGGACGATGGTTCAGCAGTCGTTGGCGCGTGCGTTTGGGTGCGATCTGCGCCTGTGCCCGCAGCAATTCTTCGATGCTCACGGTGGGCTCCTGGCTCGCGACTGTTTCTTGACGCTCGAAGTGCTCGTGGGGGCTCCGCTGGGCGTTGGGCGCTCGGCGGGCTCGTGCTGTCACTCCCGACGAACCTCCGCGCCGCAGCTGCTTTCCACACCGCCGGAGTCGCCCACCGGGGGCCCGTGCAGCGAGCCGCTGCGCAGCGGGGGCGCCCGACGCGCGCCGACGCGCGAGCGCCGCTGGCGCAACTGCCGAGGCTCTCCGCGCCGCCGGCGTCGAGGTGCAGCGGGCCTTCCCCGCTTTCGCAGCCGAGGCGCGGAGGCGCTACGGCGTGGGATCGTGGGCTGCAGACGCGCCCGCCGCAGCCGTGCTCGCCTTCCCGCGCCCGACGGCCGCCCGCGCTGCCCTCGAGGAGCCTCGCTCGGCTGGTGGCGCTGGCAGTGGGGCGGCGACTGCAGCAGGGCACCCTCACAAGCACGGCCGGGCCATGCGCGGCGTGGATGCCCTCGGGGCGGCGACGCTGCACGCATCCATGCTGGTACACCGCCAGACATGTCACCACCACCACCATAAGTTGGAAGGGGGAAGGAGGAGGAGGAGGTGAAGGAGGAGGAGGAGAGGAGGAGGACGAGGAGGAGGAGGAGAAGAGGGGGAGGAGGACCCCCTCCTCCATCCAACTTATGTTGGTGGTGGTGATGGAAAACAGGCCAATCAAGGGATGCGGTGTCTTCTGAAGCACTGTGCCCGCCTGGCCGCCGCTGCGAGCTGCCCGCGCGCACGGGGGCCTTCGCCACGCGCGCCCGGCTGGTCCTCGCTGCCCCGCCCCAGCGTGTCCTCGCGGGCTCGATGCGCGGGACATGCGATGATGATTCTCGTGGCGTGCCACTCGATGAACATCTGCATCACACCAGTATCTGCCAACAGGGCCGCGCCGAGCGCCCAGGCTGTCGTAGCTCCGTGGGGTCGCCGTGCCCAGAGCGGGCCGGCAGCTTTGTCGACACGGGGCGGTACACTCCTGAACTGTATGTCGTGTCCGAGGAGCAGATTCGCGAAAAGAGCACGGCTTTGGTTTTCGTGGGCCTGCGTCACGGCAGCGTGTTCATCATCGGAGTCACGGTGCGGTTGCCTTTCGCAGCGGAGCCCACCCGACCACACTTTGCAGCCCGGCGAAGCCGCCAGCGGTGGCGAGCGAGACAGCCTGACGCATTACTTGCGGCCCAGGCCGTGGCGCCTTTCGCCCTCGAGCCCTTCGGCCGGCTGGGCGGTCGCGCGAGGCAGGCGCTGGCTGCCCTTCACCGGGGGAGCGGATTCGGAGATGCTGCGGCAGGGCGCGGGCCGCCCGTTGGCCTCGAACCTCCGGGCCGTGGGGGCGGACATCGAGGTGGCGGCAGTCCGCGCGGCGGCGCAGCCTGTCGTAATTGCCCTGGGCGCGAGCTCTGTCCAGGCGGTCTGGCTGGATCGCGGACAGCGCTGCATGGCGCCGCGGCCTGCGTGCGCTGGCCGGGCGAGGAGGGAGAGTCGTGGCGCGCTGCCGTGGGGGCGAGGGCGGCGGGTGTATCCACGGACAGGCGGGGCAGTGGCGCGCTAGTTCTGTTCGAGAGTGGGAGGAGGAGGAGGAGGAGGAGGAGGAGGAGGAGGTGGTGGTGGAGTAGGAGGAGGTGGAGGAGGAGGAGGAGATGGAGGACCAGTGTAAACCCAAGACTCATCAACGATGTTGGAATACACCCTCCCTCCAACCTCCCTCTTGATAAGCACCTACAAGAGTTCATTTCCACTGATGGAATTGCCCCGTTGGGGGTCAACCGTGTGAAAATCTTGGAGCGTGTCAACACACCATCCTCATGACTTCAGCGCAACGAGTTAACCTGACTGTTACGTCTTGTCGAGCCTGAATCGGGCCAGAACACCATACATGAGATATCAACACCCCTAATCAACGTAACTATTACGCAGAGAAAATCTTGAATTGCTCCAGAGCGCCATTTCTGCTACGTTAGCAATAAACTTCAGTGAATCTCTTGCAAGTTGTTCAAACGAATGTGCGCGGCGCTGAGGCCAGAACCACATTTGGAAAATTTTTTGTAAAGCGAATGTGCGCGGTGCGAAGGCGAGAACCACATTTTGTAAACGACCCGCCTTCAATCCGTGAGACTCTGGCACATGTTTAAGGCGGCTGTGCGCGGCGCGAAGGCGATAACCATATTTTGAAAACGATCTGCCTCAACCCGTGAAATTTGTGCAATGTTTTAGCATGAATTTTTGCGCCGCTACAGCGAGAGCCGCATGTTGAAAACCACTCGCCTTCAATCCGTGAAGCGCTTGCAGTGTTTGAAACGATTTTGCACAGCGTGTAAGCTTCAGCCACATGTTGAAGACCACCTGCCCTCCATGTGTGAAGCTGCTGCCAATTGACCAGCCTCAGGATCAGACATGGTGAGGAGGTCTCAGGTGGAACGCCCGGCCAGCCCTTTCGACAGGACTCGGGGTGCGACATGGAGGAGTTATCTATACGGAAAAGAGATTGTGGAGGAGGAGGAGGAGGAGGAGGAGGACGAGGACGAGGAGGAGGAGGAGGAGAAGCAGGAGGAGGAGGAGGAGGAGGAGGAGGAGGGAGAAAGGAGGAAGGAGGGAGGAGGAGGATGAGGAGGAGGAATGATAATTATACGAATGGCAGTGGTAACAATAATGATACTGATACTGATACTAGTAATTTTAATAACAAGAAGAATAACACTAGCAGGAACAACGAGAACACTACCACGAATTATTATAATAATAATATTGGTAAGAATAATGGTACGACGAATTGTGAAACCGACTGATATATGAATAAGACTACGATTCATACTAACAGCGCGACTGAAACTATTAATGTTCATTCGAATAATACGATGAAGAACAGCACTAACAATACTACAATACTCATGCGAATAAGACGAACACCCACAATAATAAACATACGCCTCAAAATAACACCAAAGAAGACACTCATGAGTCATACAACTAATAATACTGATAACACTGATAATGAAACAATATTGTTAATACCAATAATGAGAATAGTAAGACGACGACGAATAATAAGAAGAGGGAGGATGACTCGTCCTCCTCCTCCTGCCCCTCCCCGTTGATCCCCCCCTCACCCCTCGATCCTCGACCCCTCGATCGCCCCCTCCATGCCTCGATCGCCCCCGTCCCTTCTCCCCAGACCCCAGATATCCCTCCCCCCTCGACCCTCGACACCCCGATCCCCCTCCCCTCCCAGCGCTTCCGCGTGCCCGCCGCGGCGCTCCGCCGCCCGCTCGCCGCTTCCCGCCCGCGCCGCGGTGCCGTCAGCCCCGTGGGGCGGGCGGTGGGGGGGCCGCGGCGCTCCTCGCGGGCGCGGGGGGGGCCCTGCGCTCCCTCACCCCCCTCGAGCTTGTCCCAATCTTTGATGTCGATTCTTACCGTGCGTGCAGCGCTCGCAGATCGGAGCGAGGGGGCCGAGCGGTCATTCGCTGTCCCTGGGCGCGTGGCCAAAATGAGGTTCCGCGGTGCGGAGCTGTTGTTGTTGTTGTTGTTGTTGCTGTTGTTGTTGAACATTATTCCTTCTAAAGAATTATTATTGTTGGGACCCCTGGTGCGCGACCTCTGCGCCGCGCCTAGGCCGCAGCTACATTTTCATCATTTTTTCGCGAAAGCTTCAGAAAAGTGGATGAGCTCCGGATCCGGTTTTTTGTTGACGCTCGTTTTCCCTTGCAAAAAACAATAGAAAATGAAAATTCTTGTTTTTACTTGATCAAATTGCAAGAATCCCTTGCAAAAAATAAGGTAAAGTGGACATTCGTGCGCGCAAGACGAAATCCTTCCAAAACCTTAGGTTTCGTAGCGATTTTAACATAAAAACATCAAAAACCCAATGGTTTTTTAAGAAAAAATTGTCAAAATGTCCTTCCGCGCGCGCTGTCCGAATCCCACAAAACCAATGGTTTTTCAACATTTATGTTACATGAGCTCGCGCGAGCTACTTTTTCTTGTTCTAACATAATCAAATTTCAATAATCCCTTGCAAAAAATAAGGTAAAGTGGACATTCGCGCGCGCAAGACGAAATCCTTCCAGAACCTTAGGTTTCGTAACGATTTCAACATAAAAACATCAAAAACCCAATGGTTTTTCAAAAAAAAATGTCCAAATTTCATCCCGCGCGCGCTGTCCGACTCCCACAAAACCAATGGTTTTTCAACATTTATGTTACATGAGCTCGCGCGAGCTACTTTTTCTTGTTCTAACATAATCAAATTTCAATACTCCCTTGCAAAAAAAAGTAAAGTGGACATTCGCGCGCGCAAGACCAACAAAAAACACGACGATCTCAGGAACTTGCCCCAAAAATGTGACCAACTCCGCTCTCTCTGTCTCTCTCTCTGTCTGCTCTCTGTCTCTCTCTCTGTCTGTCTGTGTCATGTATTGTATGTCACAATTGCAGGATGCTGGGCACACGCGCGCCCCGAATAAGTGACCAAGTTCTGTGGGTGTGTACCCCACGCCAGTGTAGTAGCCACGGTCGTCCGCACGCCACGAAGTGAAGTGTCCCAACGTCATAGGGCGGGAAGCTGGGTTTGGGTGGTCGCGAAGAGTCGTTTGGATATTTGGTAGAGCTTGAACTGCCCCCCCACGAAGTGGGGGTATTGTCTCGCGTCGCATGAAAACCCTGGCACTGGTGAGAACACTGAGCGTTCGGGTAAAATGATTGTTGTTGTTGTTGTTGTTGTTGTCGTTGTTGTCATTGTCGTTGTCGTTGTCGTCGTTGTTGTCGTTGTCGTTGTCGTTGCTGTTGTTGTTGTCGTTGTTGTCGTTGTCGTTGTCGTTGCTGTTGTCGTTGTTGTTGCCGTTGTCCCTTGGCGCGTGGCCAAAAATGAGGTTCCGCGCTGCGGAGCTGTTGTTTTTGTTGTCGTTGTTGTTGTCGTCGTCGTCGTCGTTGTTGTTATTGTTGTTGTCGTTGTCGTTGTCGTTGTTGTTGTCGTCGTCGTCGTGGTTGTTGTTGTTGCTGCTACTGTTGTTGTTGCTGTTGTTGTTGCTGCTAGTATCGTTATCGTTGTTGTTGTTAGTGTTGTTGTTGTAGTCGTTGTTCTTGTTGTTGTTGGTGTTGTTGTTGTTGTTAGTGCCGCTATGGTCGTTGTTATTGTTGTTGTTATTATTGTTAGTATTGTTGTGTTTGTTGTTGTTGCTGTTGTTGTTCTTGTTGTTGTTGTTATTGTTGCTGTAATTGTCGTTGTTGTTGCTGTTGCTGCTGCTGCTGTTATTGTTGTTGTAGTAGTTGTTGCTGTTGTTGAACTCACGATTGAAGATCAATTATTGTTGATCCCCCTGGTGACCATTCTATTTTCTCAATTGAAGTGCACCCCCAGGGCTCACACCGAGGGAGTCCTCAAGGGGCAGGATTAGATGCCCGACACAAGGATTGGGATCTGCTTCGGGCTGGTAACTTTCCCTCCTCCGCGGGAGCGGGGCGCTCTCCTGGGGCTGCCGCGGCCATGCCGCCGGAGACCCCCCTCTGGGGGGGGGGGGAGCGTGCGCCGCCGTCTGATTCCTCATCTTTCCTCTTGAGGGCAGCGGCCACGCAGCCTCCCAGGAATGCGTCACAATGTACTTGCCAGTCTGGCTCAAGATGCGGAGTTGTGGGGAAAATGCGCTCCCGCCCCTGGCGTGATTCGAGGAGAGGTCGCAGCGTCAGTGGACATGCAGTTCCCTGCTCTGCCTATCTGCGTCAGGTGACGCCCTCCTACGCTTACGCATCCGCTACCCCACGGATCCAGATACTTGCCATCCATACCCCAGCCCACCAGCAGTGGCACTTCCCAGTGGGTGGACAATACCCTGTGCGCTTCCACGAAGCGCTCGCACGCTATCTCCTCCCCCCCGTCCCGCTTCCCCCTCCCCCATTCGCCAGTTTCCCCCTTCCTCTCCCCCCCCGCATCTTCTTTCCCTCTACCCTTCTCCCTCCCCTTCCTACTTGCCCCTCCCCCTCCCCTATCCTTCCCCTCCTCTTTTCATCGCCCCCCCCCCTTCGCTTTTCCCTCGTTGTCCCATCCGCCTCACTACAATTGCACAATATTCATACTGCTCTCCTCTCTCCCCTGATGACGTCCGGAAGATATTCGGCCCCCCTCCGCGTATGTTTTGGTGCAGGATTCCCGGGAGTTGGGTTTTCTTTTGTTGTTGTTGTTGTTGTTGTTGTTGTTGTTGTTGTTGTTGTTGTTGTTGTTGTTGTTTCCAAACAGTTGTTTCCGCTGAAGTGCTGGCCTCATTTCCGCGCTTCCGCTCGTTCCGAATCGTGCTCCCGCCGCAGCGGTGGCCTCATTTCCGCGCTTCCGCTCGTTCCGAATCGTACTCCCGCCGCAGCGGTGGCCTCATTTCCGCGCTTCGGCTCGTTCCGAATCGTGCTCCCGCCGCGGCGCTGGCCTCATTTCCGCGCTTCCGCTCGTTCCGAATCGTGCTCCCGCCGCGGCGCTGGCCTCATTTCCGCGCTTCCGCTCGTTCCGAACCGTGCTCCCGCCGCAGCGCTGGCCTCATCATTTCCAGCGCCATGCCACGGCAATGCTATGTTCACCACCCACCAGACCACCCCAACCCAAACCGAAGGCCTCAATTTGCCCTCCATTTCCAGTGGGGGGGGGTCGGGGAACATGGAACAAACACATAGAGCCCATACCCCCCCAACCCGAAATGCGGGTCTTCGGGTTGGGTTGGGGTGGTCTGGTAGGTAGTCATATGTGGTGTTCCGCTGTGCGATGCCATGCCTTCGGCCTTCAGCAGCAGTGCTAGGATCTGCAGTGCTTGACTGCGCAGTGCCACGCCATGCTATGCCATGTTATGCTTTGATCTTCAACGCCATGCTATGCCATGTTCTGTTCTGTGCCGCTGTGCAATGCCATTCTTTGCGTTGCAATATTTTGTGATGCATTTTTTCACTACGCAACGCCACGCCATGCTATGATATACTTCGCTCTGCCGTGCTCGTCTACGCCCTGCCATGCCGTACTCCACGATGCATCGCGCACCCTCTCGGGACCAATGCCCTGCTCGACATCCGACTGTGCGAGTAGCGAGGATATCTTCGCCATGGTAAGGGATGGGAGGGAGGGGTAGGACGTCCGATATGACGCGAGCGCACCTGGCCTGTCGTTTCCCCCTCCCTGCCCCTCTCCCTTCCCGCTTGCCCCTCCTTCCCGCGCTCCCTTCTCTACTCCTGCTGCCGCAGGAGGGCCCCAAGGAGCGGTTCGAGAAGGAGCTCGAGAGCTTCAAGGCCTCCACTGGCGTCCTTCCAGCCTTCGGCTTTGGAGCCTCCTCCCCCCGATCCGAGACCGCATCTTGAGACCGCAGAGCAGTGCGTCTCCTGGTGTGCTCAGGGGATCGGGTGCGAGTCTCAGTTCAGGTAGAGAGGGGGTCATCCCTTGCTCTCCGTCTCTCTATATCGATGTGCATGCATACACCTGTATATCTATGTGTGTCCACACATGCAACACACAAGCGCATATACGCACGCATATACACAGACAACACCACACCACACCACAGCACAACACACCACAGCACACCGCATATCGACAGGTCATTACACGACACAACACCTTACTTTACACACGGCACCACTACACACCACATCATGCCACCATACCACACGCCCCCCCACACACACATACATATACATTTACACACACTTACACTTTGATGTGTACATGTTCATCTGCATGTGCATCTACAAACATTACGCATCCATACACACACGCACATCAGCATAGCATTTTTAATCGCAGTTGTATTGCACATACGCGTGTGCACACACATACATACAAGTATACATTTATATACATATACATATACTATGCATATATACGTATACATCTGATACATATTTGCACACTTGCACGTAAAGGCACATAATCACCCATACGCATATTCTTCTTCCTATATGTTTATAAGCCCGGGGGGGGAAAACCCGTCCCCCCCAAAAAAAAACGGACTCCCGGGATTTGGGGCTTTGGGGCCCTCCGGACGGGCCGGGCCTCGCAGGGCGTTTTGCCAAGCCTTCCCAACACACCTAGGGCGATCAGGGGGGGTCATCGGAGACGTCCCAGAGACCCCCAAGACAGCACAAGAGCGCTCCAAGAGTGACCGACGTGACCTCAAGATGGCCCAAGAGGCCTCCATGACGGCCCCAAAGAGGCCTCCAAGAGCACTCCCAAGAAGGCCCCCCGAGGCAACAATCATTGATTTTCTCTCGGTTTTTGGTGAATTTTGGGGTTCTCCTCTTTTCGGCTTCCCGAATCTCCAAGACGGCGGTCTTCTGGCCGTCCGAAGCCGCCTGGGAGGCTCCCGAATCGCCCCACAACCATCCCAAAGGGCTTCCAGGCAGTCCAACAGATCCCCCAAACGGCACAACACGGGTCCAAGATGGCTCTCAGAGAGCCCCATGGCGGCCCAAGATGGCCCAAAGACACCCTCCGAAGAACTCCAAATCGTGATTCGGTCGTTCAGGGAGACGGCGGTTGGAGGCAGGGTGGCCCGAGGAAGCCCC